>JAKUBZ010000009.1:0-236850 GCA_030567055.1 Petasospora taoyuanica
GAGTAAAGCGGTCCGTGGTCAATATTCTCGTGCACTCAATACGGGAACAATTGACAAACCTGTACAGAAGGGGTTAGCAGCTACTTTCTTCCTTTTGTTAGGAGAAGCAGTCCTGGTCTTTGTGTCAGAAGGCTCTATCTCTTCGAAATTGCTCCTAATCATGCATGTCATTCTCATTACAGGCTACTCATTCAATGCGGCCATTTTACTCGGAGTTGTTTCATGCGGCATCACGCACAACTTCAAGAACATTATCGGCCGTGGAGCAGCTGAGGACCGCCTTAGCCAGAATGACAGATTGGAAAATGGCCCACAAGAAGTAGAGAAACCAAACTAGGGAGACGACAAGGGAGACGGAGATGGCAATGACCCAGTTGGTGATGACCAAAGACAGAACGACAACAATGGAGCTCTGCAGCTGGTACCTAATCCGCGTGCAGCTCCTCGCCACAATGCTGGTAATGGTGGCGCCCAAGAAGGAATGGTTGAGGATCCGTTGTTCCAAGCAATTCGGCTGTTAAATACCATCTATCATCGTATGCATAGGTAATATGGAGATCTTTATAAGTCGATCGAACGTGCTATCAATTGTTTTTTTTTTCATAGTGTAGTATTCACAGATCGTTGGTATGATGTAGTCTAGACATACACTATCCAAAAAAAAAACACACACACACACACACAATTTCTAATTGCTATATATAGTATTGAGTACTGGTTTGGGCTATAGAGGTTAATATATAAGTGAAGGATCCAAAAAGGAATTCCACAGTGATACTACCAACAAAGCTTAGATCACAGTATACAGACATGAAGGCTGTGGCCTCAAACATGAGGGAAGTGCCACTTTTATAAGTAGTGCCAATAACAGTATGGAGTCTGTCAGCGATCTGTATGTATAAACAGTATAACACAATCTAAATAAGATCCTTTCTAACCACCGTTGCTATATTTTTACACTTCTGCAAATGGTGCAACAATTTATATTTATTTTATAGTACAATTCATAGCGAGGTTTCGATCTCGGATTCAATCTCTGACAATCTCTCCGTAGAGAACTCGTCCAATGCAACGGCATCCATGTACACAGACGAACCCTCTTCGTTGTAGAACTTGGCGTTGGAAAAAATGCGTAGCAAGTTCTCCTTGAATTCGTCAAACGATTTCAACTTGTTCATCTTGATCTTGCGTCTGATAGTGTTCAGTGCAATTGGCTGCGCAATCAACTTATAATAGTCAGGGTAGAGCTTCTTTGATGGCATATCAATGAAATATTCACTCAACAAGTGGCCATCTGTTTCGTCCAACTTGGATTGGACTTCATCAAGAAGTGACAACGCGGAGATAAGCCACTCCACTTGGGTCTTCTTAGGCTTCTTGGACACAAATGAGTCTTCCATGGAATCGTCATAAACATCCTCATCCTTCTGGTCAGCAGTAGCAGATCTGGATCTCTTGGAACGACCATTGGTCACTGTGGTAGTAACAACCCCTTCCTCCTCTTCGCGGTCATCCTCCTCCTCCTCCTCCTCCTCCTCCTCCTCTTCCTCTTCATACCCGGACTGTCTCTTCTTTCTCCTCTCCTTAGCTGCTCTCTTACGCTGAATAGCGTCTTCAACGGTATCCTCGTCGTCATCCATAGCCATCAACCACTGTTCCTCAGTCAAACCATCATCATAGTATACACGCTTCTTCTCTCTGGTACGGCCCAAATCCTTAATTTCCTCTTCAAAGTGTTGGTCAATGTCTTTAGTGAAAATCTCTGGCAGTTCAGCATCAGTGAGTAATCTCTCTTTCCAGCCACCTTTTCTTGCTTGGATCTTTTCGGCAGTCTTACGTTCGAGATCCATCTGAGAGAATAATTCTCTTTCATCGTCGTTTCTGGCCAGAATGTCATTAAGATCATCATCATCCAGTTCACCGGCTTCGTCGTTGTTCTTGCGTCCCTCATTCTCCAACAATTGTTTCAAGAAGGCCTCCTGCTCCTCAGAGGTAGATTTATTGTCAAACTTACCAGCCTGGATAACCTTACCATCAATGTCCAACTTCTGCAGTGCTCGCTCCAGGATAACCTCTTCGACAGTATCAGAAGTAACCAATCTCAAGATTCTAACCTCGTTCTTCTGACCAATTCTATGAGCTCTGTCTTGGGCTTGCAAATCCTGGTGTGGGTTCCAGTCAGAATCGAAGATAATGACAGTATCAGCAGACTGCAAGTTCAGACCAAGGCCACCAGCTCTGGTGGAAAGCAAGAAACAAAAGTAATCCGACTCTGGCTTGTTGAACACCTTAAGCATACCAGTACGGTCGTCTGCCTTGGTACTACCATCCAATCTAAGGTACTTCATGTCTTTATATCTCAAGTAGTCCTCCATGATGTCCATAACCTGAGTCATCTGGAAGAACATCAACACTCTGTGACCACTGGCTTTAAACTTCGGCAACACTCTGTCTAAGATCTCGAACTTACCACTGGATCTCCACATCATATCGGTGGTCTGTCTTGATGGGTTGACCACGTTCTCGACTTCTTCAAAAACATACGGATGGTTACAGATCTTTCTCAACTGCATGATCTTGTTGTTCAGGCCCTTGATACCAGACTTTGTAGCACCACTCGTACCAGCACCAACGAATAGCGCATTGTGCTTGAGCATCTGTTGATACAAGGAGTACTGCAAACCGGAGAGTTTACACTTGACAACCTTCTCAACTTTGTCTGGTAAGTCCTTCTCAACTTCCTTCTTCAAACGACGCAACAAGAACGGTCTAAGGACCTTGTGCAATCTTCTGATAACCAACAGCGTCTCTTCCTCCGAGAGTTCAATTTTCTCCTGACCACCAGTATTGTCGAATGGAGTGTTGAACCATTCATCGAATGTCTTCTGAGAGTTGAACACCTTTGGAAGCACAAAGTTCAATAATGCCCATAATTCTGGCAGATTGTTTTGCAAAGGAGTACCAGTCAAAATTAACCTGTTCTTGGTATGGTAGTACTGACCAATAGTCAAGGACAACTTCGAGTTTGCATTCTTCATACGATGACCTTCATCGATGATCATATGCTGCCACTTCAGTTTAGAAAGAACTGGACGATCCTTGATGATGTACTCGAAAGTGGTCAACAACACATTGAAATTACCAGATCTGACTTCATATGCCATGTTCTTACGCTGTTGTGGAGAACCCTTGTACACAATAGCTTTTAACGATGGAGCCCATTTTTCAAACTCCAAAGTCCAGTTGGTGATAGTGGATAATGGCACAATGACCAAGTATGGGCCAGGAACTTTCTTCTTCTCGATCAAGTAGGTGATGAGCGATAGAGTCTGAATCGTCTTACCCAAACCCATCTCATCTGCCAAGATACCGTTCAAGTGGTTGTTGTATAGAGAAACCATCCATTGCAAACCCTTAATCTGGTATTCCTTTAACGTACCACCAACCAAGATCGATGGCTGTTCTTTGACTTCCTCCTTAACCTTGTGAGCAACTTCAAAGTAGTCAATTTTCTCTCTATCTTCATCTGTGATCTCATTAACTTCATCACCGTTGGCCATCTTAGCCTCAGCCTGTTGGGTCTGCACAGCACGAGCCAAACCATCCAAGAAGGAATTGGTTTGTTTCAAGAGATGTGTGATTCTCGTGTCCTTTGTCTGGTCAAGCAGCTTCAAATAGGCCTCCTCATCGTTGGCCTTCAAAGCCTGCAAACGCTGTCTTGCAGTCTTTTCCAACTTCTTACCTTCGTCCTTCTCGATCTGACTATGTAGTTGAGTGATAGACTTGGCGAACTGGAACTTTCTAGCAATCTTGTCCTGTCTCTCGTTGATCATGTCAACAGCGAAGGACAAGATACTCTCTACCTTCTTCTTGTGCAAGGCCTGTTCAATACGCTGCTTCTCTGCCTTTTGCTGTTTTTCCAATTCTTCAACCAATCTCGCTGTCTGCTTAGCCACTATCTTTGGTCTCACTTGGAGGGATCTCTGTGCTGATTGAGTGATTGGATGAGCCTTAAGATAATCCACAGAGGTATGGGCCTTGGCGCCAATGGAGTACAAGAAGTTCTGTCTGATGGACTTTTGCTTCTCCAGCAGTCTCAAGGACTTGAGCTCAATGAGCGCACTCAGCTTCAAATCATCAGCGTGCTTGGAAAGATCGTCCGAGGCCTCCACCTGAACATCATCGACTTTTATAGAGCCCAGGTTGGAAGGCAGCTTTTCCAGCTCCTGCATTCTCTCATTGACCTTGTTCTGGATGATTCTCTCGGTGTTTGGTGTGCCCACAGTTCTCGAAGCGTCGTTTTGGATCGCGTTGCTGAATCTGTCATAGATGCCCAAGTTGGTCATTCTGTCAGCCAAATCGGTCGACGATTTAATCACTTTAATCCCTGAGGCCTCCTCCTCTGCCTTCTCATGCACCACAAAGTCCAATCTCTCTCTGATAGCTTCTGGAACATCGAGATTCTTTGACAGGAACTGGAACGCCACGAGCTGATCACGAAGCGTTTCAGCATTGTACCCCCTCTGCTTGTTCTTGTTCGTCTTCAGCTGAGCTTCTTTGAGCTTCTCACGCTTATCCTTGAACTCCGCCTGGCGCTTGCTCACTTGGGACAGGAGCTTCTCGATAGCCGCCTGCTCCTCATGGTTGATATTCAACTCACGGAGTGACTTCAATCTTAGCACAAACGAGTGCAGTTCATCAACGGAACGAGGGATTGAAAAGTTGAAAACCGGCTTGGGAGGTGCACTCACTGGCGTGGAAGCACTGGTGTAATGGGCGCCGTTAGCCGCTGGCTGTGGAGTCTGCGACATCTCCTTCTGCTTGGTCCCGATCTCAGCTCGGTAAACAAACAAAACAAAACAAAAAAATGGTCCAACGGGACGGCAAAAGATGCAAAGCGTTCTGCGATTCTTCCGCCTATGTGTGTTTGCTGTTTCCTTTTTTTTAAGAAAAAAACACTGATGAATGAGCCGTGCCCGGATTTTAATGCTTATTATGCGCTTGTATTCTATCAGTTAGAATCTGACGCGTAAATTTGGTGATGTTTTGTTTGTTTTCCACTAGCTTTGGTTGTTGATGTTGGATTCAAAAAGACACACATACAGAACGTGCGGTTAACAGTTCGCGAATCATCGCTGAGGCCGGGTAACCAGTGTGGCGCGTACAAGAGCACCCTCAATTTCAATCCCTTTATATAAAGTCGGGTGAATCCTCAATCTATTTCTCATCCCTTTGGAGATTTTGAAGGGTTTACTTGACAGTCTTATTGAGCAGATTGGTATTCATAGTGTATCAAAAATGTCCCAGTCTAAGATCATCCTCCATTGGTGAGTCTCGCCCCTAGCCCAATACACCCTCAGCACCAACCAGTGCTAACCTCCTCACACCGCAGGCTCAATAAATCCAGAGCAGAACGTACTCTTTGGCTCTTGGAAGAACTTGGTGTTGACTTCGAAATCAAGCCATACTTTCGTGTCAATGGCCGTTCGCCCAATTCTTTGAAAGATATTCACCCGTTGGGTAAATCACCAGTTGTGGAGATCCAATATGCTGATCTTACGAAGATCCTTGCCGAGTCTGGCCGTATCTCCAACTACTTAATCAAGAACTTTGACTCAGAGAACAAGTTGAAGGCGAAGAATGATGACGATGAGGACCTGATTGATTACTATACACAGCTGGCAGAAGGGTCTGTCCAGCCACCATTGACCATGCTGATCGTTCTTACTGTGGTAGAAGAGAGAACCCCCTGGTGGCTCAGACCATTGACAAGCCTATTTACTGGTATTTTGAAGAAAGGGTTCGTTTTGCCAGAGAGTTTCAAAGCCATTGACATGTTGGAAGCGGACTTGGCCAAGGTTGCTGCGAGAGTTGGTGAAAACAATGAGTTGTACTTGGTGGGTGACAAACTCTCCGGTGCTGACATTATGATCTTTTGGCATATCAACACGGTTGTTCTGGGCCTATTGGCCAAAGTCACGACGTTTGATGAGTCCAAGTATCCTAACTTGTTGAGATGGGTCGCACAGTTGGCAAAGAGGCCAGCTTATCAGAAGACGCTTGCCACCGAGAAGGAGCTGACAAACGGGCCAAACGCCAAGTTGTAAGTGTGATTGCACATATACAATAAATATCTATATGCTATACAATATCCTATAACAATGTATATTGATGTCTCTATGATCTGTCCAATGTATAACCTAGTACAAGCAGGGTAATCCCTGGATCTCGGTAGGGACACACTGTTAATGCGGGGGACGGAACCAGATAACAACCTATATATATATATATATATATAGTGATGAGCAACGAATTCCCCTCCTGCTTTCAGGTATATAAAGGAAGGAATTCTAATCCGAATGCAAATCCCAGATCGGGTTGTCTCCACATTCTCCAAAAAAAAAATGCAGCTATTGGACTTTCCGAACGAGATATTGCTCCAGATCGTTGACACATTGGCACCAGGGGACATTGATTCCCTGTGTGCTGTTCCCGAGATAAGCAAGAGAATTGGGAGCTGGTTTACGTTATTCTGTGACTGTGAAGAGAAGAGAAAGTACAGGCACATCAGTGAGATTGAAGCTGAGAAATGCGAGCGTGTAGTGGTGGAGGTGCACAACTGTAGAGTGACGCTGGGGATGCTCAATGCGTTCAAGGGCTCCAGGAGAGTGGATGTGGAGGTGTTTGACGATTCTCTGCTCTCTCAAGACATTGTGGGGATCAATTCAAGTGGTGTTCGTACAATATCATTCGAACAGCTCACAAAAGTGAGGCTCAGTGGGGTGCTGATTGACCAACGAGTGGTGAAGTTCCCAGCGGTGGAGCACATGACACTGGAGCGGTGTGATGTCTTTCAGAGCCCTACTTCGTTGTATCTTCCCTTTCTGAAGGATTTGTATGTTGTTGGAGCATTCAGGAGCATATTGGGAGCATTGGATGCCTCGAGTGCTGTGCACCTCCGCAATCTAACGTTGACGTCTGTGGATGATACTACGGAGATCACCCACGTGCATTCAGATTCTTTACAAACCTTGGCAATTCAACACACATTCGGACTGAGAGAGATATTTAACTGGACTTGTGAGTCTCTGAGAGAGATCTTTATCGTGGATACGGACATCCAACAATTTGGTTACATGAACCTGCCTAATCTGGAATCGCTACAGATAGAAGAGCACATGGATACCCAGTTGCGAATGTTCTCAGTGGATGCCCCAAAGTTGAAAAGGCTCACAATATGGGTACATTCCTTTCATACACTGGAGCACTTAAACTTCCCGAGACTCCAATCAGCCTCCATTATGCTCTCCCAGGAGCCCGTTGGTGAAGGAATCGACCTCAGCTGCTTCGCCACAGTGCAGTCTTTGAAGATATGCTGTGCCTCAGAGCTGTTGCCGCATTGTAAACAGCTAAAGAGCTTACAGATAAGAGGACTGATGGATAGCGAACTGTTTTTTGACACCGATTTGGAACACCTCGAGAAGTTGGACATTTACTTCAATCACCGCATACAACACCCACCACTGATGAGGTGCCGACATTTGAAACAGTTGATATTCTCCCGATGCATTGGCCTTGAAGACATAACGTTGGTCCAAGACTGGTACCCACACCTCAGGGAACTCACGCTACAATACTGCGAGTTGAAAGAGATCTATGGCTTGTCTCTGCCAGAACTACAGAAGCTCACACTGCTGACATCCACAAGTGCACCACTAAACATCAGAGACTGCGACTTTCCGCAGCTGATTGAGTTTGATGCCAGGAATCTGGACATCAATGACTGGAAGCCCTCGGAGATCTATTTCAATGCTCCATTACTGAAGTTTATGTCTTTGAAGAACTTCACTATGGAGCATCTCCAGGTGACTCAGTTCCCACAGCTGATCAACCTTACAGTCACTGGCGGACTGCGCAGACTAACTTTGCAGAGCTGCTCACAGCTTATGCACTTGGACTTGAGTAAGAACCCGGATCTGACTAGCGTGGTAACCGATCTACTGCCCTGTCTGAGAGCATTGGAGTGCGATGAAACCGAATACTTTGTCAATCACGACATCAAGACACTGTGGCTGCGGAAGGTGGTCTACGATGAGATGGTGAGGTATGTGCGTTGTATATAATAAGCACTTGAAGAATAATTTCCTTTCCTTTCAATGGATCCCACCTAAAAAACATTATAATGATTATGTAATCATAGAGTTACCCGGCCGCCATCTCAATGTGTCCCCCATCACCAAATTTTTTTTTTTGCCTTACATGCTCTCTATAAAGAAAAAAAAGCCGATGCCTCTCAGCTCTTCCATATATTACTCAAGGTATCCAATAAACTCAAAGGAAGAAAAGATGGCTTCCAGAACGCAGTTTGAGAACTCCAACGAAGTGGGTGTCTTCTCCAAGCTCACTAACTCCTACTGCCTTGTCGCTGTCGGTGGCTCCGAGAACTTCTATTCCTCGTTTGAGGCCGAGCTTGGTGATGTGATCCCAATCGTTCACACCACCATCGCCGGCACTCGTATCGTTGGAAGAATGACCGCAGGCAACAGAAGAGGCCTCCTTGTGCCTACTCAGACTACCGACCAGGAGCTTATGCACCTGAGAAACAGTTTACCAGACTCTGTGAAGATCCAGAGAGTCGAGGAGAGATTGTCTGCCCTCGGTAACGTTATCTGTTGTAACGACTATGTTGCCCTCGTTCACCCGGATATCGAACGTGAGACCGAGGAGCTGATTGCAGACGTGCTTGGTGTCGAAGTTTTTAGACAGACCATTGCCGGGAACGTGCTTGTGGGCTCGTACTGTGCTCTTTCTAACCAAGGTGGTATTGTGCACCCACAGACCTCCATTCCAGACCAGGAGGAGCTTTCGTCTTTGCTCCAGGTGCCGCTCGTCGCAGGTACAGTGAATCGTGGCTCCTCCGTCGTCGGTGCCGGTCTCGTTGTCAACGACTGGCTCGCCGTCTCGGGCCTTGACACCACCGCCCCAGAACTCAGTGTCATTGAGAGTATCTTCAGACTCCAGGATGCCCAGCCAGAGACCATCTCCGGCAACTTGCGTGATACGCTGATCGAGACGTACTCTTAGGTCTCAAGCCGGTGTTGTTATGTTACGTGTTTATGCATCATGGTCTTTTCTTCATTCTTTTCCTTAAATTCTGCATTGTTTTATTGGGGTTGGTTTTTACAAAGCTTTAATCTACAGGGGCCTTAATAGGCCCGAGGCAATGCCTTGTAGGTGTAATATTATTGTACACTTTAAGAGCTGTCATGCAGATGTGGTTTCATCATGTACCAAAAACGGTACGCAATTTCTAGCAGTTAATCCCGAACAGTTCGTGGCTCCATTAATGAGCATAATAAGTGCAGCTCTCAGTTTTGGATTCTGTGTTTTTTTTTTTTTTTTTTTCTAGTCCAAAAATTATAAACCTCAGTCTAGGGACTATTCTCGACTTCTTGAATTCCCAAGGCCCCGCGATCAAGTCCCTCCAGCTTTCCAAGAGATGTTCGGGTGCGCGCCAAGATCAACGCGTTAGACTGAAAACAGGGCTCGAGAGGCATACGCAACAACATTTAAATCAGTACGATCACCACTTCGAGAGGAATTACACCACAAAAAGAGGGCATACCGCCATGGATTTCTTTGGGTGGGTACACTTTGCAACCTCGACGTATCATAATGAAACTAACATCGTCACAGAATTCCGCGTGGATCGATTCGGTCACGGGCGCTCAACAAATTAGCCGCCATCTCTCTTAGTGCTGGTCAGGTAGAAGAACCACAAAATTTGACCAATGGACAAATCAATGGGGGGAAAGTCAACGGATCCCTCAAACGGCCAAAGTACAGGGGAATCTCCGGCGATGCGCTGAAGTTGGCAAACATCGTGGCGCATGACGACATCTCGTCAGTGGCCATCTCCCACAGAGAGTTGGAGATCATCTTTGCACTCATTGCTGGCGCTTCGCACGTCCAGACCACAGAGCAGGCACACGACTTGCTTGCCGTGTTGTCTCAGTATTTCCTTGAGGCCTCGACTCAGCAGTTCAAGTCCCATGCGAGTCTCCAGCTTGGTCCATCGCCCTGGGACCACCTCACTGAAAGGCTCACCGAGGCTTTGATTGTGCTCTCCAAAAACTTCCCGCAGTTGAGTGACAAAGTGGTTGTGTTGTTCCAGCAATACTTGGCGCAGTTCAACGTTCCAGATGACCTGAAACTGTCGTGCTTCTTCTCCCTGGTGGGCTTCTTGAAGTCTCTCCTTGCGGTTCCTTCTCCAATGGACAGCGTTTTGGTGGATGAGATCATCACTCTTTTCACCCCGGAATTCTTGGATATGTTGGAGGGAATCACGATGAAAACTCTAGAAGAGGAGCTTCATCTGACTTATCTCTTGGCTTACAAGGCCACTGGTGATGAGTTCAACTCTTTACTCTTTTCCGCACTCGTCCAGCAGTTCTTCAACAGAGTCGTACTTACGCAGATCACAAAGGACTTGGATAGTGCTATCGTCACCACTGAGAAGCTCTCGCTCATTGACTACATTCTCCTGGTGCATGCCGAAGACTACGATGATGAACCAGAAGCCATTTCAAAGCTGGAAAAACTCCGTTCTGTCTTTGGAAACCGTGAGTTGCTTGCGAAGCTCTGTTCCAGAGCAACTGCTCAGATTGACGAGTTGGACAACGGCGCGATGTACATCAACCTGTCATCTCCAGAGCGTGCTGATCTTGCCATGCGTACCAAGTCTCTCGCTCTACAGGTACTTGCTGCTGGTATGGTTGTTGATCTAGTTACCTCTGAGTACCTCGTCAATGCTGTTAAGATGGCCTTGTCTCATCCAACAGAGGCCATTCAACAACACATTTCGCCAGTGGCATTCTCGATTGGTTCTTTGTTGACATACAGAGGCCAAAAGAGTATCAGTGGTGATCTCATCCATGCATTCCCACTTCTCATCTCCAAGATCCCAGCTGAAGGCTCCACAGAGTTCGTCCAACAGCTCTCAAAGTGCCTCGCACTGGGTCTCAAGCCATTGAATCAGGATTCCATCGTCACTACAATCTACTCGTTGGTCAACTTGTTGGTGGCTGATAACTCCTCTGCCCCGGTCACGGCATTGCGTGAATTGAGATTGAGAAGCGCTACAAACACTTTCTCGGCCAACATCAGACCTTCTCGTTCAAATACTGTCAACAGACTCGGTGACTCAAACGCTTCTCTCAACCAGGAGTCTGAGCACTCACATATTTTCAAGAATGCAGTGAGTGCAGCTACCAAGATCGCCAACGTTTACGGGGATGAGTCTATTTCTCTGTTAACAGTCACTGTGCTCTCTCAGAAGTTCTTGAAGGTGTCGAGAGACTTGGACTACTTCCTCTTGGATGGTCTCTCAGACTTGGCTGTCACTCTTTCTGAGAAGGAGTTCTTGTCGTTGATGAAGTTATACGACAATGGATTGTCTAGATCCCGTGGTGATGCTCGCTTCGCCCAGGCCATTGTGCGTGCTCGCACTAAAGTTGCAAGAGCTCTTGAGGGTAAGTTTGACCATCCATTGTACGAGGTGTACTTGAACGAGTTGTTGAACTGTGTCGTTTCACTTGGTGATGTCCACGATCAGGACCATAGAAGTGATGGTGAGATCTCTGAAATCGCCATTCAGATTTCTCGCTATCTCCTACCGATCGCTCAATTGTTGCCAAAGAAGAATAAGTTCGAGCTGTTGGATGACTACACCGTCACCTCATTCCACAATTTCTGGTTCAACATCGTGGTGCACGGATATACTGAGACTTCTGAGTTGACCAAGAAGTTCTACCGTGAGCTTCAGATCATTGCTCTGAACTCTCCACCATTAGCATCCGACTCTCCGCGAGTGCGTGCTGAGACCTCGTTCGAGTTGAACACCGTGCTGAGAAGAGGCTCCTCGAATCACAATGTCAAAGATCAGAAACACATTATCGGCGGAGTCTCCAACACTAATATGTTGGAGCTCAAGGCTTTGTCATACCCTAAGTTGATGTTCTTGTCTGCTTGCTCTCTTTTGGAGAACTTGAGAGTCTCTATTGGTGATTGCTCCACGGTGTTGCACTACTTTGGAGACCCCGCAGTGCCAAAGGCCAACATTGAGAAGTTCATTGGATCTATCGCTATCTCTGTTGTGCAAAAGTATACCAAGAATACCACCACTGGTCACAGTGCGTATTTCACTTCTGACAAAGTCGCTGACCAACTCACCCAGATCCTCATCGCCTGCGTTAACAGAAACTACGATCTACAAGATGCCGCTTTCCAATGTGCTACTGTGTTCTTGAACAGGTTGCCTTCAAGTTTGTGCAACCGCACGTCGCTCTACACCTTATTGGACTTGTTGACGTGTATGTATGATAGTCTTGTGGACTCCGAGAGAAGCAAGTACCAGCCAAAGAGAGACTTCTACTTAAAGCATAGCAAAGTGAAGATCACAGTGTCGGACTCTATCAAGTGGAAGGACTCCACTTTCGACAGATTGCAAAAAAGGGCTAGAGAGTGGTGCCTGTTGGCACTGACTAAGTGTAACCAGGACATGAAGACGTTGTTGATGACTTACATCTCTGACTTGGGCCGGTTCGGCCACCTGAATGAGGTGGAGTTCGGTATCACTTTTGCAGTGGAGATGGCTGGGTCTATTCTTCCAAATGAAGCTCAAGGAACTGGTTACTCCTCATTCAGAGGTGCAAAGGCCAACACCATTGCTGGGTTTCTGTCTGAGTACAGCTGGAAGGCTAAGAACCTTGACAGCGATGCCGATACGTTTGAATGGCAAACAAATGAGAGTCAATTGGTAAGCACCATCCGTGCTCATAAGCGTGCTATCAGTTCAGAGTCGCAGTGGTCTAAAAAGGTCAGTTCTGAGAAGGAGTATTTGTCATATTTGTTATTTTCCGAGATTATCGTTCTCTGGCAGAAGTCCTTGAAGCAACACCATGGTCTTTTTTCTACTGAGCACGATCTCATTGACGAAGGATTCTTGAAGATGGTTTATGTTCCATCGGACAAGGAAAAGATGGATTACCACGCCAAGGTCGTGTCAGAGAACCTCGAAGCTGACTGGAATGTGATTTCTTTCTTACTTTCTCATTTTCAGGGAACGTTGTATCAGAGTGAGCACATGTTAGAGGCGTTTACTTCGATTGCCTTTGATGCTTTGGAACAGTTGAAGACTGCCTCCTTACACCCATTTGCACGTGTTTTGAGGTTCCGATTGCTCGAGTTTGCACTTGAAGTTCTACAAGCTCACTTGAGGATCAACTCCCGTATTTGTGGCAAGTTGATCGCTGCCATCTTGGATGGTACGTTGTCTTGGTTTGTGAACAGTAGACCTTATCCATTTGGTGATGATGATTTGAAGATCAAGGCCGAAATGAAAACAATGACTGATGTGTTTGACCAGCTTAGGGTTTTGAGATTGCCATCTGACAAGTTTGCCTACTTTGAAGAAAAGAGAGAGCTTGCATTGGTACTCTTACACGATGAGATCAACAAGATCATGATTTGGTTGAGCCCATTGGACCCAGTTGAGTTCAAGGCAGATGGTTTCAAGGCAGATTCGAAGATACTATCGTTTGCCTATGGGTTGGACCCATCATTGGCGTTCACTCTTGTCCAGAGATATCCTACTTTGGACAAGGCCATTGCCTCATTGGTTGCTAAGGAACCCACCAGAGCTTTGGCCCATTACGACAGCGTCAAGTATTTGTTGAAGGATTCCCGTTTGTCCAAGTACTTGATTTTGTCCAAGCCTATCTCTCCTACTGAGTCCATCAACTTGTTCAGGCCACCATATATCAAAGACCCATTTGTATTGCAGTACAACATGAGGGCACTGGAGGCACAGGATATCAACTTGACGTTCTTCTACGTGCCACAGATTGTGCAAGGCTTGACGCACGATGAGTATGGCTATGTCTCAAGATTTATTGTTGAAGTGAGTAAAGTCTCGCAGAAGTTCTCTCACCAACTGATCTGGAACTTGTTGGCCAATACGGAGAACCCGGAGTTGGGTGCCGATCGTATGATTCAGAAGATTGTTGATTCGTATGATGAAGATGCAATGGATTACTATAAGAAAGAGTTTGGGTTCTTTGAAGAAGTCACTGGCATTTCCGGTAAATTGAGACCATATCTGAAGAACACCAAGGCAGAGAAGAAAGTCAAGATTGATGAAGAAATGGCCAAGATTGAGATCTTGGAGGACGTATATTTACCTTCTAACCCAGATGGTGTTGTCATTGATATCAACAGAACTTCTGGTAAGCCATTGCAATCGCATGCGAAGACACCATTCATGGCAACATTCCGTATCCGTAAAGAGGAATTACACAACGGACAGATCATCACTGTTGACAAATGGCAGAGTGCTATCTTCAAAGTTGGTGATGACGTGAGACAGGACGTGTTGGCATTACAATTAATTGCGATTTTCAAGAGTGTATGGGAGAATGCCGGCTTGGATTTGTACTGTTTCCCCAATCGTGTTACTGCTACTGCTCCTGGTTGTGGTGTCATTGACGTGTTGCCTAATTCGATTTCGAGAGACATGTTGGGAAGAGAAGCTGTGAATGACTTGTATACCTATTTCAAGGCCAAGTTCCCAGATGGGGTATTGGAGTATGAAGATGCCGTGCAGAACTTTGTCAAGTCTCTTGCTGCTTACTCCATTATCTCGTATTTGTTGCAGTTTAAAGATAGACACAACGGTAACATCATGTACGACGACAAGGGCCACATTTTACACATTGATTTTGGTTTCTGCTTTGACATTGTTCCTGGTGGTGTTAAGTTCGAAGCGTGTCCCTTCAAATTGACCAAGGAGATGGTTCGTGTGATGGGTGGCTCTAACAACACTGAGTCTTTCAAGATGTTTGAGGAGTTGTTCATCAAGGGCTTTTTAGCCATCAGACCGTACCACGAGTTGATTATCGGCAATGTACAGACGATGTTGGGCTCTGGATTGCCATGTTTCAAAGAGAAAACCATCAAGAACTTGAGGAGCAGATTCTTCTTGGGCAAAGACGACAAGGAGTGCATTAAGGCCTTGAAAGGATTGATATCGCAAAGCTACGAGTCTATCTTCTCTGTTGGGTACGATAAATTCCAGAAGATGACGAATGGGATTCCATATTAGATTGTGTGCTTTTTTTGGACGATCTGTGAATACTACACTATGAAAAAAAAAACAATTGATAGCACGTTCGATCGACTTATAAAGATCTCCATGTTACCCTTGCAGACGATTATAGATGGCAATTACCGGCTGAAGTGCCTGGAGTATGTCAACGAGATCCTCAAACCCACCATGTTGGGCGCCACCATTACCAGCATTGTGGCGAGGAGCTGCACGCGGATTAGGTACCAGCTGCAGAGCTCCATTGTTGTCGTTCTGTCTTTGGTCATCACCAACTGGGTCATTGACGTCATCGCCTCTTTCGTTTGGTACCTCTGTTTCTTGTGGGCCATTTTCCAATATATCATTCTGGTCGAGGCGGTCGTCAGCATCCCCAGGGACGTTAATGTTCTTGAAGTTGTGCGTGATGCCGCAT
Source organism: Petasospora taoyuanica (assembly GCA_030567055.1). NCBI lineage: Eukaryota > Fungi > Ascomycota > Saccharomycetes > Phaffomycetales > Wickerhamomycetaceae > Petasospora > Petasospora taoyuanica. The sequence continues at coordinate 15,576 of JAKUBZ010000009.1, forward strand.
AAAAGAACTCCGAGTAAAATGGCCGCATTGAATGAATAACCTGTAATGAGAATGGCATGCATGATTAGGAGCAATTTCGAAGAGATAAAGCCTTCTGACACAAAGACCAGGACTGCTTGTCCTAACAAAAGGAAGACAGTAGCTGCTAACCCCTTCTGTACAGGTTTGTCAATTGTTCCCGTATTGAGTGCACGAGAATATTGACCACGGACCGCTTTACTCACATAGATGGTGAGAGTTCCGAGTACAATAGCGACACAAAACAGTGCCAGTGCACACACAGTCACCACAACCACAACTGGTAACTCGGCTATTGGATCAGACGTAGAGGTATCTTCGTCACGCTTCAAAACGTGGAAATATGACATTGTTTGTAAGATCTTTCTGTAGATTGTAGTTGTGTTTGAACAAGAATTCTGTATATACAATAAATAGGTCATAGCTAATTGCGCGCGGTAATTCTCATGCTTTATATATTTATTGATCATGATTATAAGCGCTCGATAGAGAACTGCCACAAAACCGCATTATAGTCGAGAATTAGTACTCATTCAAATGAGACAATTATATATCATATGACGCGCCATGTCATATATAAAATACAGCTCATTGGACTGAATATATGGTATTCACCTAATTATACACACATATATAAGCTCCACAATACCGTTGATTCTAAAGCCCCCTCATTATCCTCATAATAAATATTTGACACAATCCCGCTAGCTGTCATTCCCATCCCGTGCCAATAGTCCCTGCGCTTGATGTTTTTTTTTCTCAAATTTTTATAGAGCTGTTTGTGACAAACTTTATAAGCGGAGGCCGAGGCTCAAAAAGTCAAAAGAAAAATTACAATTATAATATAAGGGCACATAATTAGGCGTTTCCTATGTACTTATTACTATGTGCAGTCATTTCCGGTCAAGGTCTGACACTTCCGACCTTGGCGGAGTCACTAGAGAAATGCCTTCCTTTAAACTTCTCAGTATTATATAATTGCTACGGCGTAACCCCGACTACGCCCGAGCCCCCTTTTACCCCTCGACCCCTCAAAAATTATACGCAAGGGCACAACGTTTTTCTCCGCATTCAGCCCTGGGGCCAAAGTCTCTTGACCATAATTTTATTTAAACTCTTCAAGGTTTTCCCACACTCGTGGAAACCTTTTAACATACAAATTCGTTGAGTAAAAGTATTACAATGGCACCCAAAATCACTGTTCATTGGTGAGTGATCCTAATATATATATATATAGGTTGAATTATGCAGCAATCACCATGATCAGGGAACTAACAGCCCAATACAGGCTCGAGGCTTCTAGAGCACAAAGAATTATATGGCTATTGGAAGAGCTGGAATTGGAGTACGATGTACTGCTCTATAAGCGTAATGAGGAGAAACGTGCGTCTGCTGTGCTAAGGGAGATCCATCCTTTGGGTAAGAGTCCAGTGGTGGAGATCGAGGATGACGGGGAGAAGACGGTGCTTGCTGAGTCCGGGCATATCATTAGCTATCTGATCAGCCACTATGACACCAGGGGTAAGTTCAAGCCAACTTCTGCCAAAGATGCCGACAAGGTGGACTACTACTTACACTTGGCCGAGGGGACGCTCCAGCCACCTATTACCTTTTTGGCGGTGATGAGCGTCGGTGACAAGAAGGCACCGTTCATGGTGCGCTCCGTGGTGCACAAGTACAATGCACAAGTGAGACAGTCGTACAACTACTTGGAAATCAACCGAGTTTTGGAGTTGTTGGAAAGAGAGCTTGGCTCAGGGCAATTCTTTGTCGGTGACAAACTATCCGCAGCAGACGTCATCTTGTCATACCCAGTGGCACAGGTCTGTTTCAACTCCAACCGCTTGAAAGAAGCTGTGGACAGGAAAAAGTATCCAAACTTGGCCCGCTGGTCACAGAGTGTCTGCAACTCTGAGGGCTTCAAGAGAGCCATTGAGAGGGTGGAGACCGAGGGCAAGGGCTCATATGCCATTCATCAGCTGCCTGAGTGAGTTTATGTATACGTTTTGTTTTTTGATATAGGCAAATGGCTTTTTTATATATACCACTACCAAATTTGTTACTCCATCTTCGCCCCCCTGACAATTGCTTTATTACGGTAGTGGCCCTACCGCCTCTTTAGGTACGTATCGGTCGTTTAGCGCGCGTGCGCCGTTGGGCACCTGCATGAGCACTTATAGTAACCGCTCTTTGGATCTATTTAGATATAGCGATTCGGCTTAAAGAGATCTCTTCTTCTTCTTCTTCTTCTTCTTCTTCTTCTTCTACTTCTGCATCTTGGTGAGGGGTACCACTTAACTGTACAAGTACGAGACGCTGATAACAAAATGGCAATGCACATCACGATCAAGTTCACCAAGCCAGGGGCAACGTACGGCCCCAGTGAACTTATCCAAGGACGTATTATTGTTGACTTTCTCCAAGAGACCAAGCTGAGCGAAGTCAATATCGAGCTAATTGGAACGTGCGATGTCTTTCCTGTATCTTTGCTAAAGTCCAAGAAACAGCATCTTGTGAGGCTCATCAGACGTAAGGATATCGTAATGCCTCAGTACGAGAGATTTGGTAATGACGATTCAATCCCAATGACGTTCCAAAAGTTTACCACTTTTAACCGCAAGTTTGAGCTTGTGATGCCTCCATATACGGATAAGATCAACTTGGGAAGACGTGCGGAGTACCCATGTATTCCACTAATCCCTTCAATTGACGTCACAGGGGATAAACAAGGGAGACTCATTGTGAAATACTTTCTGAAGGTGACTATAAAAAGACATGGATTGTTTGGCACAGATGTTGTAAACTGCTTCCCCTTTGCTGTACATACGCCAATTGGGGTCTCCAATGGATCCATGTCGCCTCGTGGAATTGCCCTATCACAATTATCCCTTGAGAAGTACCTCAATGCCTCGATAGTGCAACGGGTAATGAGATCACAGGAGTCCGTGGAATTAGACTTCTTCCCCTATGTCATATACCCGAGTTTGGTACGATGTGGAGAGAACTTTAAGCCCAAAGTCTACCTGATAGCCAAGCACACCCCTGGAAAATGGCCCCTATGGAAGAACAAACAGCTGGTGGGATTCATAGAGCTTAAAGAGAAGACCGCTGTGGTTCTACTCAAAGAAGTAAAGCTCTCGCTAAAGACACACATCCAGAGCTCTCCACCAAGAGAGGACAACTTCAAGACTGTGATCGAGTATTCGTTGTTGATGTACAGAGACACTGAGTTCCACAAGTTATCCCTACTGGACATGAAGCATACGGAGCACGACTTACCAGGGGCTTTGTACCAAAAGTTTCCAGGGCATTCCTATATGGACATCTCTCATTTGTTTGATGCCTGCGTGGTACCACAAGTCAAATTCCCGTCTTTCCAACTACCTAATGTACGCAACAATTACGAACTTGTGATGGACATGCGGTTTGGTGTGGACTTTAAAGAGAAGCAAGACATGAGTACTAAAGTGTGTGTGGATTGGAAAGTATTGTCATAGCAACGTACATTATATGTAATGGCCTGAGGAGAAAATTTCTGATTACCGAGATATGGATGATCTGTTATTCTCCCTTTGCTCATATATCACATACCCCTTTTATAGATGTATACATGATGCAGAGCTATCGGCACCCAAAAGTATGCATCTACTTACTACAATGCAGTGCGCAAAGACGTCAAAATTATATTGCCTATCTTGACACTCTAAAAAATATGGTAGTTGGGCTTTCTTCTAGTTAATTATAGTGTACTCTTGATCAATCGTGACCAAACTCAATGTGTTGGCCAAAAACATCGACCTTGTGAGTTCTCCCAACACGGGGAGTGCTTCTTTCAAAACCATCTCTGTGAGTGTCGCCATTCTCATGAATGCCTCAGGGACGATCAAATATTTGTCACCTGTGATCCATTTCAACTGGACTTTTAATTCCTTTGAGGTAAATAGTGGTAGGATGACGTCCTCCAAATCTTGCCTTGTGACTCCAACGACACAGTCATCAATGAGAATACTGTTGAATTGCGCTTGTGGTGTGACCTTTACAGGTTCTGGTGGTGTCTTTATAGGTGTTGGCGTAGTTGTAGTAACAGGAGTGGAAGGAGTAACAATTTTCTTCCTTTTCTGTACCAAGTGCTTATCATATGCGGCAATGGCATCATTTAGGGTATACTGTGGTGTCTTGCAGTTCTGTGTTTTCTTAATAAAGACACTTCTCTGTGGTTCTGGGTCTTGTCCTTCGGAGTATAATCCATAAGATTCAGCAATTTCATGTACAAATTCTCTCTGTTCTCTTCTCATTGGTTTGAAAAGCAAACTGGCCTTATCAGAGTTCATGAAATCCATAAACATCTTCTCCACGCCCAAACACCACTTTTGTTGAGAATATGCTGTTTGGATAGCATGGATTGGGAATGCCAACTCTTCCAGTGATAAACCGTTATCTTCTGACTTTGTGATACCGAATGCAGCTTCCAATTTCTCTTGTCTTTCCTTCAGTACACACGAGACGTCACATGGAAGTATTTCATCCATAGCACTTTGTTGTTCTGCAGTGGCATTACACCATACTCTCTTTGTCAATCGTCCACATTTACAACTCTGTTGGATCTCTTCTTTACAAGGCTTGGAATCATCACATCGAGATGGGAAATGACATTTGGTTCTGTCCACATGAGAACAATATTTCTTCTTCTTACCACAAATCGAAGTACATTTACACTGCCCTTTGTGACAATTCGTTAGACAGTGATGTAGACATGGTAGTAGTTTACCACACTTGGATGCACAGAACACATCTTCTTGGAAGCATAACGCACGTACCATATTATTCTTACCACAATAACACCGTTTCTCTACTGTATGAGTACACTTTGGACATTCCACATCATCTGTATGACAGTTATGTGGGATTTGTGGATGACCACAAGGTAATTCTCTGACACATTGTGATTGGCATTGTGGTAATTTAGTACCACAACGGATCGGTGCCATCACCACTGTGTCACCACAATGGCATACCAAATCGTCATTAGTAGATTCCAAGCATGGTGGGCATGCACCAGTATGACACGTACGGGTACACAGATGATCTGGATTACCACATGAGAGTTTCTTGTTACAAGTCTGGAGACAGATATGTGTAGCCTCAACCAGGAATGCCTCGTTCTGGTTATTTGTGTTTACTGTGTTGTTTCTCAATCCCTTTTTCCTTAGTCTTTCTCTTTGCATTGCAGTACTTTCATCACAACAGCAAATGTTTGTACATCTATGACGACGGCATGAAAGAAGAGCAGTACATTTTCTTGCACATGTTGGTGTATGGCCCTGTTGTAAGAACTTACATGGGACGATGAATGAATTGTAACCACATGAACAACTTGTCTGAATGAATTGATAACATGGTGAACATTCACCCAAGTGACATGGGGATTGACAAAAATGACCACATGGAAGTGACTTGTTACATATCTGATCACATGTGGGGATCGGGTCTGTACATTGCGTTCTTATGCCTTCTATTGGTGTCTGTCCACAATGGCATGTCTTTACCAATGCTGGACTTAGTGGACATTTCGGTGGTTTTTGTTGTACCGGTTCACATTCTATATCTGTTGAGTGTACACCACAATCATAAATCAATGATGATACGACTGAACATTTGAAATTACCGATCCAATTATCAGATTTCTCCCTTGCATAAGATTTTTTCGGTACTCTTAAATGACATTTAACCATATCGTTTGTTTTCCCACAATAACATAAAGATTCAACAAATTCCGGACATGCACCACAAAAACCTTCATGACAGATCTTACCACATTCATGTAGTTCACATGGGTATAACTCTTCACATTCATCTTGACAACTCCATCCTTCTTCATATGGCGTGATAACACATGGCCATTGATCATCATGCTTCCCACATCGACATTTCATAATGGGTCCCAAGGCATTACATTCAGCATGTGGACCCGGATGACATGGTAATGAACACTTGTGTGGACACCCCTTAAGCTGTACACCACAAGTTTGACCACATGATCCAGGGTTCAATGGGGTTAATTGTGGATGAAGAACTTTCTTACACCAACACTTGAATTGGAATTTTTGCCTTCTATGTGTATGGTGACACGATGGACACTTCCAGTTTCCCTCTTCATCCGTGGAGGACCCCTTTATCGACCAACTCGAGACACAAGATATATGATACACTCTATGGCATCGATTACAAGGCCAGAACTTTTCATCTGGTGAAATTTCCACCGTACAAACCAAGCAGATATATGTCTCATCGCTGATTTCCCTCCGGATGGACTCTGCAAGCCCGATATCCTCTTCTGTGTGCTCATCCTCATCGGAAGTTGACAAATCGTCATCACTTTCACTATCCGCGCTGCTGCTGAGCCTGCTATGATGATGGCTATGATGATGGTTATGATGATGGTAGTGCTCATCGCTGCTGGAATCCTCATCCTCATCCTCATAGTGGTCCTCATGATGACCCTTTGTAAGCGCCAGTGGCTCTGAAAACCGCACAGCGCGGCCCACACTGTGTGTTTGATGCTCCTGTGCAACTCTTTCCATTTGACCCCCGCTCCGCTAGAATTCTGTTATATGTGTTGTAATTTTATGAAGTCCAATCTTTTTGTTATGATGATCAAAATGTTAGTACTAAATTTCGCTAAGCTGTAGCTTTTTATGTGTGAGAAAAAATTCGCGACTATGAAAAAACTTGGTCTCCTACTATTCCAACTTCTTAAGGTACTTAAATACCCCTTTTTATATAACCTCTCAAAATCAAACAGATAACAAGAAAGATGAGAGCATCGTTACTTAGAAGAATCAGTGATCCGTGGGCTAAGAGGTATGTGTGTGTTTTTTTGACTGGTGAAAGAACATCAAAAGGAAAAGCAGCTTGAAAGGACCTTCCACTATGTATTAGTTATTACGTCCGCATTTGAGTGTGTGTGGGGTTTTCTTTCATCGCCCCTCATAAAATCAATAGAAGAAGATCACTAACATATCAACAAAAGAGACGCATGGAGATACGAAGGTCATTTCAGTAAGAAGTACATGTATCGCAATTTGTGGCCGGGGTTTTCATACGGCGTTGGAGCGTTTGTTCTTTATTGTACTGTGGAGAAGATCTTCTTCTCACCAAAACATCATCATGAAGAAGTGTTAAATGATGCAGAGCATTAAATTAGTTCAATTTTTTTTCATTCAAATGAGATGATGAATTGCTTGTGTGTGTTATTTGGAGTATTTATTGAACTGCTGCTTATTTATTTATTTTTATTTATTTATTTATCATACATTATTAAACGATTGTACCAAATCGGGGCATAACGCTCTCGAGGATGTGTGTGTTTTTTTAGTACTTGCAGATCTCGCAGAATCTTCACCATCTCAAAGGAATTTGGAATAGAAAAGACAAAAACAATCAGCAAGAGATGGATGCTTGTGATTTCATTGGAGCGTTTGAGGACCTCACACCCAGTAGACCCATAGAACATCTCGGAGAATCAGATATGACTTTTGATGGAAGACTTGCTGAAGACTTACGGATTTGGGAAGATGGTGGTGCTATTGGATGTGGTGGTAAAGTATGGATTGCTGGTGAATTATTATCCAAATACGTATTGGATACGGATTTCCACGGAAGGAAAAAAGTAGTAGAGATTGGTAGTGGTACTGGTCTTGTTGGTCTCGCATTGGGGAAGAGTATCAAAAGAGATGATGATATGGAAGTATGGATCACCGATATTGATGAATTGGTACCTCTTATGCAAAAGAATATCGAGTTGAACCATCTTGAAGAAAGCGTTCATGCTTCTACATTATCATGGGGTCAACCATTACCTTCTTATGCTGCTCATGGAGTTGATTTAGTCTTGGCTGCTGATTGTGTCTATTTAGAAACTGCATTCCCTCTATTAGAAAAAACATTATTGGATTTAACTGAATTGGAAGATCCACTTGTTCTTATGAGTTATAGGAAAAGACGTAAGGCAGATGGGAAATTCTTCAAAAAGATCAAAAAAAATTTTATCATTATACCCATAACAGATTTCTCAGATTATCAATATTACCTTAAGAGCAGTGTAACACTTTTCCAAATGGTACGGATCCGCAAACCCGTACACCTGCAATGAGTATACAAATATATATGTACATATCTATATTTACAATATATATAAAGCACTCACTTTTCAGTGCCGGATCTCTTGGCTTGTGCAATCTTGGATAACTCTGTAGCATCCAATTTCCACTGGTCAATGATTTTTTGCTCTTGCTTAAGACCATGTTCCAATGGTGAATCGGCATACACCGCACCAAACATCTCGTTTTCCTCTTTACTCACTTGTTCAGCAATATGATCCTCCATTCTTACCCTATAGAACTCGAATCTTGCTTGATCATACGCATCTTCCAATGACTTCTTATCAACGTTGATCAAGTATAGCGTTCTCTGTACAACACTCTCACCATCCAACTGCTTGTTCAATTGCTTTATCGTCTCCCAGTTCTGGTACACAGAGTCCTCACCCGTGTTCTCCAATAACATCTTAGGTCTAGCAAGTTCCCATGGGTGTTGCTCATAGAACAACGTTCTCAACTCGTCCTCCACAAAGCGCAACTTCTGTGGCTTATACATGTTTGCGGGCTTCTTCTGCACAGACCGGGTCTTGTAAAGTGGTCCCGTCGGTTTCTTCTTCAATGCTCCTTGTCCCAATTGGAACCCTTGTGGACTTTGCTTGATCTTGGGTTCATGGAGGAAAGTCTTGTTGGGAGGATTGGCACCCACAACGTCCATCCACGCAGGCTTTTTGCTCAGTACGCCCGCCTTGAGGTATCCGGACGTTCTTTCAAGTACGTTCACCGCTTTGGTCTGCAACTTCATTCTTAAAGTGTGTGTATCCTTTGGTGTGATAGGTAAAAAAAGTCTGATGTATAAAGCTGATTCAACGTGGAAGAGAAAGAAAGAAGAAGCACAAAAAAAAAACCAGTTCGCGGCGATTATGTAATACACCCGATTATGTAATACGCTTGATTATGTAGTACATTTGATTATGTAATGAATGGTCTGCGCCACACAGTGTGGAGAACATCATCATCATTCCATAAGTATATATATATATATATGTCTCCGCATTGGTTCTTAACAACTAAACAAAACCCACAACAAAGAACCCCCAAAAAAAATCACAAATACGATGCTCGGAAGGGCAGTGTTATCACTTTTATCACAAACACCCAAGCATCCCTCACTGGAGGCGCTCACTCAGACAATACCACATTTCAAAGAGAAGCTTAGAGAATTTTCTAAAGAGATCCCAATAAACAAAACCCACTCTGAAATTGTCAGACAACGACACGAAATTCCAAGACCCGGTTATATACATACTCCCAGAGTTCTATACTATGAATTTCTAAGGGAATTATACCCATTGCCAGGGAATAAAGTGAACCATAACAAGCTTTATACAGCATACGCTCGACTACCCAAACCACAACCATTACACATTCATAAATTCCATTTAGAAGAATTGATGAAAAAGTTCTGTACTGCTGAGGGTGAACCAGGGCGTAAATCCTCTGCAGAATGTTTCATAAAGCTTGTGAACTCTTTAAGAAACTGTGGTGTTCCCGTAAGTGTTAAAGAGATGAACAGCTATTTCTATATGAAAAACTACATGGAATCAAACGTTGTTAGGATAAAGAGACAGTGGTCAATGGTTTCACAGGAGATTAAAGATGTTAGTACGATGAACATTTTTTTGAAATATGCCGTACGGTTTGATAACTACGTCTTTGTTAAGGACATTTTACAATGGATTGAAGAAAACCAAATACAAATGGATAGAGTGTCGTATGACTGTTTGTTGAGATTTATTGGATGTCATTCTGGTGATTCAGATGCTTATAACCTGTTCAGAAGCATGTTGAACGATGGTATTGCATTGGACATTGGCTTATTGAATACAATAATAGAGGTGTTAGTCCACAATGGAGACATACAATCGGCAGATAGGTGTGTTGAACTAATAGTGGGGATGGGACAACAACAAATTGGTAAAGAAACTGCACACTCTAGAAGACAACATCTGATGGTTCTCAAGTACTTGGATTCTTTGAAATTACAAACCAGCAGTATACTATTGTATGCTGTTTGTCCTACATACAATACGTTCAAGCCATTAGTGAAATACTACACTGAGCATTTGAATCCATACAAGATAACTCAGTTGTTCCAATGGATGGTTTACTCCCGTGTGAATATAACTCCTGATCTTTTGAAGTCTACTTTGGAGACATTCAAATCACAGGATGTACCAATAACTGAACAACTTCAACTTATCTATGCATTCCTTGAAAATGATCAAGTGCATATGACCTCTGGCTTGTTCAACGAACTGATGTCCTCGTGTCAGAAGCAGACACGGTATCAAAATCCACATATCAATGATGTAGAAGAGATGTGGAGTACGTATGGACTGTTGCCCGAGTGGAGGCAAGAAGGGTGTGATATGAGGGAGATGGCCAAAAGGAGTGTGGGGCGTATGATTCAGGCACTCGGCTAGGTGTCTATTTTTGTCTATTTATTCGGCTATTTATGTATTTATGTTATTTATTCGTCTATATATATATATATATATATATATATTTATTACCATGCTTAGTATATATATATTGCACGCCACAAACTCTATCTACAAACTTATAGATGTACAAACACATACACCTGCATACACTCACATGTCCTACCAGATCTCAGATAACAAACAGAATATTTATATATATATATATATAATATACAACGCAAGATCAATCCGTCTTGAGTGGTGGTGCGGCAGAATGAGAAGTCGTAGCCTCGAGACCTTCGAGGAACTCTGCGCCTTCTTGATCCACTTCGTCCAAATTCGATCTTGGACCAAAGTAGTGCTTGCGTTTATAGATAAAGTAATATGCCATCGACAAGATCCATGCACCACCATTCAGGACAATCGTATAGTTCATCGTGTCCTTTTCGACGTGCTTATCGTCTGGGAAGCAGCACATCACGATGATGAAGATTTGGAAGACAATGGAAATCCAATTGACCACTGGAGACCAGAAAGGACCGAGATAGAACTTTCCTGGAATGAAACCTGCGTCTGGTACAACGAATCTAAGGATTTGTGGAGTGACCCATGCAAGATAATTCCCCAAGATGGAGAGCGAGAACAGAGCGTTAGCAGCGGTGGAGCCAATGATGCAGAGACATCCAATTGCGAGGGAGATGACAGAGGAGGCCAAGATGGCTCTCAGTGGGGTAGACAACGCCTTGTTAACAACCTTGATGAACCCGGAGAATGGAAGACCATCATCTCTGGCAAAGGCCCAGACTTGTCTCGAGATGGCCACGAGCACAGAGGCACCCATCAAGAACTGTCCCACAGAGATCAAAGCCATGAATGCAATAGCCCATTTCTGACCAAGAGAATCGAGGAAGATCTGTGCCAATGGTTGGCCTGTAGAAGTGTTAAACAAACGGTCAATGTCTGGGACCATGCAAGCACAGATGACGATGTTGATGAAAAACCCGAGGATCCAACAAACGGAAATAGAACCAATGATACCGATTGGCACAGCTTTGGAAGGGTCCTTAGCCTCTTCAGACATATGGACACACGAATCAAAGGCACCGATTGTCCATACTGCTGGCATGAGGCCGAACTGAAGGAACGACCAACCCGAAGGCCATGACGACCAATTCTCAAAATCACCAAAGATATACGAAGCATCGTTGAATGATCCAATGGCGTTCTTGGTACCAATTGGTAGTGCGATGAAGAAGAGAACAATGAGGAAGCAATTGACGTAGATGGAAAGAGATTGGAGTCTGGCAACAAACCCGGAAGATAAGCACACAATCACAGTCTGAAGAATAACGCAACCAGCAAAGACACCATACGTCATTGCATCGGTGATAACAAAGTCAGGGTGGGCCAAGTTAGCACACGAGAGGATTTGTACGGCCAACCCATAAGTGATGGAACAAAGCGCACCACAAAGAGCCAACGAATTGGTAATACCAATGAAAAAGGAAAGTGGGATCTTCATCCACTGTGGGGAGTAATGGTACGACCAGAAGTAAAGGCCACCGGATGTTGGTAAGGAGGAGGCCAACTCACTCATCCCGACACCGATGGCAACTAGGAAAAACCCTGTGATGAACCAACCCCAGACCACGCCCACAGGCCCCGCGGTGAGGCCGATGGAGATTGTAGATGCGATCGAGGGGAGCAAGCCCATGATGGAGAAAGAGATACCAAACACCTGGATCGTTGAGTAGTTTCTGTTGAGCTCCTGCTTATAACCGAGCTGTGCGAGCAGTTCTGCATCCATGGAGATGTCTCCTTGATGCTCTGGCTCCTTATGTGGGATATGTGATATCATGGCGGAGATCCGGGACATGACCGGGTGGGCCCCCGTGGTCTTTGCCTCTCGCAAGGACGATGTGGTGGAAGAGCTCATCTTTGGTGAATTGCTTTGTAAAGGCATTCACAAGAGAGGAAGTGTATATGAAGAGCCATAGGACTTACCCAGGACTTTTTATATTCAGCTTAGGCAATCCCAGAGATCAGCATGCAGCTGCCGAAAACGGACGTCGCCCTCCCCAGGGCCCCAGGGCAGTCCCTGGCCCTCCTCAGCCCCAAGGGCATCGCACTTGCAGATCTTACCGGTTGCCCAGAAAATCGAGATCGCTTATCAGCGTGGGTGACAGGCATATACATAATATCGATTGCATCTGAGCCTTCAGGAACACACACACACACATTGCGCGGGGATTGGCTGAATTGGGTGTTTGCTTCCTTGTAGTCTGACCAGTGAGAGTCTGTGTCCCCACTTTGCTTTATATATATGTATATATATATATATATATGTATAATTTACGAATTAGTATGAATTGCAGGATTGTCACCAGGGGTGGGGACTGCCTTCCATGCGCGACGCTGATTGGCCAGCGCAGATAAGCACGAAAGAAGCAACCACTAGTTTAGATCTCCTGGCGCATTTTTGGCTGCGCCAGCTGGCAACAACTGTTCCATTTCTGATACTATCGATCGCACGGCTTTTCTTGCATTGTATCATATCGTATCAAAATCTATAATCATGTCCTCCCTCCGATGAGTATCAATCAACTCAACTCGCTATCTTCAAGAAAACCGAGACTTTTTCTTGGGTGGTAAATTATGGAAGAGCGTGCGTCGTGGTATGTCTGGGTGTGTGCAATCATAACAAGTGTGTTGATTTCGGGTGCATACAAAAATATATATATACGCGTCTTTTAATACCTTACTCACCATCAAAGCAATATAGAGCTATGAGTAAGGACGGCCCGCAGTTGGAGCCATTAGAGGATGTTCCCAGGGGTAAGACGCGGCTGTATCAGAACTTCGAGCTACACTGGCCAATCCGGCCTAGCCTCTACTTTATGAAGCAAGCGTGCAAAGTTATCGAGACAAAACAACAGGTTAAACTATCAATCAGTGATTTGACAGAGATTTGTGTAAAGTGTTGTAAGAAGTATCCGCAGTTCGACTACACCGTGGAAGAGTGCAAGTACCATTGGCTCCGAGTACGACGTAGGGCAACCGTTTTAAGAAAACTGAAGCAATTGGATCTAAAGATTGATGAATCCACGGGCATTGTGGATCTCAGTGGAGAACAAATTATGGGACAACTCCGGGCTCTGAAGGCTGTCTACTTTAAAGACAGAAATGTTCTGGACGTGTTGCGATATGTGGGGATATATGAAAAGTACGCTAAGATCGAGGAAGAAGAAGAAGATGATGATGATGATGATGATGAAGAAGAGGAGGAAGAGACCAAGGATACACCAAAACGTGTTAATATCATTATACCAGTGGACAAAGACAAGCAAAGAAAGTTCGATATCGACGAGTTTGTGAATGTTGCGGAAAAGGAAGAGGAAAGACCAACAAAGAAGCAGAAGGTGGTAATAAACCCACCATCATTGAAATCTCCTCCATTGTCAACTACAACTACGCAAGAATTGGTACGAAGATCTACACAATTGGTTGGTGGTATGCCCTCACATATTCCACTATCCAGTCCTGTGTTATCACCTGAAGAATTTATAAGAAGACGTCGTACCGTTGCCGATATGCTTGATTTATATTTCAAAGGGCACTTTAACGATATGAACGTGATTGAATTTGCAAGAGATGTGCTGACGTATAGTTATGCAGATGATTGTATGTTGTTTGAAGGAGCTCCGGATGTTTTGTTGAGGGAGATACTTAGGTGTTCAATGTGATGTGTATATATATATATATCAGATGTCTTGCATATATATCATATGTCTATATATATGCAACTTTGATACATTAAAGTTTGTATTCCATTTGCAAATACAAATATAGTTGCGAGCCCTGGTGCCGCGATTATGGATCGCTGTATATATATAATATTTCATTAATTTGGGCTCAAGTTCCCTTGACTATACATACAATCACTTATTTCTTTGGAAATATTACACACAATGGTGAGTTATTTATTATAAATTGATATGCTTGACATCTAACTAACCATCCAGTCCGCTCTATTCAACTTTACATCTCTATTACAGGTCATTCTGCTGTTAATCTGTTCATGTACTTATATTCATATGACATGGCCAAGTTTATTGGATAGGAATCATCATGGGTGAGTATCGATATATATATATATATTATCGCATCGCGATATATTATATCACTGATATATATCACACTTCTTCATACAACAGTACTAACACCCCGCAGCGCACTTGGAATTTTTTGGAAAAGCGCTCGTCTTGGTCAACGTGCAAGCCCATATGTTTCATTTGCTCTCGTACTAATGGCGGTACATCAATTCCGCAGTTGAAACTGCTTGGTAAGAAATCAATGAATGAATGTAATATATTCGTGATACGTATCCTATCACAAAGTGATATATATATATATATATATAACGAGGCAGGTTTATATGCCATACTCTTCTTCCAGCCTATCATCCAACCGACATCCAACACTATTCTCCACCAATATCTCCTCCATTCTCTTCTCTGCATTTTTCACCTCTCTCACCAAAGTCTCCTTTTCGTCACCTTCCGATGCCAACTTCAACAGTCTTTGGAACACGAGAGATATCTCCTCAAGAAACACCCACTCGGCTCCCTTGTTGTACGACTGTGTGATCTCAATGCACAGACTCAACTCTGTACGGGAGTCCGAAATCTTCAGGCCGTGTGCAAAGCAGCGCAGCAGAGTCTTGAGCACCACCAAGACCCTGAACAGCGCCAGCCAATGCCCTCCTGAAGTGCGCTCCAAATTGTACGTGTACGTGAGGTTCTGCATTACGCTCTTTCCCAGCGAAGCGTACTGCTCATCCGACGGCGTGGGGATGAGATATGACGGTCTTTGGAGCAATGTCAGGCAGTTGTGGTACATCGTGATGAACCATAGAGGCTCGCTTGTTCGGATCCGTGTGGTGCTTAGAAACCAGTGCTCGATCTCCTTCTTCAATGCCTGGATCTTCAAGGCGCCATCAGGCTGGTTGATTGCGCCCACAGAGTGAACGGTGTCGAATATCTTACCCTCGAGTCTCTTTAGGTGCACCACGGCATGGAAAGACTCGCTGAAGCCCTCTGTATCATTCGAAGTCTGCCTCGGTATCGGGGTGGACACCAATACGTCCGGAATCGACACCGGCTTGTTCAAATACGTCGAGACTGTACGGTCCAACAGATACACCGTCCAGAAGAGCCGATGGCGCATCTCAAGTGCCCAAGGGTGCGGGCCATCTTGCTTATAAATCCTCTGCACTTCCTTTGGGCCCAGCTGGCGGTGATAGTGGTACCGCAATACGAGCCCCGTCAGCAGGTTCGTCAGGTTGGTCGTGGCAAGACAGTTGCGGTGGTGGAAGGAGTCCATCACCAACAGGACGACGCACACAATGTCATCATATGTCCTGAGCGACAGTGTGCCCCCGCGGAGCCACTGCGTTGTGGACTGTGTTCCAAAGACCCACCGATACCTCACTGCCTCGTCTCGAGGCATTGTCTTTTCAATCTCGTGGAACCCAATAGACAGCATGAGATACGTCTGGAAACACTGTCTTCTCTCATGCTCACCAACGCTCGGGCCCGGATTGAGCACACTGAACAGGTTCATCGTCTCAAACTGCGCGGTGAAGAGCTTTCTATTGACAAACGGGTAATGTTCCGCCTGTACGAAGAAGGACTCGAGACATTTCAAAGCCAAGTCTCTCGGAAGCATCAGTGGCTGATGGCGGTCCGGTGTTGGCTGGAGGTTGTCCCGTCCCAGCGAGATGATGGTCGACAGTAGAGTACTCTGGAGCTGTGTGGGTGTATGTGCCATGGGACCGTTCGTCAGCTGAGTAGAAGTCGCCGAGCCCGGGTGACGTATTGATGGCAATGACATTGGCTTGTGTTCCGGTTTGTGGGTATAATTGCCGCCCCAGTTCTTCAGTGGCGGCAGCACAACACTCTGTGGCTCATCAGCATATACACAGTCATGCCCTGTCTTGAGACAAGTCAGACATGGCGAATGCTTTGAGCATTTCTTTCGTAGTCTTCGACATCTTTGACAAGCAATGGACTTGTGTGGTGGAGTATCTTTGATGCTGTCCAACACAGAGCTATCCCGCTTGAAAGGGGCGGTCTGGTTGTGCGGCGTAAACACGAACTTGGTCGTCATCTGGCCTGTCTATCAGATATATACATATATATGTATAT
Organism: Petasospora taoyuanica; assembly: GCA_030567055.1. NCBI lineage: Eukaryota > Fungi > Ascomycota > Saccharomycetes > Phaffomycetales > Wickerhamomycetaceae > Petasospora > Petasospora taoyuanica. The sequence goes on from JAKUBZ010000009.1 coordinate 32,382, forward strand.
ATATATATATATACATACACCGGACGATTCAATGGTTATATATTTATGCTTTATACACAAGGTACAACAACACGCTTGGACCGCCTTGCGTCAGTACGCCACAGTGCGGAGAGAAGTAAATATGGGAGTTATATAATGTAAAATGATCCGTTTTCAGTATTTAAAAGACGTAGACCATATAACATCAACATATGGATTCCATTCATCCAATCTTATACATATGTTATCATACAAATATAAAAAGATATCTTCATATCTACAATATAAAGCCACACCGCGAGTGGATCCAAACGGTTATGGCGTGTGGCGTAGGTTGTGGCTGACGCCTGAAGCACGCTATGAGGATTAAGAAGCGCAAGTTGCGCGAGCAAAGGAGGAGGCGGTATGGCGCCGCTCGCCGTTCGTTAGATATATATATATATATATATATACGGCGGCGTTATCTTGCTCAGCATCATTTATTGTCTATCGATTGATGCTTATCACTTATCATACATATATTGGCAAAGCATCACATATCAGAGATTGGCTTGTTATATACCACAATCTATGCCCTACCATCATGATACATATCAACTCATGAATTTGTAAATTCAATTCCTATCACGTCCCGTATACATATAGAACAGCTGTTCGAGGCTTCTGAATTTTGTATCTATATATATATATATATATAGTACCTGTCAGCCTCATATATATGCATATATATCCAACTATTTTGTCAGGACTCCTACAAACCCATATAGCCTAGTACAACTTTTATTGCCCTGGGGGGCCATTAGAATATCTAATCCACGTCCCTGAGACGTCCCAATAACCGTAAAATAATAACCATAACACATTAAATTCCATTCCCGTTTCCCATAATTTTACTCTCAAAACATCAGAGCAATACTCTGGTCGTTCTGTTTCAAGCGTCTCAGCTCATTGATCTTTCTGCGTCTGGCATTAATGAACCAGTTGTCCAGTTGCTGGATCGTCAAGCGGGTCTTCATCAACAGCTCGTACTTCTCCCTGCTGTTAGGATAAGGTCTGTCCAAATGCTCACTCAGCCAGCTGAGCAATATGAGCGTCGTCTGGCGTGGTAAGTTCTGGCGCTTCTTTCTCGAGGACAACTTGGCATCCTTCATCGTCTCCAAGTACAATTCGTTGCTCACCGGAGATGCAGTCTGGGACCGAGACTCTGGCGTTGGCATCGACATCTGGAGATGGTGCTGTGGGGCCGTCATCTGGGGCGGAGAAGGGATGCGCCCCTGGACCAAAGCGTTTGACAAGGAAGAAGAACGACCAATCTGGTGCGACTGAGCAGGAGGTGGAGAGGCCATTTGGTATGGCTGTGGAGATGGCACCTGATATGGAGGTGAAGGCATCTGGTGCATCAACGGCATCGAGTGCACTGTAATGGGAATAGGCTGGGCCATGGTGGGCTCTGTAGAGTCCTTCAGCAGCTCTCTGATAGGTGGTAGAGAAAATGAGTGTGAATGTCTAATCTGTGGTCTGTGCTCATAAAAGTGTGGAGACTGTGTGCTCTGTGGAGAGTTGCCTGCAGTTGTCAACCCGGTTTGAGGAGAATATCTCGTTGGGTCCGGAAGCATCATCGTGAGGGAAGGTCTTTCTGTGTTGAAAGGGCCCAATGCTGCGGTATGGAGCATCATGAGGTTGTCAACCGACATGGTAGAATATGTAAAAAAATATAATCAAGCAATGATACTCAGACCGAAAAAAAGGCCACCATCGGCGGAAAGTACACGAATACAGCGGGGCGTCGACGCATTTATACCAGTTTGCCGGAGATCTCTGACACTCGGAGTCGCACATTCTCAACGGCAAGCGACGATAAATTTTATGCAGGCAGCACAGCATGCGCTCGTATGTGTATCACAGCATCATTATGCGCAACTTGTTTTTGGTCAATGCAGGTGTACTCATGGGACAGACCCAAACCTGTGATCGGTCACTTGTCTGCATTCGGTTGCATGTCCTGTCACTTTTTGCGTTGAGTGAACCTGATCTTTTGATTCGACGAAAGCACTTTTATCTGATGAGTGTTACTGAGTACGAAGTTTTCTTAGCCGATGTTTTCTATGTTTTCTATTCTAGAGTGGTGGCCCCACTAGATGCACCACTCAGGTATAAGGATTTACAAAACAGCAAATAGAGGCTTGTCTGTTTGTCTGGAATGACTGTACGCCTGGCATTCTTCGCACAAGTTTGTTAGAGAGTGGCGCGCGAAAATTTGCCCTTGAATATTCCTAAACCTCCGCTGCAGTATATATGTGCTGCTTGTCGGGGTTGTTCACAACTATGGGCATTCCTAAGAATGGTGGCGGGATGGATCATGGGGTCTTACAACCGGCCTGTGTACGTACGTCAAAGTCTACATGCTGATGATGAGGATTGTAGCTTAATAATAACGTGTGCGTGATCCTTAAATTGGCTTGATCAACGCTTCACCGGATTTGTCGGCCAAGAGCGCCTCTTCAAATCCCCGCCGTGGCCTCTCCAGAGCTGAAAGGGACACGCTGAACACTCAAGTTTCTGCCTCCGCGGGACGCCTCCATCGATCGGCGCGATTCGGGTGACAGGTTACAGGATATCACAGAAAGATCCCAGCTGGAAAGCCTCTGATGTCCGTTGAAACGAACAGCGTCGATCCTTTTTAAAACTCGTCGAAGATGATCAATCTCACTGTCTGGTTCTCGATTTTCGAATCGGCCACCTCCGCTGCTTGGCACTGTATTTTGATGGTACGTGATATGAAGTAGTTCAATCAAAGTTGAATCACAGCCTAGGGCCGTGGGCCGTGGCAGCTGGAGCCATTAAGACTGCGCCTCTGAAGTGCTGCGAAAACCCGGGGTTAAGAAACATAAGCATAGCAGAGACTTGAGAGCACACACTTAATTTAGTCCATGCGCGGCTCTATCCCTTTGTGGGATGCTGGAAGACTTTGAGTCGAGACCAAACTTAACACTCCGGCGTATGTGTGGCTGGGGGGAAAGTGATCTACCATAACGGTCTACCAATCCGTTTGCCGTAGATCTGCGGTTCTGATTCTCTAGAAATTTTGAAAGATGTATGTCATATAGCGCCGATCCTCCAGTAATTAAAAAAGTAAGCCCGCCTGGCTTTTTGAGACCTTTTACCTGGTTCATAATTGGGTAGGGCCAATGGGCCATGGCATTGAGGCAGGGATGATGTGGGCCATGAGCGATTAGATGGGGATCCCCTGACTCCCGGAGCCCCTGTCTATCATAGAGTGCCAGCTAGTATGGCATTTGGTTGCTTCGAACTACAAACTTGTATCTCAAGCGTAGGTCAAGCTATGGCCGAGTAGACAGTGACACTGTTATGACAGTGCACATCCAGCCCAGACAGGCACCCACTTGCAAATTTCGATATGATTCCACACGGCTTTAGAGTCTAAGTGACTATCTCACCATGTATCTGCTAAACTCCATATAATTCTCTGCCAGAGTATGTACTCTCCATGGTTGCTAATCATGTCCCTAAGCCCATGGATGTTTCATCAAGGTTCCACGATCTACTATATACCCAAGGCCAACCCCTGGACCACAGAATATTCATCCTGCTGCCATCTTTAGGGCCCTGCCTTGGGCATATTTGTATTTGAAGTTTACATCCTATCGCATCGGGCCTTGAGCAAAGATTTTATATATTTGGCCACATTCGAAGGAACTAATTTGTCGAATTGGTATGAGGCTTGAGCCTTCAAGACAACGGCCCAACGGCCTCTATCGTCAGGGTGTTTACTGGCGATTGCCCATCATTAGATCAGACCAGCGCCTCAAGACAATACACGGACCAATTGGGCCATATCTGAGGCATAACGGAGGGCCCTGTGGTTCATGGCGGCGCGGCGGCATGGCGGGTGGGTCAAACTCTGTGACAGTTATATGGCAAATAGAACACAACTCAGAAGTCCCTTTGGAGTATGTAATATGTACTCGGAGTGACCCACAGGCAATCTTTTATTTTGCGACTTGAACTCTGAAGCTCGTAGCCTGCGAAAAAATCTTACATAGAAGGTGGAGGAGATCCATCATTCGAGACAGATCGAGATGATATACCGTACAGCACAAAGTTCAAACTTACAAGTTAGAACCCAAACAGCCGGGAAACGAAAACTAAAAACGCATACTGCCAACGTAGGTACATGAGGCGAGCTACGGAAGTGGGCCGTGACCCATAGCCCACGTCCGACTGCAGGCGGCCTCCCACTGTCAGGCCCATGTCCAGGGATCACAGACACGGTTCTAGCACGCTGGAATCTCGAGTCTCGAACTCTCGGAGCAAGCGAGTGGCTTTGACGCTGCTCTGTAGATTCCTTGAACCACAGCCCAAAAGACTTGACCGCTCAGGGACCATGTCACATATCTCTATGGTCCTTGGTCAAACGGATGTTCATCATTTTGGTGTTAAGTGCTGCGCCTCGGCCTCAGGCAACTAGACAGTAGAGAGCTTCCCGATTGAGGCATTGCGTCAGTTGCTTGGAGGGCGATGGCTGCGAGCTGTGACATTATTTTTCAGTGTGGGAAATCCCCAGGGTTGGGGGCGGTCTCCCTTTGACAGGTGTCATAGTAGCCATACATACCGTTGCAACTTGCAACTCTTGCGCTGTGATTGGCCGCACGCGGGAAGCGTTGGTGAGGCAGTTTGCATAACTCGGATTCACCTTACAGGCTTGGTCTCACCATGCAAAGCTATCTGGAATGGTGTACACGTCTCCTCGTGGCAAACTACCAATCTCGATATCTCTTAGTACTAGCAGTGGCAAGTGGACACTGGACACTGGACACTGGACATTGACTGGACACTGGACACCAACCGCAGCGCTTGCAGCGGGATGTGGAGTTAAAAAGAGGCTTCATGCGCGCGCCAGACGACTTGCTTTGGCGAGATGAGGCCGGCCGCCCCCGCCCTGGCGCTTTGATCCAATGGGCGGCTCTGATTCATCGTACTACTAGTACAAAGAACATATGCTTTGCTAGAGAGCCCCATGAGTTACTTGCACGCACATAGTCAGAACGCAGTCGAAACAAAAAATTGCACTAAAGGCCACGGGTGCAAGCCCAATCCACAAGGGTCTCTGGTAACGTGAATGGTGTTTGAAGTAGACTTGACAGGCGTTGCTGCAACAGCGTATCACAAGCCCAACGTATACCAAAATGGGTGCGAACTATGGTCCTCGTCACTGCTTTTGGACATGCAGCTAGGTGCGGGACAAGGAGCCGGCGGGCATGGAACCTCCATAGAAGTGAGATAGGTCCTCCCTGCGAGCACACCCAGAATGGGATGTTCCCCGCGGCGGCAGTCGCGTACTAAAAATCCCCCAGATGCGGGCAATAATTGAGTGTTGGTGCTGTCAGTGAGTTTTTTTTGTAGCCTACGGAGATATGGGATTATATCGCAAGAAAGTCTCGAGAGTGTCGAAAGTCGGGTACCGAAGCTGGGGACACCCCTTTGATTAGCAGTTGCCGTTCATCAATGCTGCACAGCCCAACCAGTAGCCCATGGGACCCTGCTGCATCGGTTGAATAAATCCAAGCTCCAACCCGAGTCCTGTCAAAGTTCAAGATACCAACTTCTGCTTCGAGGGATCGAAGTTGAGCACAACCCAACTCGTGCGGTGGTGATGATGGGTGTAGCCCATTGACATAACCCAGCTAGATCTTCGTATATATTGTGGGATCTATCATACCACACAGCGACTTTCCTACTGACGGTTCCAGGTCTAAAGGGTATGCAAGGAGAAGACAGCGTCAATTGTGCTTCATCAGCACGTATATACGCTAACCTTGAAACAAAGCTCGGGGAGTGGTTGTGTGTCTCAGAATCCAAACTTCTACCGAGACACTTCTGCTTTTGAGGGAGGGGAGGGGCTCTAGCTGCTAGCATAGATGCAGTGAGTCTGTGCAACTTTTGTCTCTATCACCTAGGAAACCCTGTAGTAGGGTCTTCAGTTAAGTGCATCGAAATCTTGTGATATGACGCTCTAGCAGTCTGGACTGCTGAAAAGAGTAGGATATGAGCTCCGGCTATCCACTAAATGACTCTATTACTCAGAGATGTTTTTGTAAGAGTGGCTTAGACAGCTTGCTCAAGATTTACAATTGCAGTATGTTTCATGTAGCCATTTGCTGGCTTTTTTACATTTGGCGCGGCCCAAAGCTGACACTTCTTCGGAAATCGCCCACTATATCGCCCATGGCCCCAAGTGCATTGGGTCTTGACTGTTTAAGCTTGGGGGCTGCGAGTGATATGTGAGAGCTACACATATATACGCGTTGATCTCGATTCTCCATGCCTCGTGTTCATGCGCTTTGGGGTTCCCCGTTCCTGTGTTTCTGTCCCAAGATCATGGATGCCGTCAACTTAACAGCATATATATATCCGCCGTGCAGAACAATTCTACCATTGGCCCGACGGCCTCTTGCTGGTTCTAGTTTTAGTGCGGTCTCTAGGGAGGTCGCTGTTGGAGTGCCCACCAGGCACCATGGTGACAGAACTAATTTATATATACGCATGATATGAAGCATTGCGGCTGTTATTGAACAAGGTTAACGTTGGCGACCTAGCATCACACGCGAGGTACTATGGGTAGTGGACAGTGGACGGTCTGGCATGTTGGCAGCGAAGTTCGCAAGCCCTCGAGACTTACGTTCACCATGGCCGATGGGCGATTTGGATTATTAAAGGTGACCACTGACCGACGCCCAAACGCAAGTCATTTAAATCCCGCTGCAGATAATATGGAGACGTCCAAATCCAAATGGCTGGTGTCACAAGTCAAAGACTCAAGAACGGCTATCATTTAGCACGTGCTGCACCAGCTTCAAGTTCTAGCTGTACTCTGAGACTCTATGTCATTCATTCTACACCAGATTCCATATTCGCAGTAGTTTGCACAAAAAGACAAATCCATAGCGTAAAGAGACGTCCGCTAAAAGCCTACCGCCCTGGAAAGTTACAACGCACGCAGACGCGCTGACCTCTCAAAGTTGGCAGCTCTGCGTTGGATTGTGTCACCTTTCAGTTTCAACTCTCAATCCATATATGGCTGGTGGGTAGCAGCTGACACCTATGCTCGCGTATCCTCTGTTGGTTCCTATCTCTCCCTATAGTTGTCCACCGCCCACTGGGCATGGATCGAAACTAGGCCCAATGATCTCTTCTTTTTCACCCAGACGCATATAAACCATGTATGGCCGGCGGTGGCCTCAAATCTTAAATAACCCGGGGGAAGGCACAGTTTCTATATAGCTGTGAACTTTAAAGAGGCTAAATGGAACCAGAAAAGGGCTCAAAATATCGCTGTAAATTTTAAAACCCAAGCATGTGCCTTGCGATCGAAGTTTCCGAGCCGCTTGGGAGGTTGAGCGCTCGGATGCTCGGATGCTCGGATTGACATGCCTGCTCTTCGGGTTCTCGGGTCCTCGGATATGACGTCCTGGCGCTGTGAGCATTCCAGAGTCCACGAATTATACAACAGAGATCCGCGGCATGCGCGGAAATGTGCCTGACTTGAGCAGGGCAATTCCTGTGTATGAGAATAGGCTTTGAAGATACCGTCTCAGAGGGCAGAGAAAGGGACTTCTAGGCCTTAGGCGGGGGAATATGGGTCTGTTTCTAGAACTAAGGCAAGAGGTTTGAACTGACTAGAATAAAACCGTTGAACCCTCTTTTCTAATTGTCTTTATCGGCTCTCTGCTCACCCATGGCTCTGTTCCCCAATTGACAATTCCTGTGCCCCTTTACCTATTGAGAATGTATTTGCGCGCAAAACAGGTCACATTGTGTCCTTGGGCCTCCATTTTTGAACCTCGGCTACGTATACCCCTAGCGTAGTTCGGCGGTCCCTGAGATTGAAACTGCAGGGTACTGGGCCATATGAGACCTTGTCGACATTGCACATAAGAATTGTTATTGTTCCTTCTAATCCGTGCAACCCTTTGGACGAAGTGTGATCGCCTCAATCCTGGGCGATTGAAATTTGACGACGAAATTTGCTTCATCGGGCTGAAAGAAGTGAGCAATTATGGCTAAAAGCTGCCATATCTGCTAGAAGTCTGATCAATTGTGAAGCTGTAAGCTATAGGCTGTGGATTACCCATTGGGCCTTGGGACAAGAGACAGTGACTGCACAGAGGTTTATATAAATATGATAATTCCCAACCAACGTCTAGTGTGACGGCTCTCAGCCCAATATTCGCCTTCAGCATTGTCCTATGAAGTTTAGACTCTAAGGTGGAACACTGCCTCCAATAGATTCGCCCTGCTAAAGGGCACAGGTATATGCACTCGTGATAGTCCACAAAACTACAAATTTCAATTTCTAGTTCCACCTTCATGGGTATATTTTCTAGAGATAATTCGCAAATGCACATATCATATAAGCGTCGGACTTGAGCGGCCTGTGGTCGGGGTTAATGCCCCGAGATCCCCGCGCCGGTTTCGGCGCACGCAAGCCTGCTTCTCAGTGAAGACTAGATCTTGATAGGTTGCCAGAAATCAGTTTGTGATTCCGTTTATCAGGATACAAAGACAGCATCCCTGGCACATTCATCGTACCCCAGTGGCCACAAGACTCCACACTCTCCACGTAGCTTTCGTGAGATACAACAAGCCCAATCTCAAGAGTCTGCTCTTAGGTCCGGCCACAAACTCTTTAAAGCCTCATAGGTACTCGGCCCAGCGCCTTTTCAAATCCGGGGATAGATTGAAGGGGAAAAATAGGGGAGAGGATCTGTCACAAAATCCAGAATTCAGAGTTCCGACCTATCGATGACTCTACGCACATACGACAGTCCTTTGGAAGTCTAGCCACTAGCACCACTTGTCGCTGTGTGCAATCCCAAAGAGGCACAAATCACCGTTTAATGCCGCTTCTCTCTGCGAAAAAAGTTTGTTGATTCTTTGTTGTTGAACGGACTTTTCGATATGATCTTTTTAATCTGTGCCGTATAGACTCTGAAGAAAGGGCCCAAGAGACTCGTTTTGTGTGGCGTCATGTGTCATCTTGGCCCTGGCACTGAAAAGCGAGACCCTAGGTCGGTCGATCTAGGTCATCTTTCTTATAGCGCGCGCAAGACGCGCTTTCGATGCCAGTCTGATCGTGTATTTCTTCTTCTAGCCCCCGGCAAATAATTAACCGCGCGGGCCCAGATATCTGATAGATTCCGTTCCAAAGAGTCAGATAAGTATATATACATTATTATCTTTGCTGTTAATCCGCCTAGCATAAGAAGAATTGCTTAGTATTACCAGTACCACCCTAATTAACAAGCCAAAGAGGCTCCCATAGGCGGAAAGATTAAAGAGCCTTGTACAGCGGACTTGTACTCTTTTGACCCAGACCCTGAGCGGTGATCGCTGTTTCGCTGTTTCGCTGTTTTCTTGCTACGTTTAATGCCGTCAGGGCTCAGTCTTCATCCCTTTGGCTTCACAATTCCTGCGCTGCCCACGAACAACCGCGCGCTTTTGTAGTTGCCCGCTTTGCGCTTACTAAGCTTCTTGGAATATTATGTGGTCCTTGGCTGTATTCTCAATACGATCGCATAGGCTCTTTGTTACGATTGAATTTGCTATATCTTCATAGCAATCTCTTCAATGGAACATCGGCATCTCAAAGCGGTGTTATACCGAAGATCTATACCAAACCACGTTGTGTCTGCGGCACTATTTGACAGAAGTAAACGGGCGCTTTAATGCAAAGACACATATACTGAGCCCACTTAGCTTCAAGGGTCTAGTTTTTACGAAAAGCTAGACCCGATTCTTTCATGGAATTAGGCAGAGACAGCAAAGCAGACAGGCGGCCTCAGCAAAGACCTATCTGGAACCATATTTGTGCGACCTGGCCTGAGGTCTGTGGGTACGAATGGCTGGGACAGAAGTGTATGGATGTGTATAGCAAAAGTGGCATCTCTCTGTCTTTTCAAATGCCCATAGAAAACACTCAGTATCCCTTGAACGAGGACTCAAGACCAAAGGGAAAGTCGCTGTCTGTATATTCCCGAGCTAGTCCCCTTTTTCAGCCCGACACGAGTGCGTCTGGTAATCAGTGTGGGCGCCCGGCACCGCCACAAAAATCCAGGCCCCAATCACCGTATATATTTTCTATGGGGCCGCTCACCGGGGGGCTAAGTCGGGACTATAATTGTTAGGAGCGCTCGAGTCCGCGAGTCAGAGACCGGCGCCTGTTCAAAAGGCCGCTTTCCGTAGTGTGCCGTGATGTGGCGTGAAAGTTTGGTTACATGGTAGTGTGTGTATTCTTGTGCTTCACAAAAAAAATCACCACATTTCTCCCCTTCCTTTGTTGATCAATAAAGAAGTTACAAGGCTCCCCAGTCCCGTATAATAAATTTCTCGGCCGACCGACCGACGGCGAGACCCCGTCAACGGACTTTGAACAGCAGCCACGAAAAAATATGAGTCCCGCAGCCCCAACGCCTGGTCTGGCCCACCGTCAAATATACTTGCCGTCCAACAAGATTTCTTCCTCTTCCACCACCTCCTCCTTCAGCATCAAGAAAGAGAAGCACACAATGGACACCGACGAGGACGACCACCACCCAGAGAGACACTCCTACAGTTGCAAGAGATGTCGTCGTCTCAAGAAGAAATGCTCCAGAACGAAACCGGAGTGCCAGAACTGTCACAAGTCTGACGAAGTGTGTGAATACGTGCCCAGGGCCCCAAGAAGAAAGAAATCGGAGATTTTGAAGAGCATGACTGACTTTGGGGGCGAAAGGGACCACATCCCACAGCAGTCTCTGCCGTCCTTGCAGCAAAAGTCGTCCTCTTCCACCTTAAACACGCCAAACAACACACACAACAGTTCCACCGTGGGTGCTGCCAACCATCTCCGCCTGCTGAGCAACGCCAGCCAGATGGCCGCCGCTGGGTACAATGGACCAGCTCAGCATGTGGCCGCCCAGGGCTTCCACGCTCACCGTGGCTCCTTTGGTGCTTCTGCGCAACAACTACCATCCGTGTCGGAGATCACCAGAAGGCAGCATCAGCACCCAAACATCTTCTCCCACGAGAGACCATCATTGCCACCACTGAGCTCATTGGCCTCGCTGTCAGCGAGAAGACCATACTTACCACCTACGCAGGAAGCACAGGCTCAAAGATCTACACAGAGCTCTGTTTCGAGTGCGTCGAGTGCGTCAGGTTCTTCTGCGCCCCAGGGCCCCGCCCTACCAGCTAGTGCTTTACAGCAGTCGTATTTGTCCAATGCATTGCACGCACCATCCTCGACGTTTGCCCTTTCAGCTCCCACCTTATCACATGAATGGCTCAGCCGTTGTGTTGATCGGTTTTTCCTTGACTACGACAAGGCATTCCCCTTCTTGAACCAGGCTCGTTTCAGACAGGAGCACTCCCCACTGGCACACATTTTCCAGGAGGGCAAGAGCTTCGAAGTGAACATGACTGTTTTCTTGGGGTACCTGTCCCTATGTAAGATGCGTATGGTGCCTGAAGACGTACAGTTGACGGAGATCCTGAGAGTCAGGGCCCTGGGCGACGTCTCACAGTTTGTGCAGACTGAGAGCGTTGAGACTTTGAAGAGGCTGATGTATTACGCTATGTACACTCTGATGGAGAACTCCGCAGATGCCTCGTGGTATGTCTGTGGAATGGTGATGCGCATGGTTGTGAGTCTGGGGATCCACAGGCCTGTTGTTTCTGAGGATATGTCTGTCGAGGAGAAGGAGAACAGAAACAGAATCTTCTGGAGTTGCTACAACTTTGACAGAACGGTTTCTTTGACCCTGGGCCGCCCGCAGTCCCTTGCAGACTCTGACATTGACGTGCCGCCACTGAGGGCTCTTCCTGGTGAAGACAAGGACCTCGTGGAACTGTTGAAGGCGGTGTCAAGACGTCGCACTGTCGAGGGTAAGATCATGAAAGAAGTGCACTCTCCAGGCTGTGCTTCGAACGAGAAGGGCCAGCCACGCTCTGCTGAAGAGATCCATGCAATTCTGCAGAAGCTGAGGTTGGACATTGAGGCATGGTACAACGACACGAGCGTTATCACATGTGCAGACCGCAAGACCTCTTTGACCTCGTGTACAACATCGTGGTACTCTGCTACCTATTACCACCTTCTTTCTCTGCTCTACCGTCCTTCGTTCCTCGTACCGTCTCCTTCCAGAGAGACTCTCGCATTATTGAGCCGTTCGTGCTTACAATGCGCATCTTTTACCTATTCTCTCCACACTCTCCATCCACTGCCTATCCAGTGGGTCCAACTGGTCCGTCTCATGACACACTGCACCACGCTGGTGTTCTGCCTCCGTCAATCGTGTGTTGACCTCGTGGAGACCAAGGCCGAGGTGAATCTCTGCATTGAGCTGTTGGAGCACTACTCCCACGAATGGCCCGTATGTGTGCAGATCCTGGCCGTGTTCCGTAAGATCAGTGCTAAGGTGTACGACTTACGTCTGAATCCTGGCCAGATCTCCAATCCGGAGACTGACATCGGTCCATTGTTCAAAGAGATTGGTGTTGAGTACTGCGACGTGCTGGTGCGCAACGGCTACGAAGTGAAGTTTGACGAGCCTGCTCTACAGGTGATCAGATGCAACAAATGATTGTATGAAATGCTACGATGTTATCCTTTTGCATTACTGGTCAGTGACCATTCGTAGACAAAAGATGACGTTAATAGTGTGTTTTTGCGGGTGTGTAATTATTAGTGGGATGTTGTCGGAGATATGCGGCCCTCCTTAATTTTCGCTGAGACCTAATTCCCCACACTTTGGAAACTCCATTGTACAGTAAGGCCTATAAAAGACGCTGTTCTCCCCAGACTAAAATCCGGGAACCAGACCAGCAGACTAGAAGATCATACAAAAAAATATACACTGACACAAGATACAATGGGCTACCTCAAGGTTCAAGGAACAAAGATCGTGGACTCCGACGGCAAGCCAGTGGTGCTCAAGGGCACTGCCAATGGAGGCCATCTCAACATGGAAAACTTCATCTCTGGTTACCCCGGATGTGAGACGGAGCACCGCAAGGTCCTACTGAAGAAGATGGGCCAGGAGAAGTACGACTTCTTCTTTGACAAGTTCCTGGAGTACTTCTGGACAGAGAAGGACGCCGTGTTCTTCAAAGAAGAGCTAAAGATGAACTGCTTGAGAATCCCATTCAACTACCACCACTTCTTAGATGACGAAGGGGACTTGTTCCAGATCAATCCGAAGGGGTTCGAGAGACTAGACCACATCATCGAGACTTGCTCGAAGCACGGGATCTACACTGTTTTGGACCTCCACACGGCCCCAGGTGGGCAGATGCAGGCATGGCCATGTGACTCTGGCACTCACAAGGCGCTGTTCTGGGATTTCAAGGTCTTCCAAGACGCCGTTGTCAACCTGTGGATTGAGTTGGCAAAATACTACAAGGACAACACCTGGATCGCTGGCTACAACCCATTGAACGAGCCTGCTGCTTCTAATGGCGCCCAATTGACAAAGTTCTATGAGAGAATTGAGAAGGCTATCAGACAGGAGGACCCTCATCACATCTTGTTCCTCGATGGTAACACCTACGCAATGGACTTTGACTGCTTCAAGGAGCCATTCGACAACAGTGTGTATGCGATCCACGACTACACCGGGTACGGTTTCCCTAACCCAGAGAAGAAGCTCTACTCGGGTGCTGACGAGGAGAAGGCCAAGATCTCTGCACAGTACAAGGAGAAGATCGAGTTCATGACACAGCACCAGGTGCCAGTTTGGTGTGGTGAGTTTGGCCCAGTGTACTCTTCCAAAGAGAGAGGCGACACCGATATTGAAGCCACGAACGCATCTCGTTACGAGGTGTTGAAACAGCAGCTTGCAGTTTATAAGACCGGTGATCCATCTGGCGACGAGTCCCCAATCTCATGGTCCATCTGGGTCTACAAGGACTTGGGGTACCAAGGTCTTGCCTACGTCGACCCAGAATCCTCCTTCTACAAGGTCCTTGGCGACTTCCTCATCCAAAAGAAGAAGCTCGGTCTCGACCAGTGGGGGTGTGACATGGATCCAGAGTACGCCAAGCTTTATGACGCCTTGGCCGACCACATGCTCGATGTCATTCCAGAGAAACATCACGCTGCCTTGTACCCACACAAGTGGGGGCTCAAGCACTTCTACTTGCCCCAGGTGACTCGTTTCATGTTGCTTTCGCAGTACTACCAGCACGTCTATGCCGACATCATCGCCGAGCTGTCCTTCGAAGAGCTCGATGAGCTCGCTGCTTGCTTCAAGATCGAGAACTGTGTCAAGCGTGAGACCCTCAACGCCATACTCAGAGAGTACTAATTGCTTATGCTACACTATATGCCGCAATACACATATTACATTAAAACCCCATGAAGGCTCTCATAAACTGCATCTCGTCCAAGTCGGCCTGGATGGCCACAGCGGGCTCGCCGGCAAATACCATGCCACCCTCTTCCTTGTACTCTTCCTCTTCTTCCTGCTCCTCCATTGACTGCACTGACTGCTGCATCAAGTTGAAGTCTTCCAACAGATTCTGCATGGAAGGAACACCACCGTCCATCTGGACACTCTCCTGCAGCATGAACATGTCGACATAGGAGGAGGACTCGTCAGCATCCGTCTGCACCTGCATCTCGTCAGGCACAATCTCTGGCTCCACCACATCTAGGTTGAACACCTGGGCAAAGTCGAAGCCATTGCCGAGTCCCACTTCGCTCTGCATCACAGGCTCCAAAAGGGCCTGGAAAAACTGTAGTGGGGCTTCTTGTATCAACTCTGGTGCCGAGATGATCTGTGCGTCGTGATTGTACTGGCTGTACGAGAGTTGGTTGTACACCGCCTGCTGCTGCTTCTGCTGTTGCTTCTTTTCTCTGTATCTGTGCTTGTGCTCCTGCACTGCCACAGTCTTCTTCTCCACAGGGTACTTCTCCATCGCAGCGTAGATCATCTCCTGTGCACTCTTCTCGTAGCGCAAGTTCATCCACTGACGGGCTCTCCCCTCAGTGACCAACTCACACTGGTCCATATCCAGTG
Source organism: Petasospora taoyuanica (assembly GCA_030567055.1). Taxonomy (NCBI): domain Eukaryota; kingdom Fungi; phylum Ascomycota; class Saccharomycetes; order Phaffomycetales; family Wickerhamomycetaceae; genus Petasospora; species Petasospora taoyuanica. The sequence continues at coordinate 47,438 of JAKUBZ010000009.1, forward strand.
GAACAAAGATGTCCTTCTTCAGATACGAACATTCGTCGCTCTTCTGCGACTGCTTGCCGAAATGGCACGCCTCGACGTGTCTGTAGTACTTCTTGAAGCCGTTTCCACCGATGAAGTTGTATGGTGACATCGACAGACATGGCTGGCCGTTGGAGTGCTTGTACGGACAGATGACAGAAAGCTGCATCTTAGTTCCAACAAAGCCCACAATAGGCTCAAGGGCAGCCTCCTCGCGGTGAACGCCGTGGCACTGGGCCATGTGGTGGACGTACCCGGAGCACAATGTGGAGTAGAAGAAGTTCTTTGGTGACTTGGACGAGACCATGTGCGACTCGCCTCCAATGGTGATCTTCTTCTGTCTCTCGACACACTGTGGGTCCTTCGCGTTGCCGAAGGGGTCGCACACTGGGCACATCAGCAGCGTGTTGACCTTGATGTTCTTCAGGTCCACTGTCTTGGAGGCCTTGGAGTCGATAGTCTGGTAGCACACGTTGGTCGAGGTGAACAAGTGCTCTGGGTTGTAGACGTAACCCGGAGAGCTCAGTGGCACCACATCGATAGTCTCCAAGGATGGGAACTTGTGCTGCTCCCTGACAAAGTCGTCGCAAGTACGGATGCTGTGCTGTGGAGTGCGGTCCGAAAGGACGCTGAGCTGGTTGGCGCTGTGAAGCTTCTTGAAGCTCTTGAGCGAGTTCTGCAGCTGCTGGATTGGGATCTGAAAATTCATTTGAATGTGGATGATGAGTGTAAAGGAAGAAGGTTGGCGAGATCAGACAGAAATGGGAATCTTCTAGTGTCTTTATAGACCTCGAGTGAGAGCATTTTGGATCTGGAATCGGTGGGTTGTGAGAAGAGTGGATTGATCCGCGAGCGTACTGGGTCTCAAGGCCTGGGTATTGCGGTATTGGTATACTTAATTTATTTAATGTACACAGTATTGATATCACTAGATAGATACGATCAATGGCTTCATGTAGATACCCATATTCTATTTCTTTCTACAAACAAACACCAGCGATATCTGTCACTACATCCGAGACAGTTGATTTCTTCAAAAGCCAGATCCACTCCGATCCCATAAAGAACGAGAAATTGAATCGGAGATCGGAGATCTCTCAATTCTCTCAGATTTGGGGGGTTTCAGAGACTCCCACTTTTCTAGCTGTATATAGGTAATATCCCTGGTGGTGGTTTTTATAAGCAGATGTGTAAAAAAGTTAGATCGGGGTTTTTTTTGTGGCACTGTTGATAAAATGTCTGAAAATGGCATCTATAGAGAGAGTATAATACATAAAGTGCAGCATTAGATGGGGAACAAAGAGATAAAGGTTCTCTTGTGACTACAATTGCAAGATGGGGGTTTTGGCCTCTTTCAAGTGCTTGTGCTCTGAATTGCGACTACAAAATGAAACAAAAGTCCTCAAACACACTAAGATCGCATATCAGGCGCACATCCACCGCTTAGTTAGGGGGGGCTCCATATCGAACTACTACACAAGATGCCACAAAACAAAAAGCCTAACATGTCGTAGCATATCGGTTTATTAGTATACATGGCGTGCCAATATCTGTATGAGGTTCCAAATCTGGGGCACATAGGCACTCTTTTCATTAGATCGTGTCTTTTCCTCTTCCTCTTCCTCTTCATTCTTTAGCCATTCGCCTCCTCCGGGCATTCTTCATCTGTGTAATCTCCTCGTAGAGGCCTCGATGGCCCATATGGCAATCAGCTCTTGGTGGCTGCAACTTTGGCCAGCTCGTCCCTGAATCTGTTAGTACTCCATCCTTGTAGGAGACCTCCCAAAAAAAAAAGACACTCTCCCCCCCCCTCTCAGGGTAATACGCACTTCAGTTCCTTCGAGAAGTTGTCATCAACGTCGTTGTCATCCCAGTCTTCAACCCACAGAGACTTTTCAGCTTGTACCCCCATGGCCTGGTTGTCTTGCCAGTCCTCGGCCTGGAAGTCCTCGAACTCGTCGTCTTCTTCGAGCGACTGGATCACTTTCTGCTTTTCGCTCACGGGCTCCTTAAAGTCGGACATCCTCTGTGTTTTTCGCTCCGCAATTGGTCAAATCCTCTGCCCCACTTGGTGATTAATTGTCCTTTACTTACAGCTAGCTGTGCTTTCACTGCTCTTCTTCCTTCTTCTTCTCCCCTCCGCGCACGCGCCCCTCTTAGTGGCACTGACGCAAATGGCAGCGGTATGCGCCACAGTCAAATTTTCATAGTACAGTGTTTCCAAACGAAAACAAAAAAAAAAAAAATAAAAAAAACCCACACACAACCCTCGTTAGATGGGCCATCTCTCGGCGGCTAAAGTTCATTAGACAACGGCAATCAGACGCTGCGACCTTCTGGGTAAACAAAATCTTGTTCTTCTTCTGCTGCACAGAAAAGGAAAAGATGAAGGAAACAGTCGTCGACGTGGCTCCCAAGCGGATCCGCGGCATCGAGTTTGGTGCCCTGAGCGAAGAGGATATCCTGGCGCAATCCGAAGTGGAGGTGTCAACAAGGGACTTATTTGACCTCGAGAAGGGCCGTACGCCCAAGACCAACGGTGCGCTTGACACCAAGATGGGTATCTCATCCAATGCCTCCGAGTGTGCTGTGTGCCACGGCAACCTCGCCACCTGTCACGGCCACTTTGGGCATCTGAAGCTGGCACTGCCAGTGTTCCACGTCGGGTACTTCAAGGCCACGATCCAGGTGCTCCAGTCCATCTGCAAGTCCTGTGGTTGCCTCCTCATCGACGAGGAGACGAAGCGCCACTTCAGGGCCGAGCTCAGAAGGCCCGGCATCGACAACCTCAGACGCATGGGCATCATCAAAAAGATCTTGGACCAGTGCAAGAAGCAGAGGCGCTGCTTCGACTGTGGCGCTGTTAACGGTGTCGTGAAGAAGGCTGCTGCAGGCTCGGGCACCGCTTCGCTGAAGATTGTGCATGACACGTTCAGATACGCGAGTAAGAAGCCCACCGACGAAAAGATGGAATGGGATAAGGATCTCGACCAGGCAGTGTTCAACAACCCGGACTTGGAGAAGTTCATCAAGAGATCTATGGACGACCTGAACCCGCTCAAGGTGCTGAACCTATTCAAGCAGGTCAGACCCGAGGACTGCGAACTCCTAGGTATCGACTCGGGTAAAGGTGGAAGACCAGAGATGTATATCTGGAGATACCTCCCGGCTCCACCGGTGTGTATCCGTCCCTCCGTGGTGATGAGTGACTCTCCCACCTCCAATGAAGACGACTTGACTGTGAAATTAACAGAGATTGTGTGGACATCGTCTTTGATCAGAGCAGGTATCGAAAAGGGTATCTCCATCAATAGCTTGATGGAACAGTGGGACTACCTTCAGCTGTCTGTGGCCATGTACATCAACTCCGACGCTGCATCCCCATCGATGCTTCCCGGTGCCAGTGGTGCTTCCAAGTCTGCAAAGCCAATCAGAGGCCTGTGTCAGAGACTCAAGGGTAAGCAGGGTCGTTTCAGAGGTAACTTGTCCGGTAAGCGTGTTGATTTCTCTGGCCGTACCGTTATCTCTCCAGATCCAAACTTGTCAATTGACGAGGTTGCTGTGCCAGACAGAGTCGCCAAAGTATTGACATACCCAGAGAAGTGTACCAGATACAACAAGGAAAAATTGCAAAACTTGATTCTCAATGGGCCAACAGTCCACCCTGGTGCAAACTACGTCCTTAAGAAGAATGAAGACGCTCGTCGTAACTTGAGATATGGTGACAGAAAAAAATTGGCAAAGAACTTGCAGTACGGTGATATCGTTGAGAGACACATTGAAGATGGTGATATCGTATTGTTCAACAGACAACCATCTCTCCATAGACTATCCATCTTGGCACATTATGCAAAGATCAGACCTTGGAGAACTTTCAGATTGAACGAGTGTGTCTGTACGCCATACAATGCCGATTTCGATGGTGATGAGATGAATTTACACGTTCCACAGACCGAAGAGGCAAGAGCAGAAGCTATCAACTTGATGGGTGTGAAAAACAATTTATTGACTCCTAAATCCGGTGAGCCGATCATTGCCGCTACACAGGATTTCATCACTGGTTCTTACTTGATTTCCCACAAGGACTCCTTCTTTGACAGAGCCACGTTGACCCAGTTGCTATCGATGATGTGTGATGCCAACCTTCAGTTTGATCTCCCACCACCAGCTATTCACAAGCCTGTGTATATGTGGACGGGAAAGCAGGTGTTCAGTTTGCTTATCAAACCAAACAGACAGTCACCAGTGGTCATCAACTTGGACGCTAAGAACAAGACGTTCACGCCACCGGCAAAGGGCATGCCTAATGAGATGTCTCCTAACGATGGGTTTGTCGTCATCAGAGGCTCAAACATCCTCAGTGGTGTCATGGACAAGTCCACCCTCGGTGATGGTAAGAAGCACTCTGTGTTCTACACCATTTTGAGAGACTACGGTCCTAAGGAGGCCGCTATGGCAATGAACAGAATGGCTAAGCTCTGTGCGAGATTCTTGGGTAACAGAGGGTTCTCCATCGGTATCAATGATGTCACTCCGGGTTTCAAACTCAAGTCTAAGAAGGAAGAGATGGTTGAGACCGCGTACGCCAAGTGTGACGAGCTCATTCAGTTGTACAACGAGGGCAAGTTAGAAACTCAGCCGGGTTGTAACGAGGAACAAACATTGGAAGCCAAGATCGGTGGTCTGTTGTCCAAGGTCAGAGAAGAAGTCGGTGATGTCTGTATTAATGAGCTTCCATCCTCTAATGCTCCATTGATCATGGCCACATGTGGTTCCAAGGGTTCTACGCTTAACGTGTCGCAGATGGTGGCCGTCGTCGGTCAGCAGATTATCTCCGGTAACCGTGTTCCAGATGGGTTCCAGGACCGTTCGTTACCACACTTCCCAAAGAACTCCAAGACTCCACAGTCCAAGGGTTTCGTGAGAAACTCCTTCTACTCGGGTTTGTCACCACCAGAGTTCTTGTTTCACGCTATTTCCGGCCGTGAAGGTTTGGTTGATACCGCTGTGAAGACCGCTGAAACCGGTTACATGTCCAGAAGACTTATGAAGTCGCTGGAAGATTTGAGTTGTCAGTACGACAACACTGTCAGAACTTCAAGTAACGGTATCGTGCAGTTTACCTATGGTGGTGACGGTTTGGATCCATTCGATATGGAAGGTGATGCTAAGCCTGTGAACTTCAAAAGAACTTGGGACCACGCTTACGACGTCACATTTGACGTCAAGGACAAGACCCTGTTGCCATACGAAGCTGTGGCTGTTGCCGAAGAAGTTCTTAAGCCATTGGAGGCCAAGCTGTTGAGATACGACAACTTGGGAAATTTGGTCAAGCCAGAGGAATTTGACAAGCTGGAGTACATTGACCAAAAGGATGCTGAGAGAGATTTCTACCAGTCGATCCGTGACTTCATCTTCGATAAGGCTGAGCATCTGTCAAGAGTGAGAAAGAGCAAGGGCCTGCAGCCGTTGTTGGAGAGACCATGTGACGAGTTGGCACTGATGGACTTGGATGAGGCCTCCAGTGAGAAGTCGCTTATCGCCATTAATCAGCTCTCGAAGATCACTGAAAAATGTGTCTCGGAGTTCTTGGAGATTGCGATCCGTAAGTATGGCCGTGCCAGAGTTGAGCCGGGTACCGCTGTGGGTGCCATTGGTGCACAGTCGATTGGTGAGCCAGGTACACAGATGACGTTGAAGACTTTCCATTTTGCCGGTGTCGCATCTATGAACGTCACGTTGGGTGTTCCCCGTATCAAGGAAATTATCAACGCTTCGAAGGTGATTTCTACTCCTATTATCAACGCTGTGTTGGTCAATGACGATGATGAGAGAGCCGCTAGAGTCGTCAAGGGAAGAATCGAGAAGACGCTGTTGTCCGATGTCGCATTCCACTTGCAGGACGTGTACAAGGATATGATGTCGTACATCGAGGTGAAGATCGACCTGAAGACCATTGAGAAGCTGCAGTTGGAGCTTACCATTGAAGATATCATGCTTGCCATCGCCAAGGCACCAAAGCTCAAGATCAACATCTCCAATGTGACGCAGATTGGCAAGAACAAGATTGCCATTAACGTATCTAGCGCCGGTGTTACGAAGACCGCTACTAATCCAGATGGCACGCCTTCCAGTACAGACCTGTTCTTCAGAATGCAACACCTGCGCCGTGTTTTACCTAATGTGGTTGTCAAGGGTTTGGCAGACATTTCGAGAGCGGTTATCAACATCCGTGACGATGGCAAGAAAGAGCTTCTTGTGGAAGGTTACGGCTTGCGCGATGTCATGTGCACCGACGGTGTTGTCGGTGCGAAGACCAGAACCAACCACGTGCTGGAGGTGTTCCAAGTCCTTGGAATCGAGGCTGCCAGGGCCAGTATCATTGGTGAGATTGACTATACGATGTCCAAGCACGGTATGAGTGTTGATCCTCGTCATATCCAGCTGCTGGGTGATGTGATGACGTATAAGGGAGAAGTGTTGGGTATCACAAGATTCGGTCTGAGTAAGATGAGAGACTCTGTGTTGCAGCTTGCCTCGTTCGAGAAGACCACGGACCACCTGTTTGATGCGTCGTTCTACATGAAGACCGACAAGGTGGAAGGTGTCTCTGAGTGTATTATCCTTGGCCAGACGATGTCTATCGGAACCGGTGCATTCAAGCTGGTGAAGGAGATAGCTGTCGACGACGAGGACCTCGTACCGAAGCCAACGCTCTTTGAGGACCTGTGCGAGCAGATCGCTGCTGTATGAAGTTATGTTGTTATTTGGTTTACATTTTGCATTATATAAAGAAGCAATAGAACAATCCATTGTGAGCTGTCATTAGATTCATTAGAGAGATAGAGAGATCACCTTATGATACGCCCAATGGGCGTCTGGTACTGCTGGAGGTTGCGCTGTCCTCCCCTGTTCCTCAGCATCTCAGGCGTCGTGATCTCATGTGGCGACTCGTTACCGCTCGAGCTGCCAGCACCGCCGCCTCTTTCCTCCCTGTCCTCCTCCACATCGCCCTCTGTGCCCTCATACGCAAACGCACTACTCCCACCGCCACTTCGATCAATCACCGCTAACACACTCGAGTCCTGGATGCTTTTCCACCACTTGGGGTCGTCCCGCGCGATCTGCTCCAATTGTAAGTCCTTCCACACGGGATCTCTGTGCGTTCTGTTCTTCATAGCGCCAAACGCTGAGTTTTGTACCGAGTCCTGCTCCTCGCCCGCATAATAGTCGCCAGAAACTCCCGAATTTCCCACCCCGCCGCCAGCACCCACGCTATGACCCCCGCCAACTCCCCCCGAGCCTGCTCCACCACCAAGGGCCATCCCGTGCGCCTCAATCGCGTCGTATGGCAATTTGTCGTGCGCCCACGTCGCCGAGTACTGCGCGTAGTGGCTCTGCGTTCTGTGAACAAACGAAAAGCTCGAATCTCTGCTCATTCTCTCCGCTGCCTCTCCACTTTTTCCCCTTGTCTTTCCTTTCCATATATATATATATATATATATAATAGGCCGTACAAATTTCCTGTTTACATTTCAGTTCGCGCAATCTTCAAATCAAAACAATAACACTGATTATAGCTAAACATCAAAAAAAACAATTCTCACTTGCCGCCAGACTGCCCGCTGCCACCCGCCAACAACCGCCATGAACCAGGACGTACAGGCTTGTCCATCGAAGCCCTCCCACTCACACTTTCCACAGGCCGCTGCTGCTGCCCACTAGCCGCCACGGGCCGGGGCTCCTCTACAGGAAGCTGCGAGACAAACACCGAGCCGCCGTGGCACTCGTCAAACCACCGGTGGAGCTGCGGAGCCCGCTTTACCAAGAGCCGGTAGGTCTTCTTGCTCCTCTTCACCACCTCGTGCGGGTTTTTGTGCCAGAGCCCCTGCTGAATCATCAGCTTCAAGTTCGGGTCCCGTCTCTGCAACATCTTGTCCATGCAACAGTCGCAATGCTGCTGCGAAAGCTCGTAGAGCAACTGGTAGTAAAACAGAACCAACTGCACATCGTCGGTGAACTGCACAGCCATGGCCAAGATTGAAATCATTGGCTCAGGGTCCTCATGTGACGAGTCTTGGACAAAATGAGTGAGCACAGCCTTGGTGCGTGTCATCGTCTGTGTCATCAAATCATGATCCATCTGCTCTTCGACGGTATAGAGCCCCAACTGCAAGTTGATCAAGTACCTGAACGGCACACTGTGCGGCTGTGCCAATGGGTCAGAGAGTTGCCATTTGCGGAACTTGGCCAAGATCCGTGGGTCTCTATCCCTGCTGAACTGCCAATGGGAATAGCAGTATTCAACAAGCATATCCACTAATAGCCTCGATAAATACGCATTCGTAAAGCTTAGGATATCGAAAATTGAGCCAGTGTCCACCAAAAAGTCCATCAATGGCGCAAGCTCGGGTAAAAACACATTTGCATTGTTCATCTTGTGGCTCTGCGAGGCAATCGCTATCAAACGGAACAACGCAATCCTTCTCGTTGCAAGCTCAACGTTGTGACTCTCAAGCACTCTGTGGATCTCTGCAATCGTCATCTGCGCAGTTTCGCCACTCTTGAACTCCACAGGCTGAAGCAGGATGTACGATTGAATGGCGCCTCTCCAGCTGTTGTCGGAATGCAAAGATGTGAATCGATCAATGTGTGGCACACCGTCACTCTCAGAGTGCCTGAAGTTCTTCATCTGCTCTATCGAGTATCCAATGACACCTGATGATGGTATTTGGTTCGAAAAGGATTCTCTGCTCTTCTTGTGTCCTGCCTGACCTTCATCGTTATCATCGTCCGATGAGCTGCTTGTCGAACTGATAATATCCAAAGGTCTCAACGACAGAACAGGAGACTCTTCAATACCAATATCGCGGTCAGTACCTCTTTGTGCTCTATCTTCTCCTCCCTCGTGTGTGCCATTGTAATACCCCTGGTCATCTTCACCATCATTATCACCCTCCTCATAAAGCTCAGGATACGCTCTGTTCCTCTGTCCGAAGTGGTTCAGGTTATGGTCTTCACCACTCATCAACACCACCGAATGGTTTGACCATGCGGACCCACTGGATCTAAGCCTCTTGCGCTTCTTCAACGAGTACGAGTACTCCCTCACTGCAAACAGAAACAGCGTGAAGATCACAAACAGCAACAAGAAGCCGACGAAGTACACCAACGTCTCCAAAATAGCGTCAAACTCTGAGTGCTCCTGGGGACTCACTCGGCGTGCCGTCGAGTCTTCAAAGAATCCGAAATGATACGCATCGGAGTATACACCGGGGATGCCCCTCTTGTACAAATAGACGTCCGGATCCTCGAATGGCTCTTTGATTCGTCTCATCTGTTCGGTGCTCACTTAGCTGATCCACACTCCCATTCAACTCTCTGCCTCATTATAAAGCACCTGACTTGTACATCACCACTGTGTTGTTTTTTCTCTGTTTAAGGATAATAATTCGGAACAGAGATAAAGTGACACAAAAACCCATGAAAACCTTCGGCGCAGTTTGACTGCTTTTAACCTGCTTTGATTTACAAATTTCCTACACATTTCCCATACCCAGTGACGATATATTCATGTAGCATGGCCGAAATGGCCATAACTTTGGGGTTACTTAGGCGATGGAATAGGCACTGGTGGTAAGCAAAAAAAAATTATCGTACAACTCCGCGACGGGGAATCGAACCCCGGTCTACCGCGCGACAAGCGGTAATTCTAGCCACTAAACTATCACGGATTTTACAAAATTCCGACCTTCACAGTTTTCCAGATCAGGTACAGAAAGTAGCAAAAAAGAAATTGAGTAATTATGGCCCAAATAATGGGTTTAAAGGATAATTAAGTACTTATACATGTAGCCCACATCAAGATAAACTGTATTCCATACCGGGATCTCTTTTTCAGATTCGCTGCAGCCGAAAATCTGGAACATTCCACCGTAGCACTACCAAATTCCGTGGGACCGCGGCAGGAATGACACGTACTTTGTGTCTGCAATTTTCGTAAACAGTTCAGCTGGAAATGATGTTATCAAAACAAACGCAAGCTTGATCTTTCTAAACTACACTACTAAGTGCACTGGTCCACGCTTTAGGGCGGCTGTTGTAAAATCAATCCAGGCGCAATCGCCACATTCAGATAAACACAACGGTGCAATTTTCGAAGTGAAGCGCCCTGTGTCGCATTGACAAAGGAAGCTCATCTCCATCAGGTAGAACAACAACTACTACAACCATGCGCCGCTACTCGGAGATTCTGAGCACACCAACGCCCACAACACGCGGCGGTGACCTCAAAGTCGGTACATTGCTCACGATCCCGAACACAGGGCAGGCAGTTCTCCGTTACGTTGGGCCCGTACAAGGAAAGCCCGGTAAGTTCGCAGGGTTTGAGCTTCTTGGTGAGAGTGCCAGCCTGGGCAAAAACTCCGGTGATGTCAACGGCGTACAGTACTTCAAGACGACGAATGCGGGTGCTGGCTTGTTTATGTCGTACGACAAGTTCGTTGCGACGCTCGACTCGATGGACTCGGCGAACAATGCCGCTAGCAGATTGTCAATTTCAGGGCCTTCAAATGGTCGACACCTAGGTGTGCCCTTCAGCCAGACTCCAAGCAGGCAGGGCATGTTGATGAAGCCGCCTGTCAACATCCCTGGTTCCTCGGGTGTCAATTCTGCAGCCTCGCCAATCCAACGGTCATCGGTGATACAACGGTCCCACAATTCGACACCGCCATTGCCTACTGCCACGCGGTCGACGTCTTCTTCGAGCGTGAAGAGAAGCCCTGCAGATCGTGAGGTTCAAAGAATACTGAATTCAAAGATCGTCATTGAGAACGAGAGGGACAACCTGCTGCGTGAAGTCGAGGAGTTGAAGAAGCAGCTCAGAGGTACACATGACAGACTTGATGAAAACGAGAGTTTGTTTAAGGTGTTGCAGAAGACGATTGACGGCGTGCAACTCAAACTGGAGAGCTCTGAGGAGAAGTATGCACAGGCGGAGGCCAAACTTGTTAAGCAAAGAAAAGTCTACGAAGAACAGAGAAAGGAGTTGCTCGAGGTCATTGACCAGGTAGAAGCACAAGTGAACGACAATGAGGCTCTCTACATTGGTGAGATGAAGAAACTTCAAGAGGAGCTCAGCCAGAAGCAGGAGATTATTGACTCGCTCCAGGAGAAGCTCAAGAGCTTGGAAGAGCTTCATAACAAGCAGAAGGGGACGATAAGCCAAGTAGGCGATGAACAGCTCGACTCGCTACATACAGAGATTCAGAACTTGAAGCTGACGAATCTTACACAGGCACAGGCCATTGAGCAGCTGAGAAAGGACCTTAAGGAGAAGGAAATGAGACTCTCGGCAATCAGCAAGGAGAGCCTCGAGTTGAAAGAAGCTCACATCAACGACAAAACTAATATGGACATCCAGTTGAAGGAGCAGCTGTACACTGCGGAGAGACTCCGATTGGCCATTGGTGTGAAGGACAACGAGTTGGGTGATCTTCGTGAAGATTTAAAGACTTTGATAGAGCAGAGAGATAGCGTTACCAAGGAGATCTCTAGCACTGATGATATCACACAGCTTAAGGCTCAATATGAGAACACTATAAGTGAACTCACAGCCAAGGTCAACGAGTTCACCAAGCGGCTTGAAGTCTCTGTATCAGATGATAAGTTTCACGAGTTGGAATTCAAGCTGGATAACAAGGAGAGAATCATTGAAGAGCTTAAAACTAATCTTTTGCAAGAGAAAGAGAAGAACACTGGTGCTGTTGAAGCTCTAAAGTCTGAGATTACCGAGAAGTCAAAGATCATCGAGGACCTCCGTGATGATATTAAGGAGTTGAAAGAGAAGAGTGAGCTTGTGGGAAAGTTACAAGAAGATATCTCTTTTAAGGACTCGGCTCTGAAGCAATATGAGATAACTATCAGTGAGAAGGAAGATCTCTTAACCAAAGATATGGAAAAGTTGGCAGTCCAAGACTCTGCAGCTACCAACTTGCAAAAGAATTTATCACAGAAAGAGGAGGATCTCACAAAAGCACAGGGAGATATCAAAGAAATGGGTTTAAAATATGAAATCGCATTAAAAGAAATTGAAGAGTTGAAAAGCCTGTCATCTGCCAAAGAACAGCTAGAAGACACTTTGAAATCTAGAGAGGACCAGATCAAGAACTTGAAGTCGCTGATAAAACAGCTTGAAGCTGCCAGCGTTGCCTCTGCTGAACATGAGCTTGGCATTACAGAGCCTGTGAAGTCCAGTGAGAGCCCGGAGCTCGAGGAGAAGATCCTGGAGATTGAGATTTTGAAAGAGGAACTGGCCGCTTTGAAACAAACTGGTGGTTCAAGTGAAGTTGACTCGTTGAGACAAGAGCTTGCCTCGATAAAGAAGCTGAATCACCACACTACGAACCGTGAGCTGCTGGAACAGATCCAGCTGCTCGAAAGAGAGATCTCACTACGTCCTACAACAGATGAGGTACAGCAGCTCCGGTCAGAGCTTGAGCTCATTGAACAGCTCCGGCTTGTGGAGTCCAAATCGAAGGACAGGGAAATTTACCATTTGAAAGAGAAGATGTATGGTCGTGGTAGCGCACCAAGCTCTACGCCGAGCACGCCTCTGCTATACGGTGGACAATCGCATGTGGGCCTTCACTCCTCTTCTACAAGCACGAGTCCCGTCGCTTCGTACAGACCTTCTGTGATTTCGCAAGTCGTTGACGGGACGCTTCAGGTATATGTTCCGGACAAAAAGCATGATCCTGTCAATGGACGTGCGCAGTGGTGTGGATTATGTGAGAGAGATGGTCATGACAGTATTGACTGTCCCTATGAGAACGATGTGTTCTGACTGACTACATATGCCAAAAGAGCAGTGAATACATACATGTGGCGATAGAAAAGGCGAGCCTCTTTTGGATTAGCTCTCTTGGTGACTCACTTCGGGCAGTGGTGAGCTGCTAATTTGTTATTAGATATCCCCATACTCTTGTGGTGGTGGTGAGAACCCGCCGATGGCCGGCCCGGTGCTCGGCGGTGGGCAGTTTTTTTTTTTTTTTTTTTTGCAATAGATCGATCCCTCGCGAATTATGGAGCAAATTGGATTCTCAAAGTGAGTCAACTTTGGTATCAGCTACGAGCTTTGAGAAGGACGAAGCAAAGGGAGCAGAAAGAAAATTACGATGCCGTTCCCAGTTTTGCCGGTGTTCGAGTCCGTGGAAGATTCCAAGCTGTTGCCGCTCTCAGTTGCAGGTGCTGCGCTGCTGAAAGTGGGCTCCGTCGAGGACCTCAAGCAGTTTGTCCCAAAGATGGAGTCGAGCGAAGCTGTCGTTTTGCTGACGAAATTCGACATCCAGACCTCAATTGACCTGCTCAACAACGGTGCCTCGAAGGTGGTTGCCTCTGAGGTGCAGTATGCCGAGCTCGTCGCTGCCGGTGTTCCTGAGTCCCGTATCGCCGTGGAGATCAGCAGTACTTCGCAATGCACCGAGCTCAAGGCCGGTGCCTACGTCTTGCCGTCTTCTACGCCAGTGGGTGACATTCGCACTGCTGCTGACAACGGCAGCCGTCTCGTGTATGTCACGTTTGCCGAGTCTGAGATCTCCCCAGTATCCGTACAGTCCGTGGTACAGGCCAGCGCTGTGCCGGTGCTCCCATCCGCCAACTTGACCGTTGGTAGCTCCGAAGGCGGCCAGATCTCTATTGCAGACTTGTTCATCAGCTCACTTACTACGGACAGACAGGACGGCCTGTTCGCCACACTTGTGTCCGACACGCGTGGCTCTTCTCTGGGCCTCGTTTACTCCTCTCGCGAGTCCATCGCAGAGGCCATCAAGACCAAAGCCGGGGTCTACCAGTCCAGACGTCACGGCTTGTGGCGCAAGGGCGCCACCTCTGGTGCCACCCAGGAGCTTGTCAAGCTTGACAAGGACTGCGACGGCGACTGTCTCAAGTTTGTCGTCAAGCAGGCCGGCACCGGCTTCTGCCACCTGGAGACTGACTCTTGTTTCGGTGATGTCAGTGGTCTCACAAGGCTCGAGAAGACTCTCCAGGACAGACTGGCCAATGCGCCAGAGGGTTCGTACACGAAGCGACTCTTCACGGATGAGGTTCTGCTCGCTGCTAAGATCAAAGAGGAGGCGGACGAGCTCGTGGAGGCCCATACCAAGGAGGAGATCGCATGGGAGTGTGCGGACTTGTTCTATTTTGCCCTGGCCAGATGTGTCAAGAACGGTGTCAGTTTGCAGGACGTTGAGAAGAACCTCGACCTCAAGGGCCTCAAGATCACCAGAAGAAAGGGCGATGCCAAACCACAGTATTTGGAGACGAAGGAGGATCAGAAGCCAGTCCAAGCTGCTGCTGTTTCTGCTGCTCCAGTGAAGGAGGAGAAATCCGATGGGATGATCAAGATGGGCGTGCTGGACGCCAGCGAGGCCTCGAAGGAGGAGGTTGCTGCTGTGCTCGCCAGACCGGTGCAGAAGACCGCCGACATCATGAAGCTCGTGAACCCAATCATCGATGCCGTGAAGACGCGTGGTGACGCTGCCCTGTTGGAGCTGACCGCCAAGTTCGACGGCGTCACCTTGGAGTCGCCAATCCTCAGGGCCCCATTCGCCCCAGAGCTGTATGACATCACCGACGAGCTCAAGTCGGCCATCGACCTCTCCATCACGAACGTGGAGAAGTTCCATGCCGCACAGCTTCAAACTGAGACATTGAGCGTGGAGACCCAGCCAGGTGTTGTGTGTTCCCGTTTCGCCAGAGCCATCGAGTCTGTCGGCCTCTACGTCCCAGGTGGTACTGCGGTGCTCCCATCGACAGCCATCATGCTCGGTGTCCCAGCCAAGGTTGCCGGGTGTAAGAATATCCTGCTGGCCTCTCCGCCACGCAAGGACGGCTCGCTATCCCCAGAGGTTGTCTATGTGGCCCACAAGATTGGTGCCCAGGGCATTGTTCTCGCCGGTGGTGCGCAGGCTGTGGCCGCAATGGCCTACGGAACTGAAAGCATCTCCAAGGTGGACAAGATCCTTGGGCCTGGTAACCAGTTTGTCACCGCTGCTAAGATGTACGTCCAGAATGATACCACCGCGTTGTGTTCCATTGACATGCCCGCTGGTCCTTCTGAAGTGCTTGTGATTGCCGATGGAAAGGCAGACCCGGACTTTGTCGCCTCGGACCTGTTGTCCCAGGCAGAGCACGGCATCGACTCTCAAGTGATCCTCATTGGTGTGGACCTATCTGCAGAGGAGCTCAAGGCCATTGAGGATTCGTTGCACAGACAAGCCCTCGAGCTGCCTCGTGTGGACATTGTACGCAAGTGCATTGACCACTCGACAACAATCCTGGTGTCGACCTACGAGGAGTCGTTTGCTCTCTCGAACCAGTACGCGCCAGAGCACCTGATCCTGCAGATTGAGGACGCTGCAAAGTACGTTGACCTCGTGCAGCACGCTGGCTCTGTGTTTGTGGGCGCCTACTCGCCAGAGTCGCTCGGTGACTACTCCTCTGGTACCAACCACACCCTGCCAACATATGGCTACGCTAAGATGTACTCGGGTGTGAACACGGCCACCTTCCAGAAGTTCCTCACCTCGCAGGACGTGACGCCAGAGGGGCTCAAGAACATTGGCTTCGCCGTGATGAGCGTGGCCAAGGTTGAGGGCCTCGATGCGCACAGAAACGCCGTCAAGGTCAGAATGGAGAAGCTCGGTCTTCTGCCTTCTGGCTTTGAGTAGATTCTCTTTTCATTTAATTTATGATTTAGACGTGCTTATTATATATATATATATATATATATATATATACCTTTAGGCTCGTTAGGCTGTGGGGAGGACGCGCTTGCGGCCTAGGCGCGCTTCACTTTTGCAGCTGCTGCTTGCTGCTTGTGAAATCATATCGGTGTTTCACATTTGTGGAGGAACAAATTTATGAAATTCTTCGATGCATATAATAAAGGGCTTCTATGGTTTTTTGAGTCACTCTGTATCGGATTAGTTTTTTGTTTTACACTATTGCGTACTCAAATTTGGAGTTATTGTGGATATTAATGTGGCCCTTATGTATGTGGAGTTTGTGAGAGCTAGACGTCCTTTTGTAGTGGCTTTACAGAGTATTAGAAAACTACTTTGAGTAGTGAAAAATATCATATATTAATCAGAAAGTTCCAAAGAAGAGGACTATACTATTTTGAAATGGGTTTAGGTGATTACTTTTTGAAACTACTAATCTTATCAGAAAGTACGACTCTATCTGTCAATTCTAATGGTTCAGATAAACATACAACTTATTGCAATCGCTTGCACCCCAAAATTGAAAAAATAATCAACTTCAATACAATATGTCAAATATAGACACTTGTTCAAGCAATTATACGTATCAAACCACCTATAAACCCAATTCATTAACAGGTTATCAGAATTAAATGAAACATAGAAATGTCCGGGTGAGGTTACAGCTGCGCGCGCTCGCATATTACAATTATCAGCATATATATACATTGATTATAGATTACTTGTGGAAGACGTACTTCTCCATCATCATCTTGTTTAGAGTCAAATAGTTCTTCTGTTCTCTGTTCTGTTCTTCAAGCAATATGGTGTACTTTGTTTTGTAGTACTCCTTTCTGATATGTAGTCTTCTTAGCTTCTCCTTCTCCGATACAGAGAGTTGTTCTTTGCCATTGTCCTCTTCGCCTGAGTCCATCGGGGAAACTGGGACAGAGTGACCGTTGGTGTCTGTTTCCAATATAGAGCACTTGTCCAAGAGACCGGCTTTCTCTGCTTCCACCTTACCAATCAGTTCTTTGACTTCATTCAACTCTTTACTGAGTGCCACGAGTTTTGTCGTTTGCACGAGCATCTCAGAGCGCAATTGTTTGTTCTCCCCCTCGGACTTCTCATACTTCTTCTTGTATAACGCGGCTTCCGTTCTAACAACGCTCTCAATGCTCACTTTGCGGTCGAGACTCTCCCTAGTGACCGAGTGAGGGTTCTCCACCTCGATCGTCTGGCTGAGTTTTCTCTTCTTGGAAGCTTCTTCATCCTCATCACTATCCATATTCAGGTCTTGCTCAGTACTCTTCCCTCTTTGCTCTGAGGGTAACGAGGCCGTGTGCGTCGAAATACCCTCCAGCTTCTTCACCTTGGCACGCCATTTTTGCTCTCGCTTCTCCAGGTTCGAGCGCTCCTGCTTAAACTGGTCCTTAAGCTTGGAATATTTCTTGTGGAGCTCATCAAACGACTTCTGCAACGCCTTGTGCTTCTTGAGTAACTCCAGATGCTCGCCCTTGGACACCGTGTCGCCGTAGTCGTTCGTTCCACCCGGCGGGCCTTGGTAGTACTCAGTCCCCGTGGGCGGCGGCATGTCGTAGATCTGTCCTGGGTGACCGTAAGCTACCGGTGGAGCACCAGCCATTCCATCAATGCTAATATCGTTGTGAAGCCCTGGCGGCCCTGGTGGAATCCCATTTAGATCACCAGCCGAACCCGGCGGCCCCTGTGCTGGTGGACCACCCTGTGCCTGCGCAAACCCGTGCTGAGACTGTGGGTCCTGCCTCCATTCCTGAGGCGTACTGCCATATTGGCCTGGTGGCACTTGCTGTTGTTGATCATAGCCGCCGTGACTGGGGTCCCACTGCTGATTATGATCGTAGGGCGGTTGCTGCGCGTCGTAGCCCTGCTGGTCTTGTGGCATCTGCTGCTGCTACTCCCACTGGCCGTACTGGTTGTTGTACTGATTGTTGTCGTAGCCGCCACCACCGCTACCGAAGGAACCTCCTCGTGAGCCACCAGACGAGTCTCTCTTGTTGGCGTTGTTGTAGCCGCCACGGCTACCGCCTCTACCGCCACGGCCACGGCCACGACCACGACCACCGCCTCTGCCGTTGTCGTACGCCATCAATTGCTCAATTTTTTGTTTTGTGTGGCGTTCGTTGTTTAATGGAAAAATGCACCTCCAATTTCATATATCCCAGATCAATGGGTCTGCACTGCGATGTGTGGGGATCCGCAATGATCGAGCAAAATATCAAACAGAAAATATTCGAGACTCGCCATGATGGAATGATAAGCGCAGATTTTGATGCAGCTCCATCTATAGGGCTAGCGTGTTGAGTGTTAAATTTTCCTACTGCCACAAACCTGAGAAGAGAGACCAGCTCTATGAGTTCTTTGAGTTCTCTTTTGTACCTGTTGGATGTTGCATGGCCAATCCCAAGGAGCCTCATACTAATGGGATCTCCGGTTACTGCACTCTTTGAAGTTGTATGCGTTGGTTATTTTACGCGATCCGCAAAGCTTTCCCCTTAGCGCAAAACTCTGTGTGAGTCGAGCAAAGTGATCCACCCCATGATGACAGCTGGCAGCAGGCAGTATTCCACACTAGCACATGGATTGGTATACGATCAAATGCTGAAGCTTCGATTCCCATAAGAAGGTGAGAAAATTAATCGTTCTCCTCTACAGTATAACGAAGCAAAGTCGGCCACCGCGATTTCGCTCGATGTGTCAAAAAATACTGTTGTTACACTGATTGTTTATCCCCCATATGGCAAGTATTATATATGTAATCGGTGATCGTTATTCGCGCAGCAGGTATAATACTCTATGTGGGGTTTTCTGCATGCAAACCATGAGCTCTTGAAATAATCATGATCCTATAATAATCCCGAGCGCTTAGTTATACGCTCTATTTCTTATTCAGATTATAGTGATCGGTATGTAGGAGTGAACAGGAACACCATGCCAAACATCCACTTCCCAAATCTTGACACCCTACTCACCGACGAAGACCTTCTGGCGTTCGTCATACTGACTGGCGCAGTAATGGCAAGTGCGCTAGGATACTGCTCCTACCACGTTCTCCCTACCCTTAGAGGACAGTATCACCAAGCTCTTGCCATAGGAACAGTGGAGGACCGGGTTCCCTCAGCGCTTCTGATTGTTGGTGGATTGATATTTCTACAAGTGGGTCTCTTGATAGCTTCCCGCAATTATATCGACTTCAGATGCACATCGTCCAGGATATCTTGATATACGGCTATGGTGCGGATGTCGCTGCGTTATTTGGTGCCGTATTCTTTTGCATATTGATCAAACCATTGTTGAGAAACATGTTCGGCCAGATTAAGCGGCTTTTAGAGAAACAGTATACAGAGTCTTCCAGAAAATGAATCACCACTTCAAGGCTCAGCGTCGTGGAAACCAATCCAACCAATCCAACAGAAACAACAGAAGCAACAGAAGCAACAGAAGCAACAGAAGCAACCAATCCCACCAAGCGGATAGAGTTCGAGAGCTGGTACCACTGGAGCATCATGATGAGGATGCTGACCAACGCCATCTGGAAACACAGCCATATCGTCGTCACGATACTGGAGCCGAACAACATCCGATTGAGCTTATCATTGCAGAGCTCCGGCAGCAACGGAGAGAGATGTATGCTCTGCAGACTCATTGCACAAAGATTTACACCCCAGTCTTCTTGGAGCTCTCTTCAGTGCCCTTCTTGATGGGCCTGTTGTTGTTACATGTGGTCTAGTTGGAAATGAAGACAACCTTTTGATCGTTGACAGTGATTACTCTCTGGTCTCCAGGCCTTGAAGTGAAGTTATTCACCAATCTCGCTGTGATGACCTGTCCAAACACAAACGCCCAAAGCCAGACAGCTCATAGCTGACCAGCTAGAAATCGATCATACCTTTGAATCGGGCGTATCTGTGTGGCAAAGAGAGATGAGCACGGCGGCTTTTGACAGGGCGATCGGCAGCAATGGGAAAACATCAAGTGCAGCAAAACTCAAAGAAAAGACAATGGAATCGAAGCGAAGCGAAGCGCTGCCGGGTTTCCTTCTTGATAGCTGATGGACTGTTGGTAACTATCGAACTATAAGGTTGAAACTGTCAGAACCAGGTGTCTGGGTGTTGGGCTCGTTGTACCCTTAGCAATACCTGCGATCTGGAGGAGTCTCCCTGGGCCTATAACATCTGCGTGCCCTTAACATCCACTACACCGCGAAACCGTTGTTAAGGGTACATCGTATTAAAACCACCACCAAACCCACCAGGATTGCGAATTTGGTGGCGCGGATCCATGAAATATTCCATCCCACTTTGATAAACTTCAACTTCATTTACCCAAGTCAAATGGAATTGTTGGCTATTTTAGCGCTTCTGTTTGTCATTTATACCGTTGCCACAACACTCTACCGCCGTTTCTACCCTAAAATGGTCTCCAAGGAAGTCATCACCAAAGTGCAAAACGCCATCAAGGCCAACGCTGTGTTCGTTGCCTCCAAGACATACTGTCCATACTGCCAGGCCACACTCTCCACTTTTGATCAAATGGGCATCAAGCCTTATGTGATGCAGTTGAACAACATGTCCGACGGCTCTGAGGTGCAGGAATACCTCAAGGAGATTACCGGCCAGTCCACCGTGCCAAACATCTTCATCAACGGTGAGCACATTGGTGGTAACTCGGACCTTCAGCAACTAAAGTCCATGGACAAGCTGGAGAAGCTCTTGAAGTTGTAACAGAATACACACATATATTTTAGACAGCTACATGTAACATCTCAAAAACACAGTCATAATTTTGGTCACTATGAATCAATCACAGCTCGTCGTGGGCATCCTTCTTCTCCTCGGTCTCGGCCTCGGTCTCCTCCTTCACTGGAGCCTCCAACTCGGCACCGTCAACACCGTGCGAACCGCTCTCCTTGATGAAGGCAATCAAGGACTGCAAGTCTCTGCCGCCCTTGTGCACGATTGGGTTGGCCTTGTCGCCTGCTGGGTAGAGAATCAATGTTGGGTATCCGGAGATCTCAACGTCAACGTCGTTCAAAGTGGCATCCACGTTGGCAACTCTGACCTTGGCCTCGGCGTCCTTGTCGTTGACGTACAACTCAGCAAGCTCCTCATACACTGGGGCCAATCTCTTGCAGTGGCCACACCATGGGGCGTAGTACTTGACCAACACGTCTCTCTTGTCGTCATTGACAATCTCGTCGTGGGTCTTGCCGACAATCTTGTACACAGCGGCCTCCTGGACCTCTGGGATGTCTTCGGTCTTGACGATTGGCTCAACCTCGCCGGCAACGAACTTCTTAATAAACTCCTTCACTGCGCTGACGGTCAATTCCGTGGACTGGTCAGCACCGTACTTCTTATTCGCAACAGCGTCATGGATAGCGAAAGCTGGGAACTCCTGCTTCAAGTTCAAATTATCGGCGTGACGGCCGAACTTGGTGGCATCAATACCGACAAAGTTGATCTTGCCTCTGTTCTCCTTGGCCAATTCCTTGATGATGGCAGAGTACTCCTCTCTTTCCTCTGGGGTGTTGTAGAACAAGTAGGCTAATGGTGCTGGAGTGGCCATGTACTTCTGGTACGAGCCGCCGTCCAACTCACCGAAGTAAGGGAATGACTGAGAGGTGACAAAGGCACCCAAGGCCTCCTCGGTGACCTCCTCATCGTCGGCAAACACAGCTGGCTCCTCCAACCCGTCAAAGAACACAAGGATCTTGCCCGCGCCGTACTTCTTGGTGATGGCGGCGGCGGAGGACTGTGCAAACGTGTACTCGTCTCTGTGCACTGCGGCAAACTTGTGGAAGGTCTCGTTGGCCTCAGAGCCAGTCTCGACGACAACAGGGCCACCGGCCTGGACGACAAAGTCCTCAAACTCGGTGAGGTCCTCGAACAAAGACACCGGTGGCAAGGACTGCTTGACCATGTACTTCACAATCCCGTCAGAGCCACGTGGACCCTCGTAGTCGGCTGGGGAGGCCTCGTCGCCTCTGAAGACCTTGAGCGTAGGGTAGCCTCTGATCTCGTGCTCCTGGCAGAGTTCCTGGTTCTCCGTACAGTCAATCTGGGCGAGCTTGATCTCCTTAGGGGACAACTCGTCGGCTGCGGCGGCAAACTGTGGGCCCAAGGCCTTGCAGTGGCCACACCATGGCGCAAAGAACTCAGCGAGAACCAATGGGTTCGACGAGATAAAGTCGGAGAACGTCTCGGCAGAGAGCTTCACGACGGCAGAGTCTGGGGAGGCGATGGCGTCGCCGTCACCGCCGGCGGCAGAGACGGACATCACGGCAGCAAGCACGGCGGCGAGCGATTTCAAGCTGAGAGCAGAGAGGAACTTCATTGTGTATGCTTCTTTGTACTTGGAGTGTGTGCGGGATTAGCAAAAAGTGGTGTGGAGGAGGAAGGCAGTCGCCACAGGAAACACGTATCCTTTTTAATAATCGCCCGTCGCGAAACACCCGCGTGTATTACGTAAGGGCCCAGCATATGCTTACATAAGATTTTTTTTTCGTATACAATGAGTACTCTCTATACAACATGCATAGTAGGATCACAGCTTACCACCGGGAGTCTCCGAGAGCTTCTTCCCGCTATCGACGGTGAAGTCTGCCTTCTGTCTGAGCATGATGGCCGGGTGCTCGCCTCTCTCCCTGAGCTCTTTGAAGATCTGGACCGGCTTCTCGTCCAGCTCGAGGATACGCTCTTTATCGCCATAACAGATCACTAGCGCGTAGTTTCTCCAGTCGTCGTTCAATTTGTGTCTTTTCATGGCTGCCTGGAGGATCTTGGAGCACGGGTCGTCTGTGGATGCTCTTAGCTGTTTTAAAGGCTCAGACACGGGTTTAGGCTGCAGTGTCGTAACGACGGATTGTGACGTCGTTAGTGAGGAACCCGCAGAAGGTGATGCCGTTGTAGGAGAATGCAAGCTCTGTGCTGAGGAATTGGCAGAGAAATAAGAAGAGTTGCGCTGTGTGTGCTGCTGCTTCTCGTGCTTGCGGAGTGACGAGGAAGACGAATCAGAAGGCGACCCTGAAGTTGAAGCAGGCGTAGCCTTTGATTTGGTTGGTGATGCAATGTTGAAAGGACTCGATGGATGTGCGTTCTTATCTGGTGTGGGCAGTGGCTTGTGCACGTTCCAGCGTGTGATTTCGTCCCTCACACGTACAATTTCGTCGTTGATTTGGCGGGACATCTGATCTAGTGAGCTTTGCATGATGGAGGAGAGTCCTGTCAATATAGCCTTAACTGTGGCTTCGTCCCCCGGTGTGACATATTTGTTATTTGACAGCAACCTATTGATCTCAATCTTGAGCCTCACACGGTCTATCAGCTGGATGTCCATCTCTTGCAAATGCTCATCTCTTAGATATGCCAGTGTTTCTCCACTGATGTTGTTATTGGTGAACTTGGCAACGATATCGTGTCCGAAGGAGCACCGCGTCAACCAGTTCTCGAGCTCCACGGGGCCCCACTCTAGGAATTCCGTCTGTGTCGCTTGTGGTGCCCTCAGTAGCGTCGAGTCGTCGTCCATTTGTCTTTAAATCTGTAGGATCCTGGGATGGTGTTGTATAGAGGAGATCCCGAAGGGATGATTGATTGAATTTTTAGGCGCGGACAGGCCTGGGTCCTGGGGCTTTAGACTAAGGGCCGTGGAGCTGAAAGGAGGGAAACAAGATTTACAGGGACTATTGCAAAAGACTAGGCCGAATTCAGAGACTATTTGGTGATGATGACGTTCAAATAAAAAACAGGTAATGCGCCGTTTGTAGGGAGCACGGTAAGCACTCAAAGGGATCTATCGCAGTTCCCATACATCTTCGCTGCTTCCCCTCGCCCTCTTATCATCCAACTCCTTCTTGTACCACTGCTGCACTTTCACCGGGTCCGAGTTGAACAGACAGAACTGGAACCTCTCTAGCTGCTTGACACAGTCGTTCATATGGCCGTAGCGGTAGTAGTGCTTCACTTGTCCACCAACGCTGTAACACGACGTTAGTTGGTCAAATGCCTCTGTGCAACTCATCGTGGTCTGTCGGGTTAGTCTCTTGTCGTGTGAGGTTTCATAGGTATAGACTCACTGGGAATTCGGTGAACTCGGACTTTTGCTCGCTCATGGTGTTGTGTCGTCTGCTGCGGGTTGATATAGTTGGAAGAGGTATAATAAGCTCAGAGATCAGTCAAAAGTCGTGAAAAATCTCACTCATTTGCCACATAAATTTCAGCAAACACAATGCTTCGTTTGAGACATATACAACTGATTCGCAGAATGTCATCATACCCAGTAGCCAAGACAGAGCAGCAATGGAGAGCTATCTTGTCTCCTCAGCAATTTGCAATCCTTAGGGAAAAGGCCACAGAGAGACCGGGTACTAACAAAGAACTCGCTGGTAGCACTCTGGGGATTTACAGATGTGCGGGATGTGATAACGCATTGTACAAATCATCTACCAAGTTCGATGCACATTGTGGCTGGCCAGCGTTCTATGAGGCAATCGATGGCTCTGTCAAGCTATTTGAAGATACATCAATGGGAATGACAAGAACTGAGATGGTCTGTGCGCAATGTGGAGGCCATTTGGGCCATGTGTTCAAAGGTGAGGGCTATGAGACTCCTACAAACGAAAGACACTGCGTGAACTCGATATCGCTCAAGTTTTCCAAACAGTGACTCCTATATGCTTCTTAATCCTTGTTTTATTCTAATGATATGATATGCTCTCCCTTGACTACGGCTGCTTATGTAATCGCATTATATAATCACTGCATACAAACGGACCCGAGATTTGTTCACCTTAAAGACACACTCAAAGAGACATACAAAGAGATATAGAAAGAGATACAGAACGAGATGAAGAGCACACAGACGCTGCTGGCTGCTGCCAAGAACGCCTCGAGCCGTGCACACCGCAACGGCAGTCCATTACTACCTCCACTGGCCCTCTACAGAAGAATCATGAGAGCCCATAGGTTACTACCACAGGCCCAGAGAGAGCTGGGGAATCTTTACGTCCGTGAGGAGTTCAAAGCGCACAAGTCGACAGACAACCCGCTGTATATCGTCGGCTTCCTGACGAGTTGGCAGGACTACCTGCACCAGATCTCCACTACGGACTGGATGGACGGTTCTCTCACCCAGGCTCAGTTGGAGAAGATGTCGCCTGACCAGGTCAACCAGCTGTACGAGCTGATGAAGGAGGCACAAAGAGTCAGAAACGGTGATCCTCTGGAGGAGTAGGCGGTCTGCTTACCATATACTGTCATACTAATGTGTTACATTCATTGCTAATTAAGCGCTACACCAATAAACCTCTGAGAGCAGGGCTCATAACCACAAAACTTTTTTCTTTCTCTCTTTCTCTTTATGCTCTGTGCGCTGAAAAGTCGTAGCTCATCTGTAGTTAATGAAGACTTTGCAAAGCCTTACTAGAATCTCAAAGACTTAAAACATACAATGAAGGAAGTGAAAGGGTTCTTGGTGGTGCCCGTGACGGTGCCATCGAACGTGCACTACAAGCAGAAAGCCGTGAAGCACTATATGTTTGTGAAAAAGCACCAGTCCAATGCCTTGAAAGAGATGGCAGAGAGATCGTTGTTCGTAGTGAACCCACCGTTGGACACCACGCTGAACACAATGAGACAGTTCTTCAAAGCAGTGTCGACGATCTCACTGATCGAGAACGTGCTCGTGAACCAGGAGAACTTGGACTATGAGATCAACCTGACGAGGTTGACTACCGATCTGTATGATGAGGAGAAGGAACAAGAGGCGTTGAAGATACCGAATAACACAGCGCTTGTGGTGTTTGTGGACAAGGCCGCTGCACAGCTTGCGCTTGCGAAGCTGAAGAAATACGCCATGGCAGCTGAGCTGTTTGCCTGGAGCGGTGAGGAGAGCGGGACCATAAGGTTCCATCGGATGTTCAAGGGCGATATCCTGCCGTTTGAAGAAACCTCTGAGCAGGTGACACAGGCACTGCAGCAGTTTGAACAGAGAGAGGAGCAGAGCGTGCAGAATCTCAATGAGATGAGGACCGTGGTGGACGAGGACGGGTTTACTTTGGTGGTGGGCAAGAATAGAAAGACTAAAAGAGGCCTGCTGGGAAAGACCACGGGCACGACCAAGTTCGAGGCGGACAACACGGATGGAGATAAGAAGCAGAAACGCAAGGAGAAAGAGGACTTTTACCGCTTCCAGATCAGAGAGAAGAAGAAACAGGAGATGAACGAGCTGCTCAAGAAGTTCAGGGACGACCAGGAGCGCATCAAGGAACTCAAACAGAAGAAGAGGTTCAGACCTTACTAGTTGCGATACAATACAAATGAGACTTATATATTCACTTCTTAGGCGGCGGTGGGGGCAGCGAGGCGTCGCTCACCGAGACTCTACCTTGTCCGTCGAGCTTTCTACTCTTTTCACCTTCCTCTTGTAGATAGCCGAGGAGATCTCCAGTGCTTGTTGTCACGGCCTTCTTCTTTCTATGTGTAGGCGGTGGTGCGATACCTCCAGCGGTAATCAGCTCTGTCTGTGGTGCTTTTGTTTGCTGTGCTGGTAATTGCACCGACTGTGCCACAGCGTAGTTCTCACCACCTTCAAACAGCACACTTCCAGGCTCATACGACCCATTGACAGAGGGGACTCTGTGCAACAGGCCATAACCAACATCACAGCCCAGCAGGCCACCCACTGGCGATATCGTCACAGGTCTCACAACGTTATAGTCGTGGTTATAGACGTACAGGATGATACTGCTGTTGTTCTTCGAGGCAATGAGTCGTCCCAATAGGTCTTCACCTCCGGTGGCCAGTAAGCCGTCTTGAGCACCGACAACGTAATCGCTATGTTCAATGAGCCCCGCACGTTCTGCTGGAGACTGTGGATGGATCTTTAACACATGATACACAAAGGAAGCAGCGATCAACGGGGTCC
This sequence comes from Petasospora taoyuanica, assembly GCA_030567055.1. NCBI lineage: Eukaryota > Fungi > Ascomycota > Saccharomycetes > Phaffomycetales > Wickerhamomycetaceae > Petasospora > Petasospora taoyuanica. The sequence goes on from JAKUBZ010000009.1 coordinate 74,179, forward strand.
ATTGCACTCTAATACCCAGTGGGGATACCACCGCAGCAGCTTGTGGATCCAGTGGGATCTCATCCATCTCCTGGGCCCCAATGGGGATCTGCACGGTTCTCATAGTACCACCTTTAGCACTCCAGATGTCAAACGTAACAGAACGGCCAGCACAGTTGGAGATCTCCTTGAGCAAGTATTCATAGTTCACCACCAGCTGGTACTGTTCGTCGTAGCTCGTCGGCAGCTCGTGGCCGTTGATTCCGATGATGAAGTCAAACCAGCTTTCCAGCCCGTGCATGGATCCAAGAGAATCATTGGAAACATGAAGAATGCGTAGTCCAATCTTACTATGGCGAGCATGGGCGAAGTACGAGTCTGATTCGAAGATGGAGTCGTCTTGTGGCCCGCCGGAGATCACAGATTCGGCAGTGTGCTCGAGTGTCTTCACGAGGTTTTTGGCGAATGAAAACATTGCGGGGGATTTACAGCTCAACGACAGCCTATAAAGTTGTATTGTATATGTAGAAGCGTATCATAGCATAGGGTGAGGATTACTGCGTTTTTCCTGAATTTCGCAAAACACATATATATATGGCTGGCTATTTTCGTCAAAATTGCGCTAATTTGCGAAGCCCCGCAAAATATTTGAGAGATTCTCATCATACAAAATTCTAATTTCTCCCTTTTACAACAAACGTAACAACAGAATATCACAACAAACTCCTCTGATAGCCTGATACTACTTGAATCGATTCCATATTATGTCCAGGTAGTCCAGTTTACTAACTATCCTTCTTCTTGTGTTCTTCCACCAGCTGGTTCGGGCTCCAGGCCATGTTGTTTCCACATTGTTGTACTTGATAATGGGCCTGCTAATTAGCACTGGTTCAGACACACATTAGAGTGATGAAGACGTATATATATAGCACATATCGTGTATATGAAAAGATTCAATTTAGAAGGGGCAAACATGCGAAGTAACGTCACCAGTACACTGCCCCAGCTACACCGTACAAAAGATACTATCATTCAAGAAGAATATAAGAGAACACAATCGAGTCAAGACACACAATTACTTGCTCGGCTTATACAGATCCACGAGTAGTTGTAAGTGTTGATCCTGCTGAGCATATAATTCCATCCGCATTCGGCGCATATGTTGTGTGAGATCTTTAATTGGCTCGCCTGGCATAATATAGTCATTGCCACGATGAAAGCGGTGTTCTTGAGGTATCAGTAAAGGATAATTATTATTACCTTGGACGTTTGGTTCGACCTCTGCATTCATATCCTCCCCATTGCCTCTAACGTTATAGATGTTGTAAGAGAGAGCACAGTAAAGGACACCCAATAAGACAAGTGCGTTGACGAAATATCCTGAGATAAGGATGGAATGGAACACTCTGATCACTGTAGAGGAGATGAAATTTTCAGACAACACCATCAATATTGCTTGTGCTGTCCAAAGAAAGAAAACGGTTGATAATCCACTTTTTACTCGTTTGCCCACCATTCCCGTAGTAAGTGCATGGCGATACTGGCCACGTACGGCCTTGAAGACGTAGTTGGTGAGAATCCCAAGAGCCATAGCTACGCAACTGAACATCAGTGTACAGAACACGATAAACACCATAAGCGGTGATTCACCTGTTATTGGGTCTGTGGAGATGTTCGTATCAAGTTTTGGAAAGTGCGTACAAGACATGTTCATATATGTTCTTTGGGTCGATTGTAGTGTGTATTATATTATAAGAAAGCTGGTAAGAAATATAGGTCATTGTTAAGGGCGCCGTCGACAGGTTATATATACAGTTTGATCATCATAATTTGTTGTAAGATCAGCGCTTGATAACGATGTACATACATACAGATCAATTTGTTACAAAACTGCACATAGGTATTATTATTAGATTACCCGAGCGAATAACGATCACCATGGATTATCTATATTCCCATATGAGTACGTAACAATGACTCAAATGAGCAAGAGGGAAACCCAGCTTCGCTTCGCTTCGGAAAGGTTTGTTTTTATTCCCAACTAGGCCACATGAAGCAACAACAGGTCTACTAAGTAGGGTAGCCAAGAGAGAGAGTCTGTGTATGATCTAGTATATTTGGCCCTGTACCTGCTGTATAAGCAAGACAGCTACATACCCGGAAAGTATCATGGCGATAATAACAAACCCTAGAATGGTCAGCCATTCAAAGAGAGGAAAAAGCATGGCTTGAGGAATCATCTCGACTTTCAACAATAGCAGTTTGACACATTGCCCCCGGCCTCGCGCCTATATACAGTGACGTTATTTTTTGTTGTTACTATAGTTACCAAAGAAAGTTGGTTGGTTTAGGGGGCGAGACACCCAAAAAACCGTAGTCCTCCGTATGTAGTAAAGTAGATTTGTAGCCTGAATCTTGTTTTATTGTTACAGAACGTCACCAGTTAGGAGCGTGGACGACAATGAGCTGATTACAGTATTGGAGACAAATCTTAGAGAACATCCAGGGCGACGTGCAGAATGAGGTGATTGGAGTACACCATCACAGATGAGACACCAGTGAACACTCTCAAAAAAGTCCCCAAGGAAGTGTATGACGTTTTCTTTAATGAGACTCACAAGTTTATCGATCATTAGTCTATAGCAGAAGTGCTCCTACCGACGTTGTTACCCGGCTCAAAATACGTATGCACCCCACACACTCAAATTGCAGAATGTGTCGCTTAAATTCTCGCACAACTCAGGGGGGAAGGAAAAGGGGTGTGTGCCCATCCATTATTAGATTTTCATTTCTTACGATCTTCCTGATGGATTGAGCTTAGAGTATATAGAGATCAAGAATGCAGACAAAGACGTTTACCGGGTGGCAATTCCGCCTGGCCTCCGAGTGCGCGGAGGCGCCGCAGTCTATCAAAGAATGGACTGCTAGTGCTGTTGAGTCGTCGCCCATCGCTGAGATCTTCCCAGATCTCATCCATCATGGCGCCATCCAACACCCAGCGAGGGATAAGAACGAGGCACTGGTCCAGTGGGTTGGCCGTCAGACGTGGGAATACCGCTCATTCTTGGGTCTCAGTGGGTATGAAGGCAAAAAAGTTGAGTTGGTCCTCCATGGGTTGGACACCTTTGCCGATGTTTACCTCAACGGAGAACATGTCATCTCCACAGACAACATGTTTGTACGGTTCTCCGTAGGCGTGGAGCATTGTGTTCAGGAGCACAATGAGCTGCTGATCCGCTTCAGATCTGTGCTTGACGTGGAGGAACCGTATGACGCTGCCGACCTGCTAGGTGGCATCAAGAGCAGAATGTTTGTCAGAAAGGCACAGTACCACTACGGCTGGGACTGGGGCCCCACTCTTGTGACATGCGGCGTGTATAAGCCAGCGCAGCTTGTTGTGTACTCGGGCAAGAAACTTGAAGCCGTCTATGTCGATTATACCGTTGTGGATGTTGCCACGGCAACAGTTGAGTTTGAGGTCAAGTCCCAAACTATGGGAGACCTACCGGTGAACCATGTGCTTAAGCAAGGGGACGAAGTTGTGTGGGAGGGGAGCTCTGATGGAGATGCAAGGGGAACAATCAGGGGTGCCAAGTTGTGGTATCCTCATACGCACGGAGAGCCATCGCTGTATTCGCTTATCACGACTGGACCGGAGAGTTCCATTACCACCACTGTGGGATTCCGTAAAGTCGAGCTCGTGGAGTCTCCGCTGACACAGGGCACTTCTTTCTTCTTTCGCATCAATGACCAGGACGTGTATGTCAACGGGTGCAATTGGATACCTGCTTCCTCTTTCCTCAGCGAGCTCACAAGGGAGGACTACTACCAGTGGGTCAGACTTACGCAGCAGGGTAATCAGAACATGCTGCGAGTCTGGGGCGGTGGCATCTACGAACATGAGTGGTTCTACGAAGCGTGTGACGAGCTCGGTGTGATGGTTTGGCAGGATTTCATGTTCGCTTGTGGACAGTACCCTGGTGACAGCAAGTTTGTGCACTCTGTAGCGCTGGAGGCGCAGCAGAATGTCCAGCGACTTAGAAACAGGCCCTCCGTGGTGGTATATGCTGGTAACAACGAGGACTACCAGACCATGGAGGACAAGTGTATCCCAGATGATGAGTTCTATGCTAGAAAGATTTACGAGGAGACTCTCCCATCAGTCATTGAGACTTTATATGGCAGGGATAAAGTGCCATACATCCCAGGCTCTCCATGGAGTCGTGATGGTCTCTCAGCTGCAGACTTGACTACGGGTGATGTGCACCAGTGGAACATCTGGCATGGGGATGAGCTTCCTTATCAGCAGTGGTCCAAACTCGCTGGTCGGTTCATTTCTGAGTTCGGTATGCAGGGGTGTCCTACTTATCATACGTTCCAGGATTTTGTAAGCGATGTTGAGGAACTAACACCTCAGTCCTCTACTGTGGAGTTTCATAACAAAGCTGCTGGATTTGAGAGGAAATTGGCAACGTACACGTACCAGAACATCTATTTGAACTCGTTTGAGCTAAAGGATTGGATTTATGCTACACAGCTGATGCAAATGGAATGCCTATCTGAGGCTGTCAGGGCTTTTAGAAGAAGATGGAACCAACCAGGAGATCGTCAGACTGGTGGACAATTGGTTTGGCAGGTCAATGACACTTATCCAGTGACATCATGGGCAGTGGTAGACCACTACAAGAGACCAAAGATGGCGTACTATGGGCTCAAGAGAACATCTGAGCAGGTTATTGTCGGTGTTGATAGAGTTGTGAGGTGTAAAGACGGTACCACTCAAGACTCTCCTCTATGGAAACTGGCACCAAAGAGTACTCAGCTGTGCATTTGGGTAAATAACCTCACTGCAGAGGAGCTGGTGGGTACGATTAAGATCACTGTTTTCTCCAGGGGTGTTAAGAAGGGATCCACTTCTATTGCTGGGCTCGAGGTCGGTGCCAATTGTACTGCCGAGTTGGTAAGATTTGATTGTAATGAGTTATCGTCAAATGCCGAGGAGTGTGTGTATCGTGTGGAATTCATCTCTAGTATGACAACAGAGTCATCTTCTTGGCCACAGCCATTGAAACACTACCGGCAATCTGATGTCCCACCACAGGTCACTGTCAATGAAGATGACATAACTTTGGAGACCCAACACCCCTTGAAAGGTGTCTACTTACAACTAGAGAGTGGAGAGTATCTCACTTTTGAGGATAACGGGTTTGACCTGTTCCCAGGCCAGTCAAAGACAGTGCATGCCCCGGGACTTAACAACCGTGCCGTCACCACGAGACACCACTTCTCATGACTGCTTTATAGTGTGTGTGTTCTATTGATAGACTCGTAAGACGTACGCAGAGATCGACAGCATACACTAGAAATGCCCTAGAGGTGGGCTGTGTAGTACGGATAACTTGACTCGATCGGCCAGTGGTTGGACTTGGGCTCTACCTGATTGCATTTGGAGGGTGCACGGGCACAATCGAGTAGATGGGTTAAATGCTCTTTATTGAATATGGCCTTATGATATACCTATTGACGTCTTATGGAGTGCTATAGTGCCTTGTAGCTCACGTTATTAGATCTTTGTTAAAAATGACATCAGTCAGAAATGAGGTACCGATAATTACCGACCCCAAAGCACCTTTGCATCAAGCTTGGCTTGTACAGCCCAACACCCCCCCTTTCTGAGCTCAAACGATGGCTCCACTCGATGTGGTTGCCCTTTGCAGTGTGTCTTGTGCAGTGCCGAGCCTGTATAAGTTGCCTTGGGGGTATGTATTTATGGGGGGAGCCAACCTTGAAATGAGGCGTTAGGGGTTATGTTGGGAGCCGGGGATCCCTAGAGATGGGTGAAGAGATGACTGGGGAAAGGGATAGAGTGGGAATCATGCGTACGGCGATTGCAAACACATAAGATCATACATATATTACACCCAGCAATCGTCACAGATGTTTCTGCTCCATAGGAACTCCTATAAATATTTCCCGTAACCAGGGTAACATCATATAAGATCGACAATACGTACAGCACGTACCACATATCACCGACAGACACCCAGCCCAACAACCTCGAGCCACAGAGCTGGGCGACTGCCTCAGGCAGCGGAGTGGGAGCAGCAGCACTTGCTTGGAACCACTCAGTGGCCAATAGTGGTGACCATTGATATTCAGTCGGTGGGAAGTAGTAGTCGTAATAGTTAGGAAACAAGCTCTAGATTCCAACCCCTGACCCTTCCTCCGCGCTAAGCCTGGACCCTGGACCCTGAGCTGCACCGCTGGACCCTGGGCTTTTTCCCCAGGCCCCCCAAAAAAAAATACACTGCCAACGGCCCTGCAGAGGTCAGCAGCTGTGAATCTCACAGTGCATAAGACGGCGTTCTGGGCCTGAGGAGGGAGAAGTTGGGTGGCTCCGAGGCCATACCGAGTCGAGGGAGAGGTACAGAGCTATGTGATGTGTGGCCTGCCATTCGACTTCCTCCAGAAGTGTATAAATAGCAGCGTGGATCCCCAACTATCATAGCCCCCCTTCTTTGTGTATATTCTTAACTTCTGTATCTAAGAATGAGACTCACTTCTATCCTCAAAACTGTGCTCGTGGCCTCGCTTTCCCTCTCGGGTGTCATCGCTGCCCCATTGGAGAAGAGAGCCGCCCTTACTGACGCTGCCTTTGGCTACGCTTCGTTGAACGGTGGTACCACCGGTGGTACTGGCGGTACTGTGGTCAGCGTCTCCACTTTGGCCGACTTGAAGAAGTACGCTGCTGCCTCGGGCAAATACATTGTCTACGTGACCAGCAACATCTCCGGTAACGAGGCTGTTGACGTCGCTTCGGACAAGACCATCATTGGTAAGACCTCTGGTGTCACCCTCACTGGTGTTGGGTTGCGTGTCTTGAACTCTCAGAACGTCATCATCAGAAACCTCGTTATCAACAAGTGCATTGCTCCAATCGATACTGTTGCCATCCAGGCCTCAAAGAACGTCTGGGTCGACCACGTTGAGGCTTTCTCGGACAGAACTCATGACAAGGACTACTACGACGGTTTGATGGACATCACCCATGCTTCGGACTTTGTGACCGTCTCCAACTGTTACTTACACGACCACTACAAGACGTCTCTTGTGGGCCACTCCGATGACAACGGCGCTGAGGACACGGGTCATTTGACTGTCACCTACTCCAACAACTACTGGCTCAACTTGGGCTCCCGTTGCCCATCCTTCAGATTCGGTACTGGCCACGTTTACAACAACTACTTTGTCAACGTAGATGACGGTATCAACGTCAGAGACAGTGCTCGTTTGCTTGTCGAGAACAACGTGTTTGTCGGTGCCAAGAAGGCCGTGTATTCTGTTGATGGCACTGGACTTGCACAGGTTTCCGGGAACCTCTTCAATGGTGCCACTGCCTCGTTGAGTGCCACTTCATTGTCCATGTCTTATCCTTACAACTTGGGTGATGCATCGACTGTGGCCCACGATGTTGTTGCCAACGCTGGTGCCAAGCTCGCCTTCTAATTCTTGAAACTATGGATCGCTTTATATATATATATGTCTAAGTACGCATTGACTGCGTGTTTTTCTTTTAAATTTATTACCATGGCATACATACTCCTTATACGCTCTTTTTACCTATAGCTGCTCGGCAATCGGCTATCCGCTATCCACGGGGTTCTTCCTCTTTGTGGCACATTTGTGCTCCAGCTTTGTGGCAGGTCGTGTTTAAAGTGTCAAACTCCGGCTAGAAAATTATAAAAGCAGTGCCATGGCCCAAGATTTCTCCTTTTCTTCTACACACCACTTTTGTGGTTTTCTTCCTGCTTCATCACTAGGGTTGTAACGCTCTTTCTCGAGAGGCTTTTCGACTTCCACAAAAAGGGTTCCTTGCTTGCTTGCTAAGGGGCCTGGCAGTGGGCTAGAAAGTCTCATATGGGCTTGCATACGAGGCTTCACCATCTTGCTAGACTGTTGCTTGGTTATGTTTGTTTGGCTACAAGAGTCTCTTGTCTTTGTGTGACTACTCCAGTTTTGTGTCACTTTTGAGTCTCTCTCACTGTTGGTCTCTCTCATTGTTTGTCTCTCTCATTGTTGGTCTCACTCATTGTTGGTTTCACTCACTATTGGTCTCTTTCGTTATTGGTCTCACTCATTGTTGGTTCCTTTCGTTATTGGTCTCTCTTATTGTTGGTCTCACTCATTGTTGGTCTCACTCACTATTGGTCTCTTTCGTTATTAGTCTCTCTCTCACTGTTGGTCTCTTTCGTTATTAGTCTCTTTCGTTATTGGTCTCTTTCGTTATTGGTCTCTTTCGTTATTGGTCTCTTTCGCTATTGGTCTCTCTCATTGTTGGTCTCACTCACTATTGGTCTCTTTCGTTATTAGTCTCTTTCGTTATTGGTCTCTTTCGTTATTGGTCTCTTTCATGGTCTCTTTCGTTATTGGTCTCACTCACTATTGGTCTCTTTCGTTATTGGTCTCTTTCGTTATTGGTCTCTTTCGCTATTGGTCTCTCTCATTGTTGGTCTCACTCACTATTGGTCTCTTTCGTTATTAGTCTCTTTCGTTATTGGTCTCTTTCGTTATTGGTCTCTTTCATGGTCTCTTTCGTTATTGGTCTCACTCACTATTGGTCTCTTTCGTTATTAGTCTCTTTCGCTATTGGTCTCTTTCGCTATTGGTCTCTCTCATTGTTGGTCTCTTTCGTTATTGGTCTCTTTCGCTATTGGTCTCTTTCGCTATTGGTCTCTTTCGCTATTGGTCTCACTCATTGTTGGTCTCACTCATTGTTGGTCTCTTTCGTTATTGGTCTCTTTCGCTATTGGTCTCACTCATTGTTGGTCTCTCTCATTGTTTGTCTCTTTCGTTCGTCTGGTATCTTTCGTTATTGGTCTCTCTCACTATTGGTCTCTTTCGTTATTGGTCTCTCTCATTGTTGGTCTCTTTCGCTATTGGTCTCTTTCGCTATTGGTCTCTTTCGCTATTGGTCTCACTCATTATTGGTCTCTTTCGCTATTGGTCTCACTCATTGTTGGTCTCTCTCATTGTTGGTCTCTTTCGCTATTGGTCTCTCTCTCACTGTTTGTCTCTCTCATTGTTGGCCTCACTCATTGTTTGTCTTTCTCATTGTTGGTCTCTTTCGCTATTGGTCTCTCTCTCACTGTTTGTCTCTCTTGTTGTTGGTCTCTTTCGTTCGTCTGGTATCTTTTGCCTGTATTGGCTCTCTCTCTCTCTCTTGGTGTTTTCAATGTACTTTTTCAAGTCTGAAATTCAGTTGGCTTCCAGATGTGTCTTTTTGTTATCGTCTCATCAGTCTCGTCGATCCTGGTATGCACATATCGTCCCGTTTAAGCTTGGTCGTTGTATATTGTATTGTGCTGGACAGTTGCACACTGCCTCCACAGTTGTTCCTCATGTTGTAACTTGTTCGATAATTGGTCTCTGGTCTTTCACTTGTGGTGTTTTGTGGTCCCTGTCTCTTTTGTTTTGTCACCTGCTGGGCCCACTTTGATATATCCTGGTCTTTGTTTTTGAGGGCGCTGCTATACTACATAGCTGCGAGGTTTGTCTGTGGCTCATTTCTCATCACCTATGACTCCACCTCGAGCCTGATATTTGTGTGTCTCCTTCTGTTGTGTTGCGACCATGACATTTTCATTTTCACCACATGGACTCTTCTCAAGTCCCAGCTGTTCCGGTCGTCCCAGTCTTCCGATGTGTCCTTACGTTTGAATTCCACTTCCTTGTGTCAGTTTTGTTGACCAATTTCCACAAGTTTCGCTCTATGCGTCCGTCTGTGTCTGCTTTCACTGAGTTCAGAGTTATCCTCATTTTGATGCCATATTGTCTACTTCTGTCTCTGGAGTTTTTGTCCAACATATGGTCGAACTTATGAAGTGGAGTTCTATTCCGCATCATCGTTATCCCATTGGATTCTAGGGAGCATTACTACGTGAAAATTTGTCAAGTCCCAACGACAGACAGATCTCTTTGGAGTGATCTGGTAGCTGGGAGGGAGGGGGAGGAGGGAGGGACATATCTTTCAAGTCCCAACGACAGGCTTGGATTATCAATGAGGGGGACAAAGGGCAAAGTACCCAATTGGTCCTGGCCCTGGCCAGAAAAATGAGATCACAAGGGGAGTGGATGGGCATAGTATTCTTCCACCCCCCCAGTAGACTGTAGTTGAGCGGAGGGTCATAAAGGCCTGTGTAGATAGCGGATTTGTGTAGTTTGTAGTCCCCATGATGAGATCTTGACATAGGGCGAGCGCACCCATGCCGGATTTTTTTTAAAGCCATATGTGGCTTGCTTTGTGGGGATTGAAGATTTTATATATATAAGTGAGAAAACCGGATGCGGAGTGATATAGCTGGAGTACATATTTGGATATTAGCGAATGGTGGCTTGTTGGGAGTAGAAGTTCGGTTAGTATTATAGCATCCTATATATTTGCACTTAGTGAGATCCCCAACTGCTTGGGGAGGAATTTGGCGAAAGCTCTCTCTCTACAAAAGCTCTACGAAAGCTGGAAACTTGGAATAGAACTTACTTTTCATGAGGTGTACCATTCCGTAGAGAAATCTTCGGAGAATAAGATGGAGCAGCTCATTTGTGAATTGTTGGTATGAAATGCTTTGAAAAAAATGGTATTATAAAAGGATTTTCACCAAATCAGGAGAAAACTGCTGGCCAAGTCCCACAAGAGAGCGAAAACAAAATTTGGACTGTTGGGGGGAAAGCTTGAAGAAAATGGAAAAAGTTTAAGCAGAGCGATATGTTTGAAGCGAGTATTTGCAGATAATGGATACACAAGTTTCACTCCATGTAATTCATCAACGTGTCGTACAAATTTGTAAGTTTGCACCGATATACACCTGCCCGGAACACCCTAGTGGCAGCGCTAGTTCTGCGAGGTGTTCCGCCGCGAACTCGTTGTAGGTGCTATCCTCCCCGTGCTGGCAGGGATCACAGTTGGAGAGGGGGTAAAGCTCTTGTCAGATGCCATAGAGTCCAAGGTTGTTGGAGGGTCTTACACAGGGTTCTGAAGAAGAGAGAGAACTGGACAAGCTTTGAGCCATGATTTGAAGATGGAGCGACTTGTTGAAGTACACATGACTACCTACCTAAGCCCTATTCAAGGCTATAGTCCCCGCCAGACCTTCGCTTTGCGCATTTATTAGTGCTTACAGGTGGGCAAACGAAGCTTCACAAGGCTCGTGGCTGGTGACCATTGAATGTGCCTCGTGGTCTGTAGTGTTTCATGTAGTGAGTATCACTAATACAGCACCACACCACGAACACTGTATACATTGTTCAGCAAGTGGCCCAGTGTAACGACAAAGAGGAGAAAGACCAAGGGCGTTCCGTCAATCGCGTGACCATAATAAGCCCTTACCAGATGCGATCCACCAGTGTCTGTAATAACCAGAGTTGGCGTATCTTTTTCTCCATTGCCATTGTATTTATCCCATTGTATTCATTTATCCATGTATTCTTCGTTGCGATCTATTGTTCAAAGGTGTTCAAAGGCGCATCACCAGTTGACGCGCGGGACTCAGTCCCAGGGGGCTGCGCCGCAGCCGTGCCGCGGCACCCCCATGGGGAAAGAGAAGAGTGAGAGATTAAAGGTAACATCTCAGAGATTTTTGTTATAGAATGATGTGCATTGTATTGTATATGGGGGGTACGATTGTGGGGTATCTTCCAAAGATCAGCGAGCTTCTGGGGTAAGAAACGCTCTCTGTTTTTTTTTAGCACTAGATAGATCTACTGTACGTCCGAAGGACTGAATAAGGGCGCGCAGCCTCCTGAGTCCCTCTGCGTAGTCTCCCCACCTCCACTAAAGGACTCAGGGGGACTCAGGGCAACTCCTCATTTTATAAAAGGCGGCGGACATCCAATTTTCCACTCTTTTCTTCCCTCTTCATGTCCATCCGCAACAAACAATCAAAAGAGAACAAATGAACTCAGAGAAACTACAACAGGCCGTCGCCGAGGTCGAACAGGAGTTCAAGCTCGACACCCCCGAGCTCAAGGTGCTCACCGAGTATTTCATCGAGTCCATTGAACAGGGCCTCAAGGCCGAGTCCCAGGAGACCTCGAAGGGTCTCCCAATGATCCCTACATATGTGACAAACATCCCAAACGGGCGTGAGCAAGGTGTCTTCCTCGCTGCCGACCTTGGTGGCACGAACTTCCGTGTGTGCTCCGTTGAGCTGCGCGGTAACTCCACGTTCAAGCTTGAGCAATCCAAGGCCAGGATCCCGGAGGACATGCTTGAGGCCGAGTCCTCACACGAGCTGTTTGCCTACCTCGCTAAGAAGATCTCACAGTTTGTGCAAAAGCACCACGAGGTGACGAAGGAGGACGGCAAGCGCTACAAGATGGGCTTCACTTTCTCCTACCCTGTGAACCAAACCTCTCTGGGCTCTGGCACTTTGATCAGATGGACCAAGGGCTTCAAGATCCAGGACACCGTTGGCAAGGACGTGGTTTCGCTGCTGCAGACAGAGCTGGACGCCATTGACTGTCCTGTGCATGTGGTTGCGCTGGCCAACGACACTGTCGGCACTCTGTTGTCCCACGCCTACGCCACGGGCGCCAACCCTAATGGCAAGCAGGGAGACTCTGTCATTGGTGCCATCTTCGGCACGGGTACGAACGGGTGCTACCTCGAGCAGCTCGACGAGATCAAGAAGCTGGATGGTAAGGTTGTGGAGGAGCTCAAGGCCAGCGGTGCCACACACATGGTGGTCAACACCGAGTGGGGGTCCTTTGACAACGAGCTCAAGTACCTGCCGAACACCGTGTACGACGCAAACATTGACAAGATCAGTCCCAACCCGGGGTACCACATGTTTGAGAAGCGTGTGAGTGGGATGTTCATGGGCGAAATCCTGAGACAGATCTTGGTGGAGCTGCACAGCAAGAAGCTCATCTTTACACAGTACGAGGACTTTGACCACCTGCCACACAGACTGAGAACGCCATTTGAGTTGGACTCGGAGGTTCTGTCCCGCATTGAGATTGACGACTCCACGAAGTTGAAGGAGACCGAGCTCTCATTGCTGCAGTCCCTCAGGTTGCCAACGATTGAGGACGAGAGACTCGCCATCCAAAGGATTGTGCGTGCCGTGTCGAGAAGATCCGCCTACTTGGCCGCTGTGCCACTCGCTGCCATCCTCATCAGAACAAAGGCGCTGGAAGGGTACCATAAGGAGGTTGAGATTGGTGTCGATGGGTCCGTCGTGGAGTTCTACCCAGGCTTCAGATCCATGATTAGACATGCTCTCCAGCTGTCCCCATTGGGTCCTGACGGCGAAAGAAAAGTGCACATCCAGATTGCCAAGGATGGGTCTGGTGTTGGTGCTGCACTGTGTGCTTCCACCGCTAAGTGATTCTTTTCTTTTTTTGGCCATTTATTGGTATTGTAGAAATGATCTTTAGCGTTGTCACCATCTATTTTTTTGTTTTTTTATATATACTCTGTAATTAATGCAATTACCTGATTAGGGAAGTCTAGAAAGATAGCGCGGATAAGACCGACAAAGAATTGCCACAACCCCATATTTTCATGTTCTCCTTGTGTCTGCAAGTGCAAGGGGAGATTGATAGCTCACAAGCCGCTGGCTCAATCTCGGACTCTACTAGAAGAACACAGAGATGGCGCCCATCCACGAGCTTATCAATTCCAAGACGGAGTCCCAGGGTCTGGAAGACACGTTCCCACAGCTGGATAAGGACGAGCTAACCAGGCTCATCATCCAATCATTGAGCGATTTGGGGTATGACCAGTCAGCGCAGAGACTGAAGAAGGAGAGCGGGCTGGACTTAGACTCCCCCGTTATCAATGAGTTCATCAATTACATCAAGACGGGCCAATTCGAGAATGCCGAGAAGGCAGTGGGACAGCTGAACCTGGTGGATGACTCGCTCGAAGCGAAGCAGCAAATACAGTTCTTGATCAAGAGACAGAAGTTTCTAGAGTGCCTACTAGTTGATGGTGAGAACACATCGATGGCACTGAGCCTACTGAGACAGGAGATCAACGAGCTCTCTGGGAAGCAAAGCATTAGGTCATTAACGGCGCTGCTAATGGACAGGGACTCGGAGGAATTACAGAGGTCCAATGGGTGGCTCGGTGATGTTATGAGTTCGAGAGAGGGGATGCTGAATGAGATTGCTGGGTATATCAACCCGAACGAGATGATCCCTAAGCACCGGTTGTTCAAGCTATTGGAACAGTCGTTGAAGTACCAAGAATCAGTCACGTTGTACCCATTTGGACAAAAGAACAAGAAACTATCACTCTATGAGGACATGAAGTCCGACAGGACACATTTCCCAGACTCTGTTGTCAAGGTATTGGACGATCATGAGAACGAAGTGTGGTACGTTTCCTTTTCACATGATGGGACTCTGTTAGCGACTGCGTCGGCTGATAAGTTCATCCATCTGTATGACGTTTCCAGAGACTTTGAGAAGATCATGTCATTGGAAGGACATACAAAGGAGGTGATGTATCTTTCCTTTTCACCGGATGACCGCCTATTGCTCTCATGTGGGATGGAGTCTCATGCGCGGGTCTGGGATTTGGAGACTGGAGAGACTAAATTTGAGATTGCCATGTCGCCTGACCTTAGAATATGGAGTTGTGATTGGTATCCGGAGGGAGAATGTTTTGTTCTGGGATCCCCTGATAAAGAAGTTGCTGTGTATGACTCATCAAATGCAAAGTTGGTGCACCGGTGGGACAGTGCCATTATCAACGACCTCAAAGTGTCAAAGGACTACAAGTTGATCACGGTGACGTATGATAAGAACCTGGAGGTGTGGGACCTAAAGAGCAAACAGCTGGTGCGTACTTTGGAAATAGGCGAGAGAATCACAAGTGTCTGTGTATCAGAGACAAACCCGGATGTTGTCTTATTGAACCTATGTCCCAATGAAATCCAGATGTGGGACTGGAAGAGGCAAGTGTTATTGGCCAAGTATGTAGGCCACCACCAGGAGAAGTTTATCCTAAGAAGTTGCTTCGGAGGAGACAATGAACAGATTGTATGCTCTGGTTCTGAAGACGGCCGTGTGTTTTTATGGAACAGAGAGTATGGTGCGCTGTTGGGAGTGTTTGACGCTCATAAGAAGAACTCTAACTGTGTGGCGTGGAATAAGGCAAAGGGTGATATGTTTGTATCGAGCGGTGATGATCATTTGGTGAGAGTATGGGGGCCAAGCACCTAATAAAAAGTGGTGGAGGCAATTGTCTATATAGGGACTCAAATCCATAGTCTCATGTGTAGTGTATAAATGACACACACACACAGGCTACAAAAAGTCTAGATTAATCATAGGGTCTTAGTTAGTTAGTCCTCTGGACCTACCATTTCCAACTCCAACGCATCCCGTTTACCTCTCTCCACGTCCAGCATCCAAAACACAGGCACTGCAAGCAACAACAACACAAACAAGAAATAGAAACAATACCTGATATTATGCGTCTTGTCTGTTATCAGTGCCGTCACCGTGGGCCCCACTATTGATGAGCCCTTGTCGGTGACGCTGAACAGGGAGAAGAACGTGGACTCTTTGCCCTTGGGTATCAACAGGGAAAACAGAGAACGTGCGACAGTGGCCAACGCACCCATGGAAAATCCGTACCATATCGCAAGAAGGTACATTTCGGACTGATGCCTGAGGCCTATCTCATGAAAGAAGAAACCAGCGATGCCGTAGAGTGGAATGACCATTGCCCAAAGGATGACACCTATGAGTGACGCTTTGGGAGATGCACCAAGGGATTTTTGTAATCTCGGTGTTATCACTGACCCGATAATGGCACATACCACAGTGAGGATGCCCACTATGACCAATTGTGGCGTAGACATGCCCAGTTCTGAGCGTGCAAAGAGCACCGCAGCAGAGTTGATGGTGGTGATGCTATCTGACACAATAAACCAACCAAACAAAAAGATCAGCACGTCCGTCAGTGCAGATGCGTGCTTCATCGATAGCCTCAGTGTGGCCCAGCCATACTTGATGTAGTGCCATACGACGTTTGACCCAGGTTTCACTTGTAAAGTCGGCCCGGGCCGACTCCTTAGTAGTACCACCAGGGGTAATTGGAATAACAGCCACCAAAGACCCACGCAAAAGATGGCGTACTGTATTGACTCTGTGGTGGAGCCCATCTTCACCACGAGGAGCATCGTCGCCACTTGGACGATCAGTGCAGAAACGTAACCAGAGGCTGCACCCATCCCAGAGATCCGTGTGATGACGTTGCCCTGTTCTTCTGGCATTGACCGTACTTGCTCTGTGTTGGCTACCAAGATGGGGAGGAAAGAATTACCACACACATTTACGGCTCCAAAGCACGAGTTTGCTATTATGGCGAGTACTGACGCAATGTAGTACTTTTCCTGTGTGATCCCAATGAAGAGAATCGTAGCCAATGCACCGACACATCCAAAAGCCACGAGAAGTTGCTTTCTATAATGGCCTCTGTCTGCTGCGCCGCTCATGGATATGACCACAAGCGTCTGAATGAGCACCGAGAAGGAGAATGTGTAAAGCGCATAGGATGAAGTATCAATGTATTGCCCTAGCACGTACACCACGCATTTGACCGACTCTGTGGAGCGTTTGGAGTAGGGAAATGTCAAGTTCCCTGATGATGATGGTGGTGGTGGTGGTGGGACGATGGGTGGGTACGTCGGCTGTGAGGAGACCAGGCACGGCTTTGTGTGGTCGTCCAACCGCACGCCATTTTCTCTGGCGTACTGTTCTAATAGCAATGGGACATAAGTGGAAACCGCACATACGATAAATGGCTCTGCTGCCCACGAGTACAAACACCACCCAAAGATCTCTGAGTGTGTTGTGGTGGTGTCTTCTTGTGCTTCATCATGGCAATCACGGGAGTCCAGACGTACACTCCGCTTACCAATTGCCCGTCTGAGCCACTCCATTCCTTAAAAATCTTGTGCTTTCTTATGGATTTTGTTTAACCCAGCAAATGGAGGTTAGCTTATATACCAAAGCCACATCTATATATACGCAGGTATAAACGTGCGCGCGCGCTGATACACGCGAATCGAGCGCGTTCGCGTGTGTGGCGCATACCGCTGAGTTTTTCTTCTTTTTTGGTGTCACTTTTCAGTGCACAGACACACACACCCGCGGCTCATCCCATCCGTGCCCCACAATTTGTGCAAAAACTATTGATTGTTGTTGATTGTTGTCGATTGTTAGTTATAATACCACTGCCGTACAGGAATCACCAAATTCAAGAGGCATAGGATGGACGTCATCAACAGGACCATTGCGGACCCACGCAACAGACAGCTCTTCCAGATCGTCAAGTCCATGCGCAATGGCATCGTGTATGGAGGGAAGCTGCGATTTGCCCATACGTTGGTGATGCAAGTGCTGTTTAAGAGAGGCACTCCATGGGGGAAGAGACTATATGCTATTCTGAAGCTCACAAGGGCCCATGGTGGGATCCTGGCGATGTACGCCCTGGTTTATCGAGTGCTACTGCTGCTGCTAGGTAACGTCAAGGAAATCCCGATGAATGAGTTCATCAGTGGGTTCGTATCCGGTGGATTGGTCTATGGTAATTGGAACTCTCTGCTGAACCATAACATAACACATCAGATTACGCTCTACTGTGGTGCGCGTGTGGTGCTGGCACTGGGTAATATGACCGCACACAGAGCTGCCAAAGACCTGGGGAAGTCCAGGATGGAAAGAGTGATGATCAAGAGAAAGATACAACAGTGGTCTTGGATTACATTTGCCTCGGTGACATGGGGGTCTGTGATGTACTTGCACAGGTTCTACCCGATGTTCTTGCAACATGGTCTCGAGAGCTCCATGGAATTCATCTATGACGATGACAAGTGGTGGGATTTGCAGAGTCTGTTGGGTATATAAAGGCTTGCCATCTTTTAGTCCCTCTGCAAGGTTCTCTTTAGTCCTTATCCAACATACAAAGTTTCTCTAGTCCCTACGCTAGTCCCCCTGCATACATGTATTATATATACCTTAGGCCTTCTCCACAAGCTTGATCAACTGCTTGCCATCTTTGCCCCTCTCGTCTCTGGCCTCCACAGGCACCACCCATTGGGCATAGTTCTCCCTAACTCTCACTTTCAACACGTTGTCTTCGAACTCACCTAGCTCCACCAGTGCACCGTTCACTTCGTACAGAGCTCTCTTGACCAATTCCAAATCTCCATGACTCAAAACTTGCATTCTGTAGAACCCTGCAATCACTTGGATATCTAACCATCCTTCATCGTTCATCTGCTTACGCAAAAACACATCCTTCACCAAGTTCTCAATGCTGAAGTAGTACTCAATCTGCTTGGTCAGCAGAAACACAGGCTCGTCCAACTTGTGGCCGTTGTGCTGTGCCTGGTAATGACGGCGCCCAAATGGCACAAACCCGTTCTGTGCCCTGTAGTTGTTCTGGTTCTGGTTCTGGTTCTGGAAACGTCTCTGCTGGAGATGCTGATGCTGTGGCTGCGCACGGAACACACGCTGCTGCTGCTGCTGCTGCTGCTGCTGATTGTGGTGCTGGTGACGGTTGCTATGATGCTGGTTGTGGTTCTCCTGGTTCTGTGGCTGCTGTGATTGGGACTCAGGCTGTTGCTCGGGAGTCTGAGGGACTTGGGTCTGTGGCTGGGACTCAGTCCGTGCGGTCTGGCTCTTGTCTTCCTTCTTCTCCTGCTTGCCCTTTCTCTTTTTCTCCTTCTGCTGGGTCTGCTGCTGGTTCTGTTGCTGCTGCGACAGCACGTTTTTTTGCCCGTGTCTCTTGTTGCTATTCTGGTTACTGCTGTTGGACTTCTTCTGAGGAAGCACCACAGAGGCCTTGAATGGGACCCACTTCTCATTCGAGCTCTTGGAGATAACCAACTTCTTGTTCTGCTGCTGTGGCAACTCCGCTTCTAGCGGGGCAGGCCAGTGTTTACCATCGACATTAGAATTGGATCTCGACGAATTGGCACTTGACCAGGCACTAACTTCTGGCAATGGTGCTGGTGCCAAGGTCCTCTTCTCTTTCTTTTCTTTCTTCTTGGTCTCGCCAGTCTCCGTGGTGGTCTCAGTCAAAGGCTGGGCTTCTGGCTCAGAGGACCCTTGCTCCACAATTTCCATTGGCTTCACAGGTTCTGGTGATGCAGACCCTGTAGCGACAACGTTGGCGTATGACACTGACATCTTTGTTTTCTGTAGTAGCAGTTGTTGTTGGTGGAAATGGGAATTATATATGCTGTGATGTATGAAGAAATGAAATAGATGTAATGCTGATTAATGAAACGGGTAAAGTATAGTTCTTCTCTGTAAAACTACACTTGTTCACGTACCAATTGGTATAAAAGTGCAAAGACTTTATATATAGTACAACTTAATGCGCGTTAAAAAAGTGAAAAATTCTGGCAATATTTGGCCGCTCGAGAGTTCAGCTTGTGTGTGTTTGAGTGCATCTGTGGCGCGAACCGGTGGATTAGGTAATCCCATACCATACCAATCGAATTTTTTTTAAACGGCGGCGTGGTGTTTGGGTGTGATGAGGTGGTAAGGGCACTTCTCTCTGTGGACAAATTTATATGTCGAGATGAGGGCTCTATGAATTTATTCAGTTGAGTGAGTTTATATGGTGTGCTGGTAATGTTGCGTCTGATCATTTCATTGGCTGTGTTTACTAATTGAGTGTGGTGGGAATGCAATTGTATATATATATATATATTTATGGGTTGCGCCATAGGCCCTTTGGTGGGATCACCACTTTGTGTCACCTTTATGTATATACACTCTCCGTTCTGCACACACATTCATAGCACCACTGCGCACATACGGATACCTGAGTGGACAGCACAAAACCATAGATGCACTTGCTGACTTTCCGATCGTCCATTGTCCGGGTATCACCAGACGAAGTCGTACTGGCAAGAGCACAGAGACCACCGGTGTTGAGTAACAATAACACTCCATCTTTACCAGCATCCTTAACACAGAGGAATTTCCTTTCTTTGTTTCCCTCGAGAAGGCTGAGCACATCGTCATCGGCTACAGAAAGACCACCGCAGATCAGACGCCACTCGAGAATTAGAAGGATCTTTGGGCTTTATCGTACACGATCAGTCTCTAGGAGAAGATTGTTCTTTCGTCATAGGCTCTCACCGCCTGTTGTTGCATCTTCTTCGGATCGGATACCGAGGGATGGCGAGAGTGAAGGTTTTGAGCTGCTGGTGGCCCCGCAAAGCTCGCAGAGTGTGCAATCATCCATTGTGTTGAACAGACCGCAAAGAGAGGTGCTTATTAGGAGGTCATGGACACTGAGGTCATATTCCTTTGGTTCCTTTGGTTCCAGACGGGAAGCCGACACAGATGAAGGATGGTTGCTGGCGATGGGGAACCCGATGTATGATGTGGAGAACCTGAGAGTCATTGTCAACGAGGGGGGAGAAGAAGAAGAAGACCAAAGACCCCGATTGCCAACTTTCACACGCATCAGAAGATCACTCAGCTTAGGTAGGCACCATTCGGTGATCCCACCGGTGAAGCCATTGATCACGCAGCGAAGTTCCTTTTCATCCCATTCCGATTCGGATGAGGTGAGTTCCCGCAGAAGAAGCTTCAGGTTCATGTTAGGTCCACTGGGGGATTTGTACGAGATGATGGGCCGGTTTGACGATTTCTTTGGAGACCCTTTGAGAGCGGACAAGTCTCCGATCGAGTTGACGCTGCTGTTCGAGCTGGGGCTTTGCCTAGACCCACCTATGGGGACTCAGTCCACCCAGAGTTTTGTGTTTGAAAGGGTGGACTTGGCCCCAATCCCAAGTCTCTAATATTTATCTAGATGGACTGTACTGTAGATATTCTATTGGGACTATAGAAAGGACAGAGAGACCAGAGACTATTTCTTCTTTTCTTTAGGCTTTGCCGGAACGAGTCTCTCCCTTTGCCCACCAGACAGCTTGTGAGGCTTCATGAACTGGTCCAGGACGGCCTGGCTTACCTGTTTTCTT
Source organism: Petasospora taoyuanica (assembly GCA_030567055.1). NCBI lineage: Eukaryota > Fungi > Ascomycota > Saccharomycetes > Phaffomycetales > Wickerhamomycetaceae > Petasospora > Petasospora taoyuanica. The sequence continues at coordinate 95,178 of JAKUBZ010000009.1, forward strand.
CTCTGCTGGAACTCCACAACGTACTTGGTGATCTCGTCGATGGCGAGCTTCTTCATTTCGCCACTGAGGAGGCTGCCCGACTTGTAAGAATCGTAGTACTCCTTCAGCTTGGTGTCGTCGTCGAGGAAGAACGAGAGGTATTGGAAGGCAACGTCAACGTCCGGGTTACCACCGAGTCGTCTGTGCTCCTCGACAGAGGTCTGCCCACCTGAGAATGCATACTTGTTGATCTTCTTGGCCACGATCTTTGGAGTGTCGTCGAGGAAGATGGCCGAAGAGTCATCTGAGGCACTCATCTTGGTGGATGGGCCTTGGAGAGCTGGGAAGAACCTCGAATGGATTAAAGCTGGCTTGGCAAACTTGAGCTTATCAGCAACGTCACGACATACCCTGAAGTACGGGTCCTGGTCGATCGCACATGGGATCAGGCAAGGGGTCTTAGGGTCCATTCCAAGCACATCAGGGAAGGACGATGGGAACGCAGTGGCGATCTGGATGGAGGCAAAGTGAACCTTGCCGATACAGTCAGAATCTTGGAACCCAAACACGGCCTTGGCCGTCGAGGTCGTGATCTGTCTCGATGTTCTCACGACGTTTTCGTAGAAGGCACCGCCCATGTAGTCCAAGTCCGAGAAGATGAACGTCTGTGAAGGATCAAACCCGACGGCGATGATGTCCTTTGCATTCTCATTGGCAAACTTGCGCACGTCTGGAATGGTGAGCTTTGGCTTGAACAGGAACTTCTCATCGTCGGTCATCTCGATGACTAAGGGCACATCAAACACCTGTTGGAGCCACTGGGTGAATATGAACGGTACCAAATGACCCAAGTGCATACATCCACTCGAAGGCCCACGGCCAGTGTACAAGAAAAAGGGTTTGCCCTGCTCGTACAAGTCCAGGATCTTGTTGAAGTCTCTTTCGGAGAAGAAGTAGCCCTTGCGTAGGAAATGGTGTGGCTTTTGCCCCGTCACAGTCTCAAATCTTTGGAGAGTCTCATCGGTAATTGCACGAGTGCCAAACTGCTTGATCAGCTTCTCGTAGTCAATGGCTTGTGCTTGGCCATCAACAACAGCACCTTCCACTTCCCATGGGGTGACCACTTGATCAGCCTCGGCTTGGATCTTAAGATCTTCTACTGGCTTGGTAAGTTCGGCCATTTGTTACTTCTTGTCTTTTGGTATTACCCTTTGGGGATGACTGACTGTTACGATGAATTTTCGCATATTTTGGGGGACATTTGGGACTAGTGACACGCGCGGAAATGGCATATGTTCAACATTATATACAGTGTATTTCTTTGAACCTTGTAGTGCTGATATATATGTCCATGATATATATATATATATATATATATATATATATAAGACGTATGAGATATATATCATCTATAAGATATATGTAAATACAAGAAGCTTAACAGCCGTTCTGCTCACAGTAAGCCACCAACTGCTCAATGGTGATCATTTTAATGCCGTGCTTTGCACCAAATTCTTCGCAATCCGGCAGTCTCATCATCAGTCCATCTTCATCTCTCACAAGCTCACAGATACAAGCTGCTGGTTGAAGACCACATAATACTGATAGTTGAACACCCGCCTCGGTATGGCCACGGCGTGTCTTTAGTAGGCCATCAACGGCTCTCAATGGGCAAATATGGCCTGGTCTGAGTAAATCTTTGGCTGTTGAGGAGGCAGATGCCAGTGTAGTGACGGTGATTGCCCTATCACGAGCAGAAATCCCCGTTGTGGTGTCATTTGCAGCATCCACAGTGACGGTATATGCAGTCCCATGTCTATCTTCATTTTCAACACACATTGGTGGTAAGTTCAACTTATCAGCACGTTCCGTGGACAAAGGGACACAGATGAACCCAGAGGAGTGACGCACCAGAAATGCCATCTTCTCAGTGGTGATCAGTTCAGCGGCAATGATCAAATCACCTTCGTTCTCACGAGACTCGTCGTCCATCACAATGAGAAACTCTCCATTTTCTGGGGGTGTTAGTTATATATATATATATATGTATATCATATACATGGATGGACTTACTGTATGCCTCGAGGGCCTCTGAGATCGGTGTGAACATCTTGATTGATATTAGTTTGGTGGTGGGTTTAGTCAGAGTTGTGTGGAGAAATTATATATCTGTTTTTTCACAAACTGTGGCACTCGGCTTTAGCAATAGGCATACACCAATGGATAGGGATGGGATGGATATATATCTCGCCTCGGTGTTTATGTCGGTGTATGTATTGCAGATATATAATAGCACACCAGAAGGTATATATATGATATATTGATTATATATATACGAGTCTGGAGAGTCAATAGACCTAGGGCTTACTCATCAGTCGCGCCATTAGTAAGTAGTAGCGTAAGCTTCCCGCTGCGAAAGGTTTCGATTTCTATATACAACAGTTGGATCCAACTGTTATATGACTCCGCCGGATAAATATCCTATATCGTTTGAGATACATATCCTTACAGCAACATATTAAACTTTCCATGGCCATGTATGTATATATATATATATATATACAGCCCACCGGAGAGAATCAAGCCGCGTGATCCGCGCATATGATTGGCCCAGCCCGGGCCGTGCCCGGCTCTATATGTTTCAGGCAGTACTATATATCTTTGTACAATAGTTTTGCAGTACTCAGCTTTAAATAATGGATCTGTCAGTAACATTTGCATTTGAAGGTGCAAAGCACACACCAACATTGTATTGTCGTATATACAAAGCCAAAAAGCCCTACCAGACTAGACGCCTTGAGAAATAATGGAACGTCTTGTACATGAAATTGTGCCATACTTGACGACACCCGAACATTTCCGGTAAAAAATGGGCAGGTGCCCCAGGTGCATGTAAAAGATGGAGTTTGACTGTTTTGTCCGCGGCCTTTGAAATTGAAATTTATATATATAAGAGCTACGTACGTCCGTGATATATATCTAATATCCAGATCGATATATATATATATATCATTTGAGCGATATATACCAACAATGAAACTTTTGACAGAGGAGGAGATCGACGCACATTGGTGGGCCACCGCTGCTGGTGGTGTTAAGGGTCTTGCCCTTGGTTCTGCCATCTCTTTAGGAATCTTCAAGCTTGGTGCTCGTAAATTCCCAGGGTTCCCAAAGAACTTGTCTTATTCGATCCGTACGGCAATTGCCATTTCTCCACCAACGGTGGCTATGACCATTTGGGCAGAAACTGCCTCGACACAGTTTGGTGTTGAAATGTACTCGTCATCCGAAGGTAAGCGTAAGTTGGAAGAATATAACGAATGGGCAAAGAAACCTTTGAGTGAGAAGTTGCTTCAAGGTGCAATCAACCACAAGTACAAAATCATCGTTAGTGCATGGGCTGCCTCAATGTATGGCTCGTGGGTATACGTGGACAAGGATCCAATCATGACCAAATCACAAAAGATTGTCCAGGCCAGAATGTATGCCCAATTCCTAACCGTGGCACTACTATTGGGTTCCATTGGGCTGAGTATGTACGACGAGAAGCATCACCCAGAGCACTACAAGAAGAAGGATGAGATCAGTGACTGGGAACGTGTCTTGAAAGAGGAGGAGGAGAGAAAGCAGCAAGAGAAAGTGGCTGCTGGTGGATACAAGAGAACGAGAATCTATAAGGACTGAAGTCTCTTTTGTGGTTCCATATTCCATGATTAATGATTTTTTTGTACATATATATATATGACCTGATGTTTATTGTTGTAGTGCCATTAGTTTGGCAGTGAGTCTTTGATGGAATTGTGAGTGGAAACTGGGACTAAGTGTCATTAATGCGTTTTCAAATGTCTCATGGGTTTTGTTGCTGTTGTTTACCTGTGGTGTTAGTATGATACCATATATGTGCCATATATATATAATATATATATATATATATACTCACCACCCATCCACCACTTGTCCATTCAATAGATATATCCAATTTCTCCTTTGTCCGTATGCATAACCTTTTGTCCGTGTCTTTTATATATATAAAAAAGTCTGCATATTCTTGTATAATCTGCTGGTGTTCTTCCTCTTGTGTCATGATCGTATCATAGATATGCCATACAAATTGATCAGATATATGAAATCTGCTTAAGGTTTGTGATATATATACATCAAAAGGTTCACATATATCAATCGATCGATATTTATCCCACAATTTTTCGCTCCCAAATACAAAAGGCACAACATAACGACATGATATTTACAAGACTATATATATATATATATATATATATAACACATTACGATCTTCTTCTCAGGGAGGCCTCCAAGTCACCGACATCCAATCTTGACTCTCTAATGTAGTACTGTCTGTTTCTCTTCTTGTACTGATGTGGTCTTCTAATGATATCGATTCTTTGAATTAATGGGGAATACAACTTCACTTTCACTTCAACACCAATCTTGGAGATGTTGTTTCTCAGAGTTAATGAGGCATCGAGCCCCTTTTTACTGATTGAAATCACTTGTCCAACAAATGGAGGAATAGCACGAGATGTATACATAACACGTAATACATCACCAGTACGTACTCTCTCATTAGCCGGTGTCTCTTGAGAAATCAAATTACGGCGCCATTTCGTAGGATCCAGTCTCTCCACTTGCTGCTCCTTGAAATACTCTGTCACCTGAACTTTCTTGTCCTTCTTCAATGGCTCAAACACATTGATAACACGAGCTTTGCGTGTTAGTATGTGGCTTCATATATATATATATATATATATGTATATGTGTGCATATATATCACAAAAGACTCACTTTGTTTCGACGGGACAATATAATGGGCCACTTGCTGAATTGGACGAAGCCCGAACGAGCGGACAGCAAGCTGTGGACGGAACATTTGTGTTTCCTTGTGTAATTTACAATATAAAGACCTTCTATATATATATATATATTGCAATTATTTTGGTGGTGGTGGATGAGAAAAATCCATTACTACAAAAAAGCAATCTCGGTCTCAGAATTACGCATGAACAAATTCCTCTAATATGCGACGCAAGCGTACATATCAGCACATATATATATATGCCATTCCGATACATATATATATATATATAAATACCCCATATATATATATACCCTAAATAACACAGATTGCTCTAATAATATGACATCAAACCCACTCATCTGGATGATTCAACAAAAAAAGAAAAGCTACATATATATATACATATATACACCTCTAAAAGCGGGACTTTCTCTTTCTACCCGTAAACTTGGAGTCATGCGCCACGGTTTTACCTCTTTTCTTCATCAGATCCTTCTTTCTCTGGATGTAGTCCTTCTTGGACTCCATTGCCTTCTTCATCTTCTTGCTCAGCTTCTTCTCATGTACTGGTGCATCCATCGAGACTCCAGCCAAGTTGAGGTCATTTGAAGACTGTCCAGCACTCAGCACCAAATAGTACTTCTTGTTCTTCTTACTTTCAGCGTCGTCAATGACGAGACCACCTTGGAATCCCGAAACTTTGGCACTCTGTAGGATCTTGTCTATTTGCTCATCATTTGCAGGGTAGAACTGTGCAACGAATTTCCCTCCTCTCTTTAAACTGGCAAACAGCGTGTTGAAGAACCTCAGGAGTCTCTTCTTTGGGTCCACATTTGCAGTGTCGGCATTACACAGCCACTGAATCGCTGAGATGGAAATGGCAGCGTCAAATGCTCCTGCTCTGAACGGAACACCGTTCCCAATGTCAGCGAGGAATAAGTCTCCTTCCAAGTCTCTATCCAGTCCCGTGGCCAGCATAGAGGGCGAAATGTCCATACCACACCACACATGGCCCTCCTCTGTGAGGATCTCACCACTGAGACCGGATCCACACCCGATATCCAGTACGAAATGTGGCATCTCTGGCAAGTTTAGTAGTTCCAATGCTCTGAGTGTCATCTTCGCCTGGATGTGTTGCACACGTGTGGACGACGTGTACTTCTGCGACTCGGACTCGTTGTAGAACACCTCTGGAGGTGCCAGCTGCTCTGGACGGGACATTTTGCGATATTTCGGGTATTTGACCTGTAGCTTGGTATTTATAATTCAAAAGGGGACTTTTTGGCGATGAGTTGAGAATCTTTATATAGCTAGAGATTTTTTTGTGGTAGGGGCACTGTAGTGATCCGCACTGATTGTCGATATATGTATATACATATATATATATGTATAGGCGTGTTATTAAGAAAAGTATATACCGCATGATATTCATACCATAAATGCAATGTAATATGTAGTCTATACGATATCTGCAGTCAAATACAGCTCGTGGCTTATACCGACTGCATATTTATTCTCATATATATATATATATATCAAAAAAGTCATGTCTTGTCTTTTGTCACATAACTCCAGCGCGATACTGCGCCTCGAGCCTGAGATCCGACGCGCCCGCCCCGCCCCACATCTTTAATCTCTAATCTCTCTAATCTCCTACATCCAGGGACTAGATCTACCTTCAAGAAAGCCAAAGATGAGCTACCATACAAAGACAGTGCAGTACAATGGCACACGCAATATCCTCACACAGAACACCAACGGGCCGTGTGCATTGCTCGCATTGATCAATACGCTGTTATTGACCTGTGACGTCCAGTCGCCACCAGAAGTTCACACTTTAGTGGCATTGGTGAACAGCGAGGACTCAATAGACCTGGGACTGCTATTGGAAAGACTCAGGGACATTGCAGAGACTAACGTGATTATATTTGACTTCAGCCAGGAGGAGCTGACAAAGACTTTAAGTTTGCTGCCTGGGTTACATCAAGGTGCCAACATAAACCCACGCTTTGATGGAGGGTTCAGTGACAGTGATGAGCTGATTCTGTTCAAGGTGTTCAATGTGGGGATTGTCCAAGGGTGGGTCATTTGTCCCGAAGACAAAGAGTTCAAGCACTTGATGAAGTACAATTCTTACGAGGCAGCACAGAACGTGTTGATCGAGGCATATGAGCTTGGTAACAAACAGGTGAAGGATGACGTTGATTTAGAGATCTTAGAAGATGCACAAAACATTAAGCACTTCTTTGCACGTACTGCAACGCAATTGACCGACTTTGGATTACAACAGTTGAAAGAACACCTTGCTGATGGACAAACTTTGGTTTTCTTCAGAAACAACCATTTCAATACCATTATCAAACAGGGGAACGACATCTACCAGTTGGTCACCGACCAAGGGTTTGCCGATAAGAAATCGTTTGTTTGGGAGAGTCTGTTGAGTATCAACGGTGCTAACAACTCTTTCTTCAAAGGAGATTTCTCCCCAATTGTCTCGGACAACCCATTTGATGCAGAAGAGGACATGGACGAGGACAGACGATTGGCGCTGCAGATGCAAGCAGAAGAGGACGAGAGAGCTGCCACGGCCATGCAGAGACAGTACGAAAGAAGACCAAAGCGGAACGTCAAAGAAGAGCTAGAGAAAGAGAAGAAGGCGAAGAAGATGAAGAAAGAGAGGAAGGCAAAGAAGTGTATTATTATGTAAAGAGCTAGTCTTTTCTCTTTTTGGACGAGTCTCCGTAGAACTTGTCGTGTACTTGTCCTTTCAAGAACTCTGCTAGTCTCTCCTCGGCGTTATCACTCTCCACAATCTCCTTGAGCTGTTGTCTCTTGTCATCGTCAATGTCTATGGTGATGTCATCGTCGTTGCGATACTCAAAGCGCATCTCTTGTCCCTGTGGTAGTTCTGGCAATTTGTCCTCCTCGTTAGAGTTTGGTATACCACCTTGTGCTAATGTCTTGAGATATGTAACAACTTTGGGGAACTCACCATCTTCATCGATATATTCAGCTGCAGTTTGGCCATCTTTGTTCTTCAGCCTGTAGTTTGCCTTGTATGTTTCGACTAGTAGTTTAGCCATATTGAGTTCCTCTACGTGGTGGAGTGGTGTATCACCTTCGTTATCTTGGATATTCACATCTCCCCCATTATCGATCAACAGCTTCAACAAATCTTGATGGTTATATGACGATGCAGCATGAATCGGTGTGTATCCATTTGGATCTTTGCTATTGGGAGAGTGTCCTTGGGACAGATAAGACTCTACCGCATCAATATTGTTGTCTGCACACGCCACCCAGATGTTCATTACGTGTCCTTTTGTCTTCTAGGTTTTGTCTTGTATGTATATGTAGTTGATATATAGGAAGTTTAAAGTTCAAAAATTTATCGCGCTGCAACAAGGGGGCATCGCAAATTGATATATACATTTTACAATATTACATTTCCCAATATTACATTAAAGATATTACATTACTAAAGACATTAAGGATATGAGCCCCGTATATGCCATCAATGCTTCAGCATATCCCTAAATCCCACACACCTCAACTCACTATCAATTCTCAATCTCCCATTCTCCATATGGGTACCCCAACTACCACCCCATCCCATTGGAGAAGGACCCCATGCAGGAGTAAAACACATCTCATCCCATCCACACACCTCAGAACATCTATAGAAAGTAGCTTCCCATTGGATTGTCTGTAATAGCTCTTTCAAATGGGATTGAGCCTCAAACAGTTGGGTATAGTACGACACCACAGATTCATTCTTTACGAAATGTGATTGAATAACAGCACGACTCAGCACAAATAGATCAATCATCGTATCGACAATCGCAGAGGTGACAGTATAAAGGGACGAGTAAATCAACACGTCTGAGTCTGTCTGTGGTGGTTGCAGATAATGAGCATACTGTTGAACAGCGAGTTGTTTAGCCATAGAGATCTGTAATTCGGTGTCATTCGAATAAGCGTGATCCATAAATCTTCTTGCAAAGTTATTCGTAAACACCGTCAAATTCTTTGCCGTTTGGAGCACTGCCTCTTCGGTATTTTCCAACTGTGCCAAAGACCGATTGAGCATCTGCAGATGTGGGGCAAATTTGTCAACAATTTCCGATGTCATCAACTGCCAATCGGTGCCCATTTCTGGGGCGGCACCCTGGGCCAAAAAGTCTTCAAGATTGGTCTTAATCTCTTGCTTGATCTCGTCTGAAACGTTGAAGATACGTCTGAGATAGGTGTCGGGAGAGACCCACGTCTTGTTCAGTGGGGTTTGCAAGCCTCTGAAATCCAAGAGAATACGGCCTTCTCTCTTGTCGTGGATGTTTCCCTGTTTGGACCAATCGTAGGAAGCCAGTGAGTTGATTTCACTGCTCAACTCTGCGTATTCCTCATTGACTTCCAATGGAACACCCATCGTGTCATTACTCCATTCAAGCGTAACATTCGAAATCATCGTCATCTTATCATTAAAGTCACAAATCACACCTTCATAACCGTTCTCTATCCGGATATATCCATCCAACCCAAACTTTTGACCCCATTTACAGATCTCATCTGCAGCGGTACGTTCATTGACCTTCCCGTCTGGCCCAACACCACTAAGAATTCCCTGTTGGTCCATCTCACCTGTAGATGTCTTTGCCGCAGAGGATCCATCAAACAGAATCAGACGGTTCATCGGTTTGTTGACTCTGAAAGTGAAGAGTGTACTGTGTGAGTTTTGGTTACGTGGGCGTCCACCACCACCGGGGCCATGAGACCCAGGACCGTGAGCTCCAGGGCCATCGGGACCTTTATCACCATCGGGGCCATTAACTCTTGACATATCATCAGAGTCAGGATGTCCTGGCCCACCTGGCCCACCTGGTCCACCTGGTCCATGCCCGTTGTTACTCCCCGGGTTACCTCTATTAGCAACAAAGTTGAAACTAAATTCGTGATCCATTGCAATCCACTCTGGTTTCTTTGGAATCTCACCATCACCGTTTCCGTGGTATAATAGTGTTCCCTCTGGAATATAAGCTGGGATGAACCCAACACCAATAGGTTGAATCTGAGAGTTTTTGGCCCTTAGCGCACCTTGGACAGTATTAAAAACCGCAGATGCATTCTCAAGTGAGATCGGTCTTATCTCTGTGCCAAGTGATGATAGTTCTTTAGAAATCGTGGTGGAGATATACAGTCCAAGGATGGAAGCCAATATTATGACAGATCCTATGAGGTACCGATAATTCTTGGAGCTCTGTGGCTCTCCAATAAACGTGTACTCCGTCATATCGTTGCCCCTATTATGTGTCGAAATAAACAGTGTAGTAGGGCTGGTAGAGAGGGACGTGGGTGTTTTTTATACGGAATCTCTGCCCGTGGGACAGACAGGGCTTGGGCCTTTGGGACCTCTGGGCTTTGGCCTATGCTGAGCCGCAAACCACTGCTGATCATGATAGAACAATCTTGTAAGCATACATATGGAATCAGATTATGTGTATATGACATTCTTATACATCTGTATCTACAAAAAAAACACACTTTATTCTATATGCAAACCCATGGCTATATTTTATTAGAATCTAAGATCGCTTAGATAAAACTTTGATAAAATAACAAGGCGTATGATGGGGATCGAACGCGCAGCCTTCCTGGGGAAATCTGTTATCTCCTTATATATCATATAATTTGACAAATAAATAGAGATATATACAGATGTATACAGATGAATCACACTGATAGACTCTCTAAATCTTTCTCCATTCAATAGAGCATCTCATAATACCAAAAAAAAAATGGTAAATCTCTTTGTAACACGGTTCATCCTTATGCAGGGGAACTGCTGATCATCTCTGTATTATTTCTAATTGACCAAATGTCCATAAGGACAATTTTTACATGTTTGCCATTTACCTATATTTGTAAAAAACAAATATGCACTTTCCGACTATATCACGTGATTCAACATGTGAGCTGTACGATATCCGACTGATGGCAAAAGCCCCACCACATATAGCTCGGATAAGGGAAATGTGCATAAGGTGAGGGACTTTGATATAATTTGTCCATAAATCTCTCTTCATAAAGCAGTTAACAAAAAAAAGAAGAGGAAGAATTGAGTACACTCGGAGAGCAAATGACATCCTCACAGATACGCAAAATTGAGCATTTGGCCCAGATGGGCCCACATAGGCCCTCACTGAACGACCAGGCCGAGTACGATAGCTCAAAGGGTAACCTCATAACATCCGACCTTAAGTCCACAGAGGGTAAACGAGAGAAGCAATTGAAAAAAAAACCAACAAAGGAGGATTTAAGAGAACTTCGGTCAAAAGTGAGGGTTAAGAAAAGATTTGAAAAGGATTCTGGGGTGCCCAAGTCGAATCTTAGTGATGTCAAGTTCCGAGATACCGAAAGTCTCTTGGAGAACATATATAAGCACGACGATGCTAATTCCTTCAAGGGACTCTACGTTTTGTTCTGGTTAGCAGTGGCGGTGTTTAGTCTGGACACTGTGGTCAACTACTACATTGCAAATGGCCTAAACTCCGAGATCCTTGAGTTTCTTGCTAGAGACCTCATATGGATTGGTTTGACGGATTTGGTAATGTACCTCGGCATATACTTTGTCTTTGGTACTCATTTTTTAATACGGAAGGGGTTATTCCAATGGCATACTTTCGGATGGTTGTTCGTATCGTTGTATGAAATTGCATATGTTTTGGTGTTTATGGCCTATGCTCAACATCAAAACTTCCCCTGGATCGGTAAGATCTTCCTATTTCTCCATTCGTTGGTGCTGTTGATGAAGATGCACTCATATGCCTTCTATAACGGCTACTTATGGAACATCACCACAGAGTTACACATTGCACAGGCTTTTATAAAGAAGAATCCTGGATTGGAATCACAAGAGAAAGAATTATTACAAAAATCCATTGATTTTTGTTCTTTTGAGATAAAATCACAATCACAGTCCAACATTGTATTCCCCCAAAACATCTGTATATCAAATTTCTTCACTTATACGATGTTCCCAACTGTTGTATATCAAATTGTGTACCCACGTACACCAAGAGTTAGATGGAAATATTTTTGTTCCAAACTATGTGCTATATTCGGAGTCATAATGTTGATGGTGGTATTGGCACAGAACTCGATGTACCCGATTGCAATGAGAGCTATACAACTAAGGGAATACCCACTACTGGAACGTGTGTGGTACTACCCGAAATTGCTTTTGGATCTGATGCCCAGCTTCATGTTGATGTACATCTTTGTATTCTATTTGATCTGGGATGCAATCTTGAATGCTATTGCAGAACTCACAAGATTTGGAGATAGAGAATTCTATGGACCTTGGTGGAATTGTATCTCGTGGGATGAATTTGCTAGATTGTGGAACGTTCCAGTACATAAATTCCTATTGAGACATGTATACCATTCATCCATTTCAGCATTTAACTGTTCAAAGACAACTGCAACGTTCCTCACTTTCCTAATATCTTCTGTTGTTCATGAGTTGGCGATGTATGTTCTCTTTTCCAGGCTTAGAGGATACCTCTTATTATTACAAATGTTTCAATTACCATTGGCTGCATTATCCAAGACCAAATGGATGAAAAGACAAAAGACTTTGGGAAATCTAATATTCTGGTTAGGTATAGCAACGGGACCATCATTGATGTGTACTTTATACCTTACTTTTTGAGTGTATATATACATATTTACTTATAAATATCATCGAATGGCCTCGTATCTCTAAAGCATGAATCCCATACTTCATCCACCACTTTTGAAGCCATTTCTTTGTCTTTACACACCGGGTTGGCCATTACAGATAAAACAGCACGTCTTTTTACACATTCTTGATGTCCTCTACCGAATTTAGAAATACCACCTTTCTTCAACTGATTCATAATACGGCATTCCCCTGATAGAGAAGATGCTCTAATTTCGGAACAAGCATGATGCTTCAAATCGTTCCAGCTTACTTTGAACTTTGTGTTATCATAACAATGTAACAACTCATGTGTAAGTGTATCTTCCAAATGCCATTTATCAATGATTCTATTCTGACATAATAAGATACCTAAATCCGGATGGAATCCACCACCTTTCCATTCATCACAAATATCACATACGATCTCCGCATCACTAACTTCCTTACCACTCTTCTTGATCTGCTGCAGCATAAAGATAACAATCGGTGAGAATTTCAAAGCCCAATCTCTATACTCATAACACTTGTTACACTCTATGGTTTGTTGTCTAAGAGCGAGGTCATTCTCATATTGTGTTTTCTCCTCCGTACTGGCGAATCCTGTTTTGTACGCCATCGTTCGGCGCCACCATTCGAACCCGGACGGTTCTGACATCCTTTTTTTTTGTTTGGTTTCTCCTTGTGTGTGTTTTTTTTGAGTATATAAAAAAGAGATCCATATAGAGACATATATCTTTTTCATATTGAAAGTCTGTGGAAGTGTGAGATCAAGCAGTGGTCGCGAATCTTCAATTACGAGGGTGGCACAGGACACCCTCGGATTATACCCCAATGTGGTTCACAACTCTTTGTTATATTGCAATAATTCTACACAACAGGGCCAAAAACCCGTTTTTTTTCTTTGTTCTGTTTAACATCTACAAATTCCGTTTTCCTTCGTCGTTCCATTGTCCCTAAAAACTCAAACATCTCGCCAGCGAACACCCCCGGTGCTCTCTGTGTCTGTCTATGACCCTCAGAAATACCAAACGTATGTTGATATCTCATCTCCGGGCCTTGGAAATCGCCATATACGTCATTGTTGTCGTACAAGCGAGACTCTGGCGAGAATCCATCAAAAAAATGGCTCTGTTCAGCGTGTTGTTCAGGAACGAACTGAGACATGAAGGACTCAAATTCATCCATTGGTGGTGGTGTTTGTGCTTGTGGTTGCTGCTTCTTCTTCTTCTTCTCCAAGATTTCAGTCTCCATCGTCTCCGTTGTGGTGATAGTGGCACCAAACGACTCCGATAGAATATGACGCTCAAGCATGTGAAGACTCAGGTCTGCCGTCGAGGCAAACGCTTGTCGGCACTGATGCATCGGGCATTGCTGAAGCTTAGAAGTCTCTGTGATAGTAGTAGAGAAGTAAACGTACTCTGGGGAAGAAGCAGCACCAGTGGGCGGTGTGAAGCCGGAGAGATCCAACTGTGGGGTCTCGTCCAGTGGTGAAGCATAGACCAAAGAGTCAATCTCTTGGGTCATCAAATCCAATTCAAGCTTCCATGGTTCTTGATCAAGTGGGATTACTGTACTATATGTCATTTCAGGTGAGACTGACTCCAATACAGTAGAATCAGGAGGTAAGTACTCTATACTATCCTGTTTCAAATCCATGGATTCTTTCAACTGAAGTGTACGTATTTTCTTCTTCTGATGAGTGCGTAGATGTCGCTGTAACTGCTGGTTTGTTATAAACCGCTTATCGCAGTGCGAACAACCTAATGGTTTCTCTTCAGCGTGGGTCCATCGATGTGATTGTAAATGAGTTTCTCTAAAGAAACCTTTATCACAAACATCGCATATAAAAGGTCGGATATCACAATGTGATCGGATGTGTTGCTCAAGTAAACATGGCCGTGAATATGCCTTTGAACAACCCTCCTCAGGGCATTTGTACTTTTTCGGTCTTCGGCTCGACGTCATAAAAAGTACCTTACTTTTATAAAGAAAGAGAGTGGGTGAGATCCCCTCAAAAAGAAAAAAAAAATCGGCTAACGATTTGGGTTTTATATATACGTAGAAGAAGGAAAAAAAATAATAATCGTGCGGGTGTCTCCTATCACTTTAAGGGCGGGCCCAAAAGCGGCGTTAACCACTGTATTGGGTTCCGCGCACGAATTATGTAAGCATATTCAGTGTGCTTAGGTCATCCGACTGACTCCGTAGGTTGGATAGGCAAATCTGACTGCCCGTAACAGGGCTTCTATGGCCAAGTTGGTAAGGCGCTACACTAGTAATGTAGCGATCCTGAGTTCGAATCTCAGTGGAAGCATATGATTTTTTTGACACTTTTTAATGAATTTCATGTTTCTTTGTCTTGGGGTTTTTTTTTTTTTTTTTACTTTGAAACCTGCCACGTCGAATTAAGAAAAATATTCGCTAGTTCGAATCGCTTACGCCGGGTCAAATTTTGGTAAATTTTTTTTTCTTTGTTGTCTTTGAGCTTACCCGGACGAACCTCATCGCGCGGTATAAATTTTTTTTTTATTGACTGGAAATCTAATACGTAAACAAAGCTCAGTAAGTTGGAATAATACAAGTTGGTTTTATAAGTCAGTCATTTGAAAAAGGTCCTCAATTTCCCTTTTATTGTCTCCCTTTTCTATCCATAATTTGCATTCCACTTTGTTCTCATTGCATTCCCACCCCATAAATCTTTTCTTTCATCCAATTGCATCAAAAAGAACATTTGTCTATACAGGGACTAATTGCATCTTCTTCTTCTTTCTTCTTTTTCTTTTTTATTAATTACAAGCACAATGATCACTGACGTCCAAGAGATTGACCTTGATTCGTTCTTTGGCCCGGGATCTGGCTTCACAGAGCCACGTCCACAGAACAATAACAACTATGCCAATGATATCGATATCGACCAAGCCATTACCAATGCATTAGCAGAGATTGACGAAACGGCAAAGATCACACATATGCCGATGAAAAAGTTGGATCAACAGTTTGCAATGGAACAGCAGACTCACAAAGATCTATCTCCAGCATCACTTTTGTCTGATGAATCACGTTCACCACAAACACCATCTATTAATGAATATGAGATGATTAAGATGAAAGAGATGTATGAACGCAAATGTCAGGATATGGACCGAATCATGATGGAATTGAAAAGGTCCGAGGTCAAAAGACTAGCACTTATGAACGAAAACAAGCAGTTGAAGGAGACATTGGTGAAGATGACAATGAACTTGTGATAATGACACTTAGCATTTTTGAAGGGAGGGAAAAAAACCCACCACCCTCCCATAGCATACAGCGAGGCTGTGATATATGATTGGCATTTAAAGCGATTGTAGTGATACTAGTACTAAAAGAACACAAACTTTCATATTGGAACAGCTTTGCCCACTACAAAATCATATCAAGAACCTAGATTAAAAAAAGAGATTTACTTCTTAGCCTTGATGGTCAAGTGACACTTACCACAGTACTGTCTGTCACCGTGGTTAGCCATGAAGACACCGGCACCACAGGTCTCAGCTGGACACTCTCTTCTGAGTCTCTCAACGTTGCCGTCAGAGTCAACCTTGTAGTAAGTCAACACAGCAAGTTTGACCTTTCTGTGTTTGTGCTTAACCTTCTTTGGAGTGGTGTAGACTTTTTTCTTTCTCTTCTTACCACCACCTCTCAATCTGAGCACCAAGTGCAAAGTGGACTCCTTCTGGATGTTGTAGTCGGACAAGGTTCTGCCGTCCTCCAACTGCTTACCGGCAAAGATAAGTCTCTGCTGGTCAGGTGGAATACCCTCTTTGTCCTGGATCTTGGACTTGACGTTGTCAATGGTGTCGGAGGACTCAACCTCCAACGTGATGGTCTTACCCGTGAGGGTCTTAACGAAGATCTGCATCTTGGCTTGTCTGCAAAATGAAATGCTTCTTTCTTACCAAGAGTGAAGAAAGGAAAAAAAAGAGAAGAATTTGAAAAACGAAGGGAAGGTAAAGAAAAAAGTGAAAAAAAAAAAACTTTGTGGTGTCGGCGACGGGCGACGGATGGCGACATTGGAGACTTCGCGAATTGTGCGGTCAAACCAATCGAGCAGGGCCAAAAAAAAAAAAAAAAAAGAAAAAAAAACTTTTCACAGTCCTGAGATTTACGGCTGAGGGGGGACGGAGGGGGGTTCGCGAGTACTAATACACCCGGACACCAGAGACATCTCCATTTTATTTGAAGGGGCCACACAACCGTCTATGGGGCACACAGTGGGGGGTAGGGACTAATCTGATGTGTGTTTTTTTTATTGCAGCTTTCAGCGATAGGAAGAGCATTTAACTGTAGAGCCACAAGCGAGCAATCATACAGAACTAACTTTAGCAGTGCAAGAAACGATGTAATAAAGAGTACTAATGAGCTTATAAGTCCAAGTCACTCTCTTCTGTATCCTCTTCCATCTTCTTTTCCAGTCTTGTATAGTTCTGTGCCTTTCTCTGCAACACACGTTTCAACAACATGTAATTCTCCAAACTCTGGATAGTGAAATCATCTGTCTCTTTAATGTATTCCAAATGCTCAAACCCAACGATTCTACCTGTCTCTATTCCCTTTACGTACAAGATCACACATGGTAACACTTTAACACTCAATCGTGTCACCAAGAAGGGAGCGTTATCCACACTGATACGTACAAACTTGGTAGAAAGATGCTTTTGTGCCAGTGTAGCTAACTTATCATCCATCTTTTTACACTTGTCAAAACGTTCATGATAAAAGTGTATCACCGAGAATGTTGTTGAAGTGGTGATTTTCAAGATTTGTTCTTCTGAAAGAACCGTTTCCACTGAGCCATGGCCTTGCTCTGATACCTGTTTCTTCGACTGTTTGAACTGATCACTCAATTGTTGCAATCGTTGTTCTCTGTAATTATTATCAAAGTCATCATCCATCAACTCCAACAGCTCATCATCTTCCAAATCAGAGTCCGATTGGATGTCATACCCGAGATCTCTGCGCACTAATCGCTGCTGGTAATCATCCAATACCTTATCGGTCATCCTCTTGTCCAAACAGTTGTAACACTTGCTTAATAGCCTCTATTGACTTACCAACCTCAATGGAAACACTTTGTGGATTGTCTTCTAATAGAGCACGCGCTTGGATAAGATTCTTATCGATTGATTCAGTATAAGTCAGGATCTGCTGTAGTAATTGTAGTACTTCTTCTTCTTGTGGTGTCACTTGTGTCGTCACCTGTGGCATCTCTACTTTATAAACCAGTGCGATATATATATATATATATATGCAAGCCAAAAACGCGTATATAGGAAATACCCGTAGGCCACCTACTCACCCACCACCCAGACATCCCGGAAAAACCTCGTCCATTCGGAATCCGAGGGTGACATTCCGAGGGAGGGGTAGAAGAGCTCGGAATTTCGGGTGCGCAGGTGCACACTAGAATTGTGTCACCTGTGGGCACATGGGCCATCCTTGGGCTCCGGCTCCACAGCTCTCTGGGGCCCATTGACTGATTAATAGTAGTAGTCAATTGTTAGTCTATACCCACGTAAATAATAGACAAATCAAGGCTCCCCTGACGAGGGAGGAGAGACAATGGTCGGGGGTCTTTGGGCCCTTAACCATGTGCTAAATAAATGACGAATTTTTCCAGAACCATTTGGGCATGGAGCTCAACGGCCCGTACGAAGGTGGGAAATTTGCCCTTTCGCGCATATCCCGACGTCGATATAAAAAGATGAGAAGTTGTCCCCTTGGTTAAAAACCGGAGTTCAATTCAATTAACAAGAGTAAGAACTACAACTTCTTTTGGAATATAATCAATCATGTCTCAACCACAGTAAGTCTTGTTTTCTTTGGGAGAAAAAATCTGTGCATTTTTACATTGTCTCTATTATCTTATTTTTGTTTCTGTTGTTGCCCTCCCCTTATCCTCTTGTTGCTGCCTGGAAATGTTGGGCGTTTGCTGGGGCCATCTCTTCTTATTTGAACCCACTATCTGGATAGTCTACATTAGGGCAATATCGCCCAAGTACTCTAGCCCAGTGAGAATGGCCCACAGCATTATGGCACCTTCAGTCCCCAGTCCCCAGTCCCCCAAGTCCCAGCTAAATGATCACCACGCCTCGGATGGGCAATGGCAACTGGCAAGATGACCTCGCACTTTGGCCGAGGCACGCGAGAGGGGCAGGGGCAACCCAATATACATATATATATATATATGTATGGAGAGATTGATTTCAATTGAAATTAATAGGGGACAAGAATACGAATGACAAAGATAATGGAAAGACTGCAACAGATACGCACACACCTCACTGCTAACACCGTACCCAGGGGTGATATTGGTCTTATCGGTTTGGCCGTGATGGGTCAGAACTTGATCCTCAACGCTGCTGACCACGGGTACACCGTTGTTGCTTACAACAGAACCGTGTCCAAAGTGGACCACTTTTTGGAGAATGAGGCCAAGGGCAAGTCCATCATTGGCGCACACTCCATCCAGGAGCTCGTTGACAACTTGAAGAGACCAAGAAGAATCATCTTGCTCGTCAAGGCCGGTGCTGCTGTTGATGCCTTCATCGAGCAGCTGCTGCCATACTTGGAGAAGGACGACATCATCATCGACGGTGGTAACTCGCACTTCCCAGACTCGAACAGAAGATATGACGAGCTCAAGGCCAAGGGCATCCACTTTGTCGGTTCCGGTGTCTCTGGTGGTGAGGAAGGTGCCCGTTATGGTCCTTCCCTCATGCCTGGCGGTGCCCCAGAGGCATGGCCACACATCAAGGAGATCTTCCAGTCGATCTCGGCCAAGTCTGATGGCGAGCCCTGCTGTGACTGGGTCGGCCCAGCAGGTGCCGGCCACTACGTCAAGATGGTGCACAACGGTATCGAGTACGGTGACATGCAGCTGATCTCCGAGGCATACTACATCATGAAGACTGTTGGTGGCCTGTCCAACAAGGAGATTGGTGACGTG
The DNA here is from genome assembly GCA_030567055.1 of Petasospora taoyuanica. Taxonomy (NCBI): domain Eukaryota; kingdom Fungi; phylum Ascomycota; class Saccharomycetes; order Phaffomycetales; family Wickerhamomycetaceae; genus Petasospora; species Petasospora taoyuanica. Next base: position 114,681 of record JAKUBZ010000009.1, read on the forward strand.
TTTGCTCAGTGGAACAAGGGTGTCCTCGATTCGTTCTTGATTGAGATCACCAGAGACATCCTGTACTACAACGACACCGATGGTGAGCCTTTGGTGGAGAAGATCCTCGACCAGGCTGGTCAGAAGGGTACCGGTAAGTGGACTGCCATGAACGCATTGGACCTCGGCATCCCGTTGACCCTTGTCGGCGAGGCTGTGTTCTCCAGATGTCTCTCGGCCGTCAAGACTGAGCGTGTCAAGGCCTCCAAGATCCTTCCGGGCCCGGAGATTCCAAAGGACGCCGTCACCGACAAGCAGCAGTTCATTGATGACCTCGAACAGGCTCTGTACGCCTCCAAGATCATCTCGTACGCCCAGGGCTTCATGCTCATTGCCGAGGCTGCCAGAGAGTACAAGTGGGAGCTCAACTTCCCAGCCATCGCACTCATGTGGAGAGGTGGATGCATCATCAGATCCGTGTTCCTCGGTGAGATCACCAAGGCTTTCAAGGAGAACCCACAGCTCGAGAACCTGCTGTTCCACCAGTTCTTCTCCGACGCCGTCATCAAGGCACAGTCCGGCTGGAGAAAGACCATCGGCCTCTGCGCCCAGTACGGTATCCCAGCACCAGCCTTCACCACTGCCCTTTCTTTCTACGATGGTTACAGAACCGCCTACTTGCCAGCTAACTTGCTCCAGGCCCAGAGAGACTACTTTGGTGCCCACACGTTCAAGGTGTTGCCTGAGAAGACCAACGACCACTTGAAGGAGGGCGAGTACATCCACATCAACTGGACCGGTAAGGGTGGTAACGTCTCCGCCACCACTTATGACGCCTAAGAGTTGACCTCTATTATATACGTTGCAGTTGTTTTTACTCTGGCCATATAGATTGTCGTAGTATAGCACCGCGTATACGTATGTAATAATGTATACCGGAGCTGGTTCCCGATGTGGAAGTATTCGCGCTACCTCGTTAATCGTAAAAAAAGGACTTTGTGGGTGGCCCTGGGGACTAATCGGGTGGGCGTGAGCCCTCCGTCCCTCAGACTCTAAAAGTCTTGAAAGATTCTCGAGGCTTATCTTTAAATTTTCAATACTTAATACTCTTCCAATACAAAATATATCAATACTATGCCTGTTGTCTGTGCCTTGCAAATCGGCTCCGAGGCTACGACAGAGGCCACTCTGGCCAAGATCCTTTCGTACGAATCCGAACTTAAGGAGAAACAAGTCAAACTGGTGGTACTTCCAGAGGCTACACTTGGTGGGTATCCAAAGGGCTCGACATTCGGTTCATACGTGGGTTACAGATTACCAGAGGGAAGGGAAGAGTTTGCAGAGTACTACAAACAATCCATCGAGGTCCCTGGATCCCCTGAGATTGCAGCATTGGAAAAACTTTCCAAGAGAGTTGGTGCTACCATTGCCATTGGTGTTATTGAAAGAGGTGGTGCTACACTTTACTGTACTCTTGTTTACATCGATCCTGAACAAGGATATGTTGGAAAGCACCGCAAGTTATTACCAACTGCCTCTGAGAGACTCATTTGGGGATCTGGTGATGGATCTACACTTCCTGTAATCAACACTCAAGTAGGTCGTATTGGTGGTGGAATCTGTTGGGAAAACTTTATGCCTTTGTTCCGTATGGCATACTATGCCAAGGGAGTGGATGTCTATGTCGCTCCAACTGTCGATATGAGAGACATTTGGAGAACTTCAATGCGTCATATCGCTTATGAAGGAAGACAGTTCTTAGTCTCTGCTGTTCAATTCCAAGGTCCAAAACCTTTGGAGGATACTCCAATTGGTTGGGCCGAAGGTGCCAACTTGATCAACGGTGGCTCTGTCATTATCGATCCAATGGGTGAGATTATCGCTGGGCCATTAATTGGTGAAGAAGGTGTCTTGGTGGCTGATATCGATCTAGAAGCTGTCCTTAAGGCACGCTTTGACTTTGATCCCGTCGGCCATTATTCTAGAGGCGATGTGTTCCAGCTCACTGTGGATGAGACTCCAAGGGGTGTGCAGTTTGTTACCAAGTAGTTTATTATAGAGCTATAGACTATAATTCGTACATGAGTGTTTTCCTTATCTTTAGCCTGATAGTTGTATGAGATCTGAGAGAATATTGGAGGCCGTCTATATATATATATATATATATATCCATCTCACTAATGCATTTAAATACCATATGTCTTTTAATCATCACTTTTTGACAGAGATTCTCACTTACTCATCCATATAAACCGAGTACCACAATCAAATATCAAATGGATCTTTGGCCGAGCGGTTTAAGGCGCTTGACTCAAGATCAAGTATCGTAAGATGCATGAGTTCGAATCTCATAGGATCCATTATTTTTTTTAGCTTTTTGGATTATTTTTTTAGACATGCGGTTACGAGCCCTGTTGCGGTCTTGAAGATATAGTGAAAAATTTCCTCTATAGCTCATCTCTATATTTAAGATATGAGTATAAAAGCCAATAAATAATTCCACGCTGAAAGAGAGAGAGAAAATCCCATTCATATACATATAGAATATGAGTGATACAACGACAAGGCGTCTCTTTATCGGAAACATATCCAAACAGCTGTTTGATACACCAAACGATTTGATATCACGTATCTCAAGGTTTGGTACTTTAGAATCTTCTTTTGAAGGACATTTTAATGAAGTGAGAGGCTCAGGGTTTGCATATGTCAATGCCTCTTTGAATGATTCTTCATATCAGAAATTGAAAGCCTCGTTAAACGGTGTACAGTATAAAGGTTCCAAATTGGTTATTGATATTGCAAAGAGGGATTATACCCATGAAATGTCACAAGACCGGTTAAGACCTAATGATAAGCCATTAGCTCGTTTGCTAAAGACCCAATGGGAGCACTACCGCAAGCTGGAAAACATTGGAATGACATTCAAAGACAGACAAGAGATCATAAGAGGAAGAATGAGACACAATAAGAGATCTAACGTGAAGCATATGACTGTAAGAATCAATTTCAATGGAACAATCAAAACACTACATTGCCCTAAGAAGAAGCTTTGGGGGTATGAAAAGAACAAGAAGCTCAGAGATTTGGTGTGCAGGTTTTCGAATGGTGTGTGGAAAGATGGGAATGAACATATAGTGGAGCGTCTATCGATGATCAATATTAAGCAAGGATCCAATTCCCTATCTATTGAAGTACAGAGAGATGACGACAAGATTCTGGCAGCCGCTGTGGATGAAGATGATGAAGAGTTGGAAGCAGAAAAGAACAACAAAGTGTTGGCTTCCCTTTTGGGTAATTTCGATTTTGATAAGCCATTGGAATATCAAGAAGATGTGGATGAGTTTGGTGGGTCCGACTATGAATACAACAAGAGTGATGGGGACTCCGAGGAGGCAAATCCGGTCGATTGGGGAAATATTGAGTATGTCAGAGAAGGCGAGTTTGGGAAGGCACCACAGAGACCTCAGGTGTATGGTGAAGAAGAAGAAGATGAAGATGAAGATGCCCAGGAAGATGCCCAGGAAGAGTCTGATGAAGAGTTCATCCCAACGTTTGGGCAGAGTGAACCGGCTTTGGTTGAGGGCACAGTTTCCAACACTGAGACACTACGTTCTCTTTTCCAATCCGAGGAAAATGCCAACTTCAACATGATCCAGGATGATGATGATGACATTGACCATATGATCCCTGAGCCTGAGAAGATCACTCTTCCTACATTCTCTACTACTCCTTCTTCCATCATCCCTAAGAAGCACAAACGTTCGTTGTTCTTTGCACATTTGGATTCTCCTTTCCTCGTGGCACAAACACAGCTTAGTAAACTGGAACAGCCTGTGAATTTCGAACAATGGGATCAAACTTTTTGGGACAAAAGAGGTGAATGGACAAGGGATTGTAAAAGAAGAAAAAGAGATGTGCTTAGACAGATGCGCAAGAAGAACGCTAAGAACGCTAGGGTATTTGTCTAGTGGATATGGAATTGTATATGTCATTTGAAATCTATATAATGTACTTTGAAACAATGGAATTTTCTTTCATTTCCCGCTTTTGGTCACATCTTTGTAATACACACATGCAGGCAAACGCTAGCCGACGACACCACAAGAAATCGGCCGTATGGTCTAGTGGTATGATACTCGCTTTGGGCGAAGATCGGGTACACCCGATTTACAAGCACAGACATGTGAGTGGTCCAGGGTTCAATTCCCTGTCCGGCCCAGTTTCTTTCTTTTTTTTGGGGTTTTTTTTTTAATTTATATATAATGTATTTCCTAGTTTAAAGAAGGACTGTCTAAACTCTTATTTTGTATTTATATCATTTCTAAATATAAAATTATGCCTTATTTATTTTATTTCAAAGTATATATATATATGGTACCGAAAAGCATATCTTTAAATTTACTTCTCTTTCTTCTCGTTTTCTTCCAAAGGATTGTCCCAATCTTTCACAAACGTATCAATTGCCATAACCAAAGGGATTACAAATGTAGGAAGGTATACTCCCACCAAGCTATAAATATCCTTCTGATTCAAGCCATGTGCTTCGCCTTCCGACAAGATGTTAAGAATACAACACAGTGTAGTGGCAGCAGCCTCCGTACCGTATGCAAAGAGGTATGGGTAGATCAAGGGAGATCCTTTTGTTGTATAGTTAGTATTAGAAAAGACACAACAAATATGATGTCATCTGTATACGTACTCTTGTACAGCATCCATACGGCGACAAAGAACAACGGCAACTGGAACACCAGCTCAACCCATCCAAACACCACGAGCCACACCGGTGGACTCAAAAGCAAGTAGTCCTTATTAGAAACGATATGGAACTCAATGATTCTCTGTTGGAACGCAAAGAGCCATTGCGATGGAATCGCCAAAGAGGAATCTATCAGCAGTGTGATGGGAATATGCAGCGCACAGTAGAGGAAGTAAAATGTATCCAGTTTGGCCTGGGAGGTGAATAGCGGCGGTTGTTGCTTGGTAGGCATTTTGATGTGTGTGTTTTTTTTATTGCCAACTTTCTTAACAATGAAATGGCAATGTTGTTGTTGTTGTTGTTGTGTCAAGAAATTACTCCCCGTTGCCGTGACAATATACAGAAAATTGCGCGAACATTAAAAGCCTGCCGTGCATCACCAATTCTTTCTTATAAAATCACCACCAATGCTGAGGCAGTGCACAAAACGAGTTCTTGTTCCCTCGCTCAGGTGCTTCCAATCCACACAGAGTAGACTTCACACCATGGGCAAGCGCAAACACGTTGAGCTGGAAACCCCGCAGTTCAACGCGTCGCTCAACATCGACAGAGACGCAAAGAACTATAAGCCCATAGTGTGGATAGACTGTGAGATGACCGGGCTGGATGTGTTTAAAGACCACATTATAGAGATCTGTTGTATTGTTACAGATGGGGATTTGAACATTGTGGATGAAGGGTACGAAAGTGTGGTCCACTACGGCAAAGAGACAATGGACAAGATGGGCGAGTGGTGTATTGAACATCATGGCCAAAGCGGACTCACACAAAAAGTCTTGGATTCGGAGAAATCACTAGATCAAGTGGAATCAGAGCTGTTGGAGTACTTGCAGAAGTTCACAGCCAAAGGTGCCGCCGTCTTGGGAGGCAACACCGTACATATGGACAGAGCCTTCATGATGAGAGAGATGCCTCGGGCATTGGAACATTTGCACTACCGTATCATAGATGTCTCCTCCATAACAGAGTTCGGCAAGCGTCACAACTTTGACCTGGTCAAGAAGTGTCCGAAGAAGAAAGAAGCTCACACTGCCAGGGCAGATATCCTCGAATCCATTGCACAACTCAAGTGGTACAGAGACAACTACTTCGTCCAGCCTTAGATCAAGAGCTCAAAATGCACTAAAGTATACGCCAAAGAGTGTCATTACACCAATTGTGATCACTGTAGCTGTGGCAATGAGCCCCGTGTAGTCTTTTCCCAGTGGAATGAAGTGCTTTGTCTGAGCAATTGGGATATCATACTTTGATAATGGGGATGTCAAACGGTCCCAGTGCTGTGGCAGGGTGAATATCAGCACCAAAAGTGCCAGATTGAGCACGACAGACAAGATATAGCTCTTTAAAGCGGTGTAAGGAGCTGGGAGGTAACAAATCTGCGTGGTATACGTTTTCTCAGCCAATGGATCTTGAGTATTTAGTGAGAGAAGCTGGATCGCAGGATACTGGACGCCCATGTTCATCGAGCAAGACTTGACAGTGATCTCTTCTGCGGATCTGTCATGTCCTTGATACTTATAAGGGTGTGTCACGTGGCAGTAGTCGTGGTCATCTCCAGAGAATACAACCTGTGGGCGTACTTTGGATAGCACCTCTTGAGATAACTCAGGGTCAATGACAGTTTGATATTGTACTCCTCTCATGATAGGGAATGGCTTCTTGCTTTCTCTCAGTGGACCGCACGGTTGTCTATCAGGGGAGCGGTACAACGGCACATGGGACATTAGGATTCTCGGTCTTTCATTGGCAAGCTGTGGCGCCAACATCTCCATAGTCTCTCTTGGATGGCGGGTCACATTAGGGTTCACACTGTCACTCAGTGAAATGGTATCGAGCAACACCAATGTGTGGTTCCCCAATTCGTGGACTGAAGACGTTGGGCCAAAGACGGCACTGAATCTCTCCAAACTCGTCACATTCACCGTGTCGCCGAACCCGATGTCGTGATTCCCCGGGAGTGACATGATTGTGCGCCTGTGTGGTCTCTTGTAGTAAATCTTGTTGAACCGGGCAAACTCTTCGTACCAGTCCGCGTCGTCCCAGTCTCTTCCACCATCAAACAGATCTCCAAGGAATACCGTGGTGTCAGGGTCCAAAACGCCCATAACGTACTCGTAATTCCGTCTGTGGTAGTTGTCAATCAGCAGCTGCGCTAGCCAGTTCACCAGTGCCGGTCTGCCCGGGTAAGAATACGCATCCATGATCTGTGGATCGGCAAACAACGCCATCCGGTGGGCACCCTCTCTGTTATGTTTCCAGGGCTCCCAGATCCCCCAGTCGCACCGCTGTATCGTCTTCCGCACTACCGTGCGCTCAAAGTAGTTCACCACACATAGCCAGCAGAGCAGCGACCACAGTACGACTTTCCACCGGATCGATAGCACAGCGCTTCGGAGTGAGGGCATCTCCCTATATGTCTTGCGCGGCTTGTACGTAGAGTCCGTAGAATACGCTGCAGATTTCTCAGACTCCTTCGAGCGACCTCTATAAGATAAATGGTCCATTTTCCGCCCGTCAACAGCCCTCGGAATTTACCGTTCTACGGAGAATCAGAGAGGAGGGAAGACGATACAAGGCTTGGTTTTGTAGAAGGTTGGTTTGTTTTTGATTTGAACTTCGCGAAATGGTGATCTAGCGTATTCATACTGAGATTATGAGGTTTTGGTATCAATTTAATAGTCCAATAAACTCATCATATCAGATCATCCCACGCAACTTCGTCAAGTAATTAGACCCCTGGTTGTAATCTGACCGCTTTGAAATAAACTGTCTGAGAATATAGGGCTTCACGCCAGCCAGTTCACCTTCCTTAGTTAGGGAGTTCAACAGCTCAGGCTGCACTGTGAACAGGTTGGCAATCTCCCTCAACAGTTGGAACTTGCGTGAGAGCTCTTGGATTTCCCACCTTTCGATTGAAGTTTGGTACGAGATGATATCCTTCGTAACGACAATGCCACCTGTCGAGTTAATCTGGAAGTTCTTATAGTGTTCAAACAACGACTGAGCAACGTATTCCCCCACAGTGGTGAGAATCGTCGTCAAGTTCTCTCCGTCAAGGTACTCAATAACTTGTTCGTGGAACTCCTCCAAAAACTGACATAAAGATTCACACGCCATTGTATCAGTATCACTCATTTCGCCCACTTTCGGAATAAAGTCCTTACGTTTCTGCTTACTCAACGCGTTCGTCACTCTCTGTTCACAGAAGGACACAGTATCTTGCATGATCACATTGATACTCTTTTCCACACTGGAGACATATCCATTGGTCAATGAAATAATCCTCTGGCGAGTCTGTGGTGTGTTGTTGGCCAATGGCAAGATGATAGTACGAATACTGGAGGAGACCAAAAACAGAATCTGTGATGCAACCTTGATGTTATGGAAATACTTGAAGCTCACATACTCTGCCCTGTGGTCCAACTTGGAAAGCTCATTAAATGATACCTCCAACCCCAAGTCAACGTAGGCCCTGCCGATATTCACGAGTAAGATCTCCAGGATCTCATAGGCATGGTCGGCAATCTTTGACGGCGTGAGCTCTATGATACGAGACAAACACTCCACTGTGGATTTAAGAAGTGACTCTGCAGCTGATAATGAAAGCTCCTGTGTGCTATCCTCGACACTCTCGGTATCACTGTTGGTAGAAAGGCGTTTTAAGGAGGTCGTACGTTCCAGCTTTGATCTCATGAAGTTCTTCAGCTGTCCAACACGGCTCTTTCTCTGTAACGATTCGTACTCATTCACTTCTCCATCATTAGCAGCAGTGACTCTGTTGGCCAATTTGTAGGTGATATTTCCCTCGTTAGCACTCTCATAGTGTGATGTTAATGTCATAAAGATCCATTCCAAGATCTTCTTTTCCTGGTCAAAGTACTTGACTGTACCCACATGCTGTGTGAACAAATCAGAGCAACTTTGGTCCAACATGACAAACAACTCATCCAACTTGGTGTATTCTTCATCAACGTTCTCCAAGCAAGTCTGGAAGAAGTTCTTCAAGTCCTTGGTGAAACTCACCATTGTGGTATTCAAGCTGTACAACACTCTCAGATAAGCCAATGTGTTCACCGACAACGAGTTCTTGAGTAACACCTCGATTCTCTGTTGAATCTGTTGGGCGTATATACGCTGCATGAATATCACAAGCACCGCAATCGGATCTCTAAACACATCCAGAATAATCACAGTCTCGTCTTGTACCACGTTCTTGATCTCAGCGAGCATTGAGTCCATCAACGGTTCATTCAAATGCTTCTGGTCAGTAGGATCTGACAAGCCATCCCAAAGTGCCCTGTCCTCTGTATCAAAGCTCTGTGCCACGGCTTTGGCATCGATAAAGTACTGGTGCTGGTTCACAAAGTTGATCATCACTCCTGTGCCCTGGTTAAAGTCCGTCAAGATGTCAGCAATGTCCTTCATCTTGCTCCAGTTGTTGTTCTTGTACTCTTCGTTGAATTCTTCAAGTAAGGAGTTCTCCATCGCAGACGAGTAGTCCACAATGGCCTGGTGACACTCCTTGGACCCTGGTAAGTCATCAGAGATCAACTTCTCTGAGAGCGCAAGAAGTTTTGCCATTGTCGAAGCGCATTCCCTCTTCTGCTTGATCCCTCCATGCATCAGCCTGTCCAACTCCTGCGACTGGCCCTTGTGGAAGAACGAGTCGTATATCTGAATCAGCGATATCGTATCCCTCGAGCGGTTCTTGGCGGCTATCGAGCGGCTCAGCTGCTCCGTCAACGGCGACACTCGCTCGCTCACCGTGGTAATCTGATCATCCAACTGCTTGAACTGTGCGCTCACTGACTCTGTTCTCGCCGTTAAGGACAAGATGTTGCGTGAGTGGTCCAACTCGTACTGCGACACTTCCTTCTCCAAGTGATGCTGTCTCTCGGCAGCCTCGGCCCTGAGCTTATGCAACTCCCTGAGCGTTGACTCAAACGTTCTGATGAATGGCTTCGGGTCCAAGTGCTTGAGCGACGACACCTCCCGCTGCGGCACTGCCTGGTCCTTGCTGAGCTCCTCTATGAACTCATAGACGGTCAAACTGTCCTAGAAGTCTATTAGTACGCAAGTTTGCGCCAAAGAAAATTGTAGGCAAAGACGTACCAAGAAGTTGTCCAAAGATAACAACTTTCTGATCCTCGGGTCCAGCTCATAGATCGAACTCATCGCTGCAGTGGGCGTTCCGTTGAGGGTATTGGCTCTATATGAAATGGGTCTTTCGGCGGCTACTTTTAACACCGCGCAATTCGTAAACAAACATACAGAAAACACCGGGGCTCCTAACCTGGTACGGGACACATGGCTTTATAAACTCAACTGACTAGAAGGACTCTAAAATAATTCATTATTTATCATTGTGTAAAATACATTTTTGGTACAAGCGTTTCACTCATCGTTCTCTTCGTCTTCGTCCTTATCGCTTGCCTCCTGCTCGTCAATCTGTGCCTCGGCCTTGTCCAGAGCGTCGCCGTCGTCGTATAGCTCCAACTCCTCGTCGCTGTCCTCAATAGTCTCCTTAGACTTGTACTTCTCCTCTCTCTTCGTGAGCCTTCTCTTCTTCAACTTCACAGGCTTGTCATTGTCGTCAGCGTCGTCGACCCTCTTTTTCGTTCTCTTCTTCTTAGGCTTGGATTTCTTGTCGCCGTTCTCGTCTGCGCTGGCCTCCTCGTCGGCCCATACAGCGTTCTTCTTCTTTCTCTTCGGTTTCTCCTCGTCATCAATCACCATGGCACTTTCACGCTCCGCCTCCCACTGTTTGGCCTGTTCTTGCAACCTCTCAAACTCGTCGCGCATTTTCTGCTCCTTCTCAGCCAGTTCCTGTTTTCTCTTCTGTTCTTCTAACTCGGCCTTGGCTCTCTCAACTTCACGGATACGCTTAGCTTCTTCGATCTTGGTCTTGAACTCCACTTCGTAATCCTCTTGCTCCTTCAGGATTCTCTCCAACTGCGTCAACAGTGTGTTCTTACCCATGGTAGCACGTTGCGTCAGTATCTCTGGAGACACTGGAGCTTGTTTCTCCTCAGACAACTGGGTAAACACATCAATGGCATGCGAAAGACCCTCGGTGGCAGCGGTAATGTCCTCCACTGTTCTTCTGGAAATATCCAAACGCACCAAGAATTGCGCAATAGAGAACTGCACAAACGCAACGTTGTACTGCACTTGAGAAACCAACTTAGGAGAGTGCTTTTCAGCAACCTTCAAGGCCTTCTTAGAGAACTCAAGAGCCTTTTCGTAACTCTCCAAGCTCTTCTCCTGAGCACCTCTGGCAAACCAGGCTCTGCCTATGAGTGCCAAAGTTCTGGCATCTCTTGTTTCATCGCTGAAACGTGCCAATGCGATAGAGTACTCCTGGATTGCCTTGGCGTACTGTTTCAACTCACAGAGACAATGGCCCAAGTTAACATGCACAGAGAACGAGTCAACAGCGTCTCTAACCCTTCTGAAAATCTCCAATGCCTGTGCCGGTTGCTTTTCCTCGGCGAACACAATAGCGATACCCTGTGCAGCAAAAGCATTCCTTGGATCAGTCACCAATGCCTTGTGGAACAACTGTGCAGCTCTGTGATACGAAGTCTTACGCTTCTGTGTCTCCTGTTCGTTCTTTGGACGGATCTCACGAGCAATCATTCTGTACATGTTGGCAAGGGATATCAATGCATATGTGTCTCTCGAGTCGTACTTGGTCAAGGTCTCCTTGTTATGACTGTTCTCTAGCCCGTCCTGAGCACCACGGCCGGTCTTCTTCAAGTACCAACTGTAGAAGGCTCTCACCTCGAGCACACTCTGGTTCTCCGAGAGCAACTGGTCAACTTCCTTCTCGAGCTCAGCAGAGTTACCCGACTTTAGAATCTGAAGGAACAGCAAACGAAGTTTAGCTGACACATAGCCAGGTTTTTTATCCAAGATCTCATTGTACTTCTCAACGGATTCGTCCTCATTCGTGGTTTCCTCGGATCTTGCCAAGTTGTAAGACAAAGTTATGTCAGTCTCATCTTTGGTGTTACCAGACAACGCAGACTCGAACAAGGATTGTGCAGACTCCTGAGAACCTTGGACGAAGTGCAAGACACCCATGTTGGACATAAGCTCGGCTGGTGCTTGCTCTCCGTGTGCAGTAAGCTCTTCGACAGCCTTGCTCAAGAACTTAAGAGCCTCAACGTTATCTGTACCCTCGTGGAACCGTGAGAGGGATAAATAGGCAGACACTGCAACTGGCTCATTAACCTGCTGGGCCTGCTTGATGTACTCCGTCAGCGAGGAAATGGCCTTTGTGGAGTCCTCAGACTCACCATTAGACTCGTATCTCTGTGTATAGAGCATACCCAGGGCGTAGTGGATCTCGATGACCTTAGCGTGCTTCTTCGAAAGAGCTTCGAGTGCAAAGATAGCGTCTTGAATCTCACCACGCGATGCCAATGCCTGTGCGTAGCCCAAGTGTGCAATAATGGAACCCTGGTTCAAGTCTGTGGCGTCCTTGAAGTGCTTCTGAGCATCGACGTAATTCTGTTGGACATAGGCCACACGTCCAAGCCAAAAGTGTGCATCTGAAAGTGATACCGAGGAGCTAAGGGACCTTGTGAGAACTCTTTGTGCAATTTCCGTCACGGCATCGTACTCCTCGCGAGAGAAATGGTAAGAAGCTCTCACTAAGAGAGCCGGGGCAGAGTCCTTGTCCTCCTGTAAGAAGCTCTTGAGCGAGTCCAATGCCTTGGAGTACTTTATCGAGAACTCGTCATCACTAAGCGACTTGAAAGCAGTGTCGAATTGGGCAAGGGACAACAGCAGCTTGGCCGTGGCGTTCTGTGGATCAATCTGTAGGGCTCTCTGCCATGCCTGTACTGCAAGCTTGCGATCTTTCAGAGCCCAGAAGCATAAGCCGATACCGAGTCTTGGATCAGGCTTCAGGAGGGGCTGTTCCACCAACACGGCCTGGAAATGCTTGAGAGACTCGTGTATCCTGCCACGACGAAACTGCACTTTGGCTCTGATAAGCTCTGCATATGCTGGGAGCGCGCTATTGGATGGCGCATCTCTGACAATGTCCAACGAACGGATGGCTTCTCCGTCACGCTTCTCCAAGTAAAGAGCCTCTGCGCCTGCCAATGCGGCCAATGGGTTATTTGCACCGCCCAATTTAACGCTTTCCTTGACACTGAACAGGGCACCCTTGAACTCTTCGTCCGATGTGGCCTCTCTGGCTCTCTTAAGCGCCATCCAGGCGATGAAAGTATGTACTCTCTCTGCGCTCTTGTAGTCGCCCTTGAACACGAGCAGTGCCTTCGAGACGATCTCATTGGCCTGCACCAGCTGCGCACGGAAACAGTAGCACGATGCGATGGCAAGCCAGAACTGCACGGGAGCCTCCTCGGACTCCAAGAAAGTGGCAATCTCCTCTGCCTCTGGAATCTCTTCGAAGAAATCCACGGTGACAAGCTCGTCGGATTCCTTGACGGGCACCTCCACTGCCAGAGACGGCTGCGTGGCCCCGCCGTAGAACGCGGCTGTGTGGTCGGCCTCGCTCATGTTGTAACAGTCCACGTGTTCTTTTGCTGCCGATGCCGCCGTTGACTTTTGTTTGTCTTGTTTCGCAATTCTGTTGTTGATTTCGCTGTGTCCAGTTCTCAGTTTCCCTCTCTTTTTTCCATGAACGAATCAAAACCTCAGGGCTCGCAACCATCTGATTACCACACCCGGACATTCTTCGCATATATAAGACGCGTCTACGCGTACGTTTGAAAGTTGACGATTTCTGTTTACTCTTTCTTTTTTTGTGCTTTGCCTTGTGATACGATAAGAAGCCAGGATGTCCTATTATGACCTCGATGAGATCATCGGTGATGGCCAGGTGAGTCATGCTCTCTCTGATTTTCCATATACAGACGCTTCACAGAAGACTAACCGAGCCTCCCCCATAGCGTGTGCCGTGCAAGTTCAACGTCACAGTACCGAGAGTGGGATACCTTGAAGGAACACCGGGCACCAGTGTGAAAGCCGGAACGAAGCTCGAGCTACCGATGTGGATTGCTGAGGTATTGGCGATGTCCCCGTCGTCCCCTAACTCGGAAGAGGCGTTCTTGGATCTGTTACAACCGGACGCCTTGAACAAGAGAGTGGTCAACGCTATCAAGGCCAACCCAGTGGCATTGGACGTACATGTGATATCCCCATACTTCTACGCCCTGGCTGAGAAGTGGTGTGCGCTATTTGGAGATAAGGAGCTAAGTGCGGTGGCCCAGGCGATGTTGAAGGAGAGAGCAGATGAGATCAACAACTTTGCTCAAAATACAAGAGGAACACATCAAGAAAGTGCGTTCCTTTTTTCATTAGACGAGTTTGAGAAGCAGCTCTATAAGGCATCGCATGAGAGTTATAAGGAGGTCAAGAAATGGATGCTCGAGCAATGACCTACAAAAAGCACTACACAGATACAGCAAGACAAGGCGTAGTATTAGCCTTGAGCTTTCACTGAAACGTACTAACTACTCTGTACGTATAAATTTGTCGAATGTATCCAACATCATGGCAAATTATATATCTTTTAGGATGTATACGGCTCCATCAAAGAAAGACGGTAGTTATATTAATATACCAATTTTCCGATTGTGTCTGCCATCTCCAGGTGTGTCAGTAGCCACGCAGGATGTCTGGATGTTTTATGGCTTTTTTTTTTTTTTTTAATTCCTCCACTTCTCCGAAATCTCTTTGATCCAAATTGCTATTTTTGATGTGTCATGGCTTTATATATACAACAAGCTAATACAAAAGCTTGCCAAAGATGAAGCCACAGAGTTCACAGTTCCTCAGCAGATTCGGATTACAATACCCTGTGATCCAGGCACCAATGGCAGGTGCCTCCACTGCCGAGTTGTCTGCTACGATCACACACTTGGGAGCAATGGGATCATTAGCACTTGGCGGGTTTAGTGAATCGAGTGATAAAATTGAGCAGCAGATGCTGAACTTTCAGGATATCGCAGGCAGAGGTGTCACAGAGGTGAATCTGAACTTCTTCACACATGAGGAACCGGTAAGGCTCTCCGAAAGAGATAAGGAATGGGTGAATAAGTACCGTGGGTTTTATAGGGAAGCAGGGATCCCATGGGACTCTGGAATTGAAGATATGAAGCTTTTGTATCCATCTTTCAAGTCCATTTCTGATCCATATCACAAAACTATTCAGGCTCTGTTAAAGCTAAAGCCCAAGGTGGTGAGCTTCCATTTCGGTCTACCGGAGCAATGCGTCTTGGAGACTCTTCAACAAGCCGGAATCTCCGTCTTTATCACGGCAACAAATTTGGAGGAGCTCAAGGCTTGCTATGAAGCTAAAGCTGATGCAGTGGTGCTACAAGGGTGGGAAGCCGGTGGTCATAGGGGTAACTTTATCGCCAATGATACAGAGGACTCTCAGTTGTCCACCCAGGATTTGGTTGACGTTGTTATTGAGTACTTTGATTCCCATCAAATTGAAGATCCACCATTTTTGATAGCTGCTGGTGGTATATACAGTTCCTCACAGATCAAAGAGTATATCATGCAAGGAATAGCAGCTGTACAATTGGGTACCGTTTGGCTGGCCACAACTGAATGCACCATATCAGCTCATCATTTGGACCTCATTGAGAACCCACCGAACGGCACAGAGACTGTGATGACGGCAGCAATCTCTGGGAGAAACCTGAGAACAATTCAGACGAAATTTATTAATGAATTGAATAAGATTCCATTGGGTGAAATACCGGATTATCCACTACCATATGGCACCTTCAAGGCTCTGACTAAAGACGCGAAGGGGAAGGGGAAAGGCGCACAATATGGCGCCTACCTTTCTGGTAGCAGCTTTAATAAGTCGTGGAAGAACACTAGGGAAGTTGAACAGGTGTTTAACGACTTGATCAAAGATCTTTGAATTTATATACTGTCAGTACATATTCGGCAATTGCCCAGTCCGTCTATTTATTATACTTTCGCGAAATGGCGAGCATATCGTAAACAAAGCGCAAAAGTCCAAAAGTAAACAAAGGATAACCAAAACAAACACCCAACAAAGCAAGCGCAGCTCACTCACACACACACACGCACAAAAAGAATCAAGAAGGCCATGGCCTTTCCGTTCAGTGTCCGACCTCAGAGCTCCACCGACGCGCCACCACAGATTTCACAACAGCAACAGCAGCATTTCCAGGGGAACCGGTTTCTGGCACAGAACATTGCACTAGCAAAGAAGAACTCCCTTCTCATGAGCAAGATCGCCGGGTTGGAGACCAAGATCTCAGAGTTGATCCAGGAGAACATTGACCTCCGCGCGCTGAGCGCCAAGAGTGAGGACTCGAAGCGCCGTCACTTGGAGGAGAAGTTGAACGTCATTGAGGAGGGCGTCGCACAGCGGTTTGAAGATATGCTCCAAATGTTTGCTACGATCAGGCAGAACGAAGGGTTGCGTGCCTCGCAGCTTTCGATACAGAACATGCTGCGGAACGTTGGAGAGCCCTCTACAACGGCTTCGGAGAAGACCGTGTCCTTTGACAGCGTGGACTCGCCACGGAAGAAGGCCAAGTCCGAGCGTAGACGGAAGAGTGCCAGACGACAGTCGATCTACATTGCGCCGCCGTCACCACCACAGGGGACTGCTGAATATGGACATTCAGTGCTAGACAGAGAATCCTTGGTGCCCGTAAAGCAGCCGCAGCCACGGCTTGCTGCTGCCCGGGAGCATTTACTTTCGTTATCCACGCCAACGTTGAGCGCACCTCAGAACGACACGGAGATCCCAGTGCACTTTGACGAGCCAAGCCCATTTGACGAGCATTCTCAGTACGATGAGGCTAGTAATCAGACTGCAAGTGAGTACCTGATTCCTGAGGAAGAAGAAGAAGAAGAAGTCGATGAGGAGCAGAATGATAGCACAGAGTTGTTGTTTGCAACAAGCATGTCGCCGATCAAGTTTGGAGTGATATCACCACGAAAGTCAGAGTCTGGGAAGCACGGCTTCAACGTATATGAGGACTCGCCTGGGCCTTCAGTAGAACCAGAGCTTGAGGCAAAGATTGCCAAGTTGGCTACAGACGCTGTGAAGACCGCCACAGTCGGAGCAAAGAAGCCAAAGATTGTGAAGACAAAGAAAAAGAGCGCAGAGGATGAAGTTGAAGCTGACCAGCACAAGCCGTTGGAGCAGGATATTTCGAAGATCAAGCACACGAAGAAGCAGACACAACATAAGACCAAGTCCTCAACAGATGAAAAGATGCCAGAATCTGCTTCGGAGGAGAGTACACGGTCGAGAAGATCTAGCAGGGGTAAACAAGTGAGTTATGCCGAGCCTTCACTCAGAGTGAAGATGAGAAGACAGTCTGAGAAGTTTGTGGATGCCATTGTTGACGGTGCGTTTGTAAGACCTGTGTCGCTGTCTGATGTGGTGAAGGAGGAGATTTCGGTGGTGGAGATTCCAAAGACTATACAAGAGCCTGCAGAGCCTGTAGAGCCTGTTGAGAAGGAGATTACGGGGAAGCCGCTGAATGTTCAGGACACCAACGTGACCAAAAGACGCAAACCATTGGGCGCGCTCACTAAGAACAAGATACAAAGGATGAACGACAAGCTGTTCAAGAGCTCGAAGCTGGAGGAGCTATCTGTGTTTGACCTGGTGGAAGAGTCTGCAGTGGGCGTCCCAAAGACCTACAAAGGCAAGCCGGATATCACCACGAGAAGAAAGAGCTCCGAGAGGCGCCATAGCTCGTTGCTGTGATTGTTATTGATGATATGATATAGGGACTTGGCTTCTTGTTTTGGTTTGTATTGGCATTAAACACTCATATTCATAGCGATCTTTGGGTGGGACTTGTAGTTGACGATCTCAAAGTCCTCAAAAGTGAAGTCATCGATGCTCTCGACATTTCTTTTGATCTTAAGCTTCGGGAACTCGTATGGCGTTCTGGAGTTCTGTTCTTTCAGTGCATCGACGTGGTCGCTGTAGACGTGTGCGTCTCCCAGAGTATGGATGAACTCACCACAGTCCATGCCGACAACATGGGCGATCATCTTTGTCAAGAGAGCATATGAGGCGATGTTGAAGGGGACACCAAGGCCCATGTCACAAGATCTTTGGTACAGCAAACACGAGAGCTGTGGCTTGCCCTCTTTCGGGAAGTTCACGTAGAACTGCGAAAAGACGTGGCACGGTGGAAGTGCCATCTTGGGGAAATCTGGTGGGTTCCACGCACTCATTATGATTCTTCTGTCATATGGATTCGTCTTGAGCTTATGGATTACCTGTGTAAGCTGGTCCACGCCCTGGCCGGTGTAATCAGCATCGCAGTCCGTATACTCAGCACCGAAGTGTCTCCATTGGAACCCGTAAACTGGGCCCAGATCACCTTCACGACGATCTGTGAGCCCCAACGAGTCCAAGAACTCTCTTGAGCCGTTACCCTCCCAAATCTTCACTCCCTTC
Source organism: Petasospora taoyuanica (assembly GCA_030567055.1). Classification (NCBI taxonomy): domain Eukaryota; kingdom Fungi; phylum Ascomycota; class Saccharomycetes; order Phaffomycetales; family Wickerhamomycetaceae; genus Petasospora; species Petasospora taoyuanica. The sequence continues at coordinate 132,875 of JAKUBZ010000009.1, forward strand.
TCACTCAGCTTCTTTCCATCTGTGCAACCAGCAATGAACCACAGCAGTTCGAGAATGATACCCTTTGTGAACACCTTCTTCGTAGTAAGCAGTGGGAAAGTGTCGTCCTTCAGAGAGAAACGTAGTTGTGGAGGGGCAAAAAGCGAGTACGTCCCCGTGCCCGTTCTGTCTGGACGGTGCTCGCCTTCGGCAATGATACGCTCACACAGGTCGAGGTATGCCTGTTCTTCGGTGTTGGTGCTCTGTGTCATCTCGTGGATTCTTTATTGCTTTTGTAGAAACACATTTGATGGAGAGACAGACGCGTTTCATCAATTGCCAATTGGTATGAGGTTGAGACAGACGCGTTTGACGTGTAGCCCTCGGAAGTATGGGCTAGAAATTTCGTGAACATGTACGACTTCCGACCTCCATAACTAAATCAAATGACAGATGGACTCTAAATTGATAAATTTCATTGGATATATGAAGTAGCAAAAAGGATTTAGAAAAAAAAAACACACAAAAAAGTACCCAAATGGTGAATTTAACAGAGTCATTTGCACAATATGTATCTAATGTGGAAAAACAGCACGAAATCACGCCCAATGTGAGGCTGTTCACGTCACAGATAGGCGATACTTTCATCACAGAGTGTGTTGATCTATTTGTTCATATTCGTAAGCTACGCAGTGCGTTATGTGCTTTGAAACCACAGTATTTGCTCACCAAGGCGGTGTTGGATGGCAGTGGAATAATGACAGAACAGGAGAGAGACGATTTGGACTTGAATGCAAAGGCGGAGTTGAGCAAGTTTGATGGGAAGTTGAAGTACTTGGACAAGTATGAACACAAGAGGCAACAGAGTAAGCAAGGACGGTTTTCGTATAACAAGACAGAGACTGGAACTGTGAACAAGCATAGGGATGGGATTTTGTTATCTTTAAGCTACGAGTTAAGAATGACATCCAAGTTACTCTTGGAGATGCAAAACACACGATTATCGAGAAAGAGAGATATCTTCACTCGTGGGGACTTTGATGGTGTTTTTCAAAATGTCGATTACAGAGCTCAGAAGTACCAACCACAACTTATGAATACCATATCGGAAGTTTCAGATGAAAGAATCCCTGAGGAACTCCTTCAAGTACTTCAGCAAGAAAACTCGGAGATTCTCGATGCCAAACTCGAAGATCTCCATAAAGTCGAGCAGATCCATCAATCTGTGGTGGAAATTGCACAATTGGAGTCCCAACTTGCGTCACATCTTAGCATGCAATCCGAATCCATCAGATCACTGATGAATGATCACGATATGACAGAAGTGGACATCACAGAGGGCAACAAAGTGCTGAGGAAGGCCACCAAGCGGGGTAACTACACCACAAAGATGCTCACTTATATCGCAGTAGTTGCTGGAATGTTTCTACTCCTGGCAAATACAATTAAGCCCTGAATAATATTGATCATATATATATAATGTAGGGTGGTGTGGTGTCTGGGTGCCAAAAGTTTCCAACCCCACAATCCAACAATATTGGCGCGCTTTTTTGTAGTGGGAGGACGAAAAAAGGCCAACGGATTTCCTCTTTTGCCACTGCCATAGAGGAGATTGGTATAACAATTCGGGATTTTTAACTCACTATCATAACGATGTCTACCTTCCAGGAGAAAGTATGTGACCAATTGTGCTGACTCTTCCTTTGATTTATATTGTACTTTGTATACTGTTTTTTGGCCACTACGGAATGTCATATTGCATATATATATAGCATATAGGAGGCATTATTACTAACACCATTTGTCAGGCCGACCAGGCTAACAAGCTCGCTACCAAGCCATCTGACAAAGAGTTGTTGGCTCTGTACGGTCTCTTTAAGCAGGCCACTGTTGGTGACGTTACCACCGAGAGACCAGGCTTATTTGCCCTCAAGGATCGCTATAAATGGGACGCGTGGAAGTTAAATGAAGGATTGACCAAGGAAGAGGCCGAGCAGAAGTACATTGATCTTGTGGACTCGCTGATTGAGCTGTACGGCTTGCAGTGATTTCTCCCTTTGTGTTTATTTTTTGGAGGGGAGGGAGAATAAATGATTATCATATATGAAATTCTTTATATATATTTAGTAAGTCCCATATTTGCGCCGATCGGCGCAATGGCTTGTGCCGATTCGCGCCACTTTTTGCGCCAATCCATTGGCCCTCAAACTCCACATATATATAATTTTTTTTTTTTTTTCACCTCTCAACTAAACGACTCTCTCCATGCTCTTGAAATAACCCCACCTCTTCAAAGTAACTTACTGGGGTTCTTTTTGGATTAAACAATGACCTCTGGGATTCTTATCATCCGCTGTGTCGCAGAACTGCGTGAGTGGCGCCGTTCTCTGGATAAAGAGTCCTCCATTGGGTTTGTCCCAACAATGGGCGCACTCCACAACGGTCATATGTCTCTCATTGATAAATCCATTGAAGAGAACGATCATACTGTGGTGTCAATCTTTGTTAACCCATCACAGTTTGGTCCTCATGAAGACCTTGATGCATATCCTCGTACATTCGACCAGGATATGGAAAGACTAGCAGAGTCTTCAGTGGATGTGGTATTTGCCCCAACGGTAAACGAGATGTATCCATCGGGAATCACACTTGACGTAACATCCCAAAGGGGCGCATTCGTGAGTGTTTTAGGTGTCAGTGAGCAATTGGAGGGCAAGACAAGGCCAAATTTCTTTAGAGGAGTTGCTACAGTGGTGACAAAACTGTTTAACGCAGTACAACCAACTAACGCCTATTTCGGACAAAAGGACATTCAACAATCGATTGTGCTTAAGAAGATGGTTGAGGATCTGCTGATGCCCCTAACAATCAAAGTGTTGCCCATTGTTAGGGAACCTAATGGGTTGGCTATGAGTTCAAGAAATGCCTACTTATCCGATGAGGTGAGAGAGAAATGCAAGTTGATTTATCAAAGTTTGAAACTGGGACGTTATGCTTATGAGATGGGTATGCTCACTAGAGAGCTGATCATTGATGCTGTTAAGCAAGGTCTAAAGGATCCACTGTTCAAAGTGGACTACATCTCCGTCGCTGACAAAGAAGAACTTCATGAGTTGGATGAGGTGATAAACGGCGCAGTGCTGAGCATTGCTGTGTACGTGACAGAGGGTGAAAGAACGACGAGGCTGATCGACAACTTGATTCTGTGATGTATATAGCGACTAATGATGATGCTTTTAATATGTAATGAGTTAATGATACCGCTTACCCTGGCAGTTCTTTCGAGACATTGGCATCAGTTCTGGTTCCTCATGCAATACCATACCGACCCTAAAGTACTTATCATCAAACCATTCGATCCAACCATTTAATCGACGTTTCTCTTCTGGAGTTATATCCCTAATATCATATGACAAATGGTTTAGACAATTAGTTGCCAATGCTCTAGCACAATCTTTCCCAGAAAAGAAATGATAGCTCCCATTGGGACCATAAGTCATTCTGTTAGCACTAACATCCCATATTGTCCCATTGATAGCAATATATATTGGTAAAGAGTCTATTGTACCATTGTATAATGTCAACTCGGTTTCATTTAGTGTCAGTTGATATCCAAATAGTCTATGTTTGAGATAATGAAGTTGTATGAGCTTCCCATCATAGTTATATGTCCATGTTCCTGTAAAGCAATATGAAATTGCAAAATTCAATAGTAAAAAACCAGAGATCATTCTTAAAACATCCAATAGGGAGAAGAAACTTATGGATTCTTTCTTAGGCCCATTATTGGCTAAATCTGTGTGTTTTTTTGTGTATCTTCTTTGTCTCAGTTTTCCTTCTGAGATCTCTTCAATTCTCATTGTTGTTCGTATGTCTTATTAATTAAAAGATTATAAAGATAGGGGGGGAAAGAAAAAGAAAAAGTAGGGAATCTATATACACCAGAGATCTCTATTATGATGCGGCCCTTACCACGCGCGAACTGGCTCGATTTCATTATACATCGTCAGAAAGAAAGAAAGAAAGAAAGAAAAAAAACCAGCTGTTGAAAGTAGTGCTTTAGATATCAATTTATCATTTTGATATCCACTGAACAAAGGGGGGAAGAAAATGTCTATTCGCTTCATCAGGTTTTCATCCACAAAAGCCTCCACTGCACAGCTCGAGAAGCTTGTGCGCGTGCCTAATAAGTTCAACTCCAAGCACTCTGCCGGTAATGTCAAACCAAGTTATAAAAATGGATTGTTTTATCAACCATCACCTTCCACAGGTCATATTGAAACACCGGATGTATTCTTACCTGAGTCCGACATAAGAAAGGGGCTCGATCTTTCTGGAAGATCCAAGATTTTAAAGCCAAGAATGGCACCATCGTTAAGCACACCAAGAGATCAACTGTTGAACCTAACACCTGATCAAGTGTTGGAGATTAGATCATTACGTTCAAGTGAACCAGACAAATGGACTAGAAGTGCACTTGCTGAGAAGTTCAATGTGAGTGCATTTGCTATCTCACTCGTTGCAGATGCTAACCCAGGTAGAACTGCAGAGATGGAAGGGAAATTACAAGAGATCAAATCGATGTGGAGTCCAGCCAAGACTAAAGCCAGATCTGATAGACAAAAGAGAAAAATGTCATGGTATCGTGACGAATGAATCTTTGGATGATATCAAAAAATGTGTATATATATGTATATATATAGCGATGAGCATCTAAGTGTGCTTTTTTGCATCAACGAATCAACATAAATCCAATCAGCTAGCGACAAAGTCTCCAAAGTCATCTTCATTATCTTCATGATCATCCTTTTGATCTTCAAGTTTAAGCTCAGCCATTTCTCTTAACAACGTTCTATGCTTTCGAAGCTCTCCAACAAACAGATTTGCAGTGGAAGAATCTTCAAATACAAGTCCAAGTGCCACTTTTTTATCTTCACAATCAATCAAAACTCTGAAAGCTCTCCTTGAATGTGTTTGTTTAATACTTTCTCCCTGTTCATCACATGGTACAATACCAAACATCGTTTCATTTCCATTGATGAATTCAACATGGGAAATTACCGACTCTCCTATGAAAAACTCATCTCTTAACATCCTTAAGCGTCCACACCATACAACTTGTGCCCAATCCCATGTAGAAACGTCATATAGTTGATCATCTCTTAAGTTCCTCTTCATATCTGTTGATGATGACGGTGGTGGTGGTATCCTTAGTAATTTGACGTTATCGGCTCTAAGAAGAATCGTTGTGATCCGATCGCTGTGTACTTCCATTGTGTTATCGCCTCTCTCTTTCTTTCTTTCTCTCTTTTTTATCCGCCCTGCTCTCAATTTGCCCCTCTGTTTTTGTTAATAATTTATTTATTAGAATAATACAATGTGATGAGGATTTCTCTCACTGGCGCTGCTTGTTGGCGCTGTTTGTTGGCGCTGCTTGTTTTAAAAGCGAAAAAACTAAATGGGCAAACAGAAAAAAGCGAATTTACATTTATATGTCCATTAAGGAAATCATAAGGAAACACACAGCGGTTCACTTTAATAGAGATAAAGATGAACGGGTTTGACGACGACGGTGCGTATACACAACTGAAAGAAACACATCAAATAGCATAATACTAATATATAATCTTCCCAGACTTTGAGGACTATAACGAAGTGGAAGAGCCGACACCAGAGGAAGAAGAACAACTCGATCAACTAACACCAATAATCAAGGAGAAACTTATAGAATATACGGGATTCACCGATAATGATATCAGAGAGGCTCTCTGGTTTAATTACATGGAAATCGAACCCACATTGAAAGAATTGAAAAGTAAGAAGATAATCCAATCCAATCCATAACTCCATACTAACATCAAGTCAGAAAAACTCAAGAAGAAAGAAGTTCCAAAGCCATCACAACGTAAGTATTCTACACTCCCTTTTTTTGCACCAAAAGTCCACACTTTCACCCCCCCCTTGCAATTGATCAATCGAGGGCACGCTTTGACACTCTGGGTGTTCTTTTTTTTTTGGTTGGATGGACAATTATATCTCCCCCTTTCTTGCTCTCTTCTGATTCTTTGTTTTTGCACCCCCCACTTTCCATAAGAACAAGAGTTATTAACCAGTGTTTCTGAAGCCAAGAAGATGTCCAAGATTGCCGCTCTGGCAAAGGCCAGAGCTTCACAGAGATTGAATGGCCCCACCACAACGCCCAATGACAAGACATCGGTATCAATTCTTGATAGGCTTAAGGAGAACAGACCGCCAACGCCATTGCAGTTACAATCACAAGAATTTCCACAGAGGAAGAGACTCGATGCACTGAGTTCTCTAAGGAGAAGTCAGAATAAGCCTGTCTTAGAGAAACCCCCAGTGGAAGTAGTGCCATCAGTGCAGCCATCAGTACAACCAACAAAGCAAGAGCCAAAGAAGCGCAAGCCTGAACCGATCATAACAGTACAAGCCATTTCATTCTCCTCTCCATTTCAAGAAACACCCGGTGGTTCTTTCTCCATGGTATTTGCTCCAAGTACTACAAAGAGAAGACGACAATTTGATCAAAGTGGACTGAATTCTGTCTTTACAACGACTAACACCACATTGCTAGCTCAAATCAAGGGCAACTTTGCCAAACCATCTCCAGATGATATTGCACTGAATGCACAAACTGCAGCGTTTGAAGTGAAAAAAAAGAAGAAACAAGAAGAATTAGAGGAGAAAGTAGCACAGTTGAAGATTTCATCACATTTGACTCCAAAGCAAATTACAAAACCACGTCATCCAGTGGATCTTGATGCTGAGATCGCCAATCGTTCTTCTAAGCCTTCGGTATCGTTTGTTGTCATTGGACACGTTGATGCCGGTAAATCTACACTCACTGGTCGTCTTTTACTTGAATCCAACACTGTATCGATGTCTACTTATAACAAGTTGAAGCGTGATGCTGAAAAGGCAGGTAAGTCATCTTTCTCCCTGGCATGGGTGATGGATCAAACACCAGAAGAGAGATCTCGTGGTGTTACCATTGACATTTGTTCTTCGACTTTTGAGACCCCTCGAGCTTTGTTCACTATTGTCGATGCCCCAGGGCATAGAGACTTTGTTCCTAATATGGTCAGTGGTGTAGCACAGGCAGACCTTGCAGTCCTTGTGGTTGATTCTTCTACAGATGCCTTTGAATCCGGGTTCAACCTCGATGGTCAAACTAAAGAGCATACGATCCTCGCACGCTCATTGGGTATCACTAGGCTCGTTGTTGCCGTGAACAAGATGGACAATGTCGACTGGGAAGAGACGCGTTATGACCAAATTACTGGGATGATGACTGAATTCTTAAGCCTTACCGGATGGGATGAATCACAAGTGGTGTTTGTCCCATGCTCTGGCTTAAGTGGTATCAATGTCTCTATCAACCCCACCGAGGGCAACTTGATCAAATGGTATCATGGTCCATCTCTTCTTCAAGTGTTGGAATCTGCAAAGAGTCCTACAAGAGAGTACAAAAAAGGATTTGTGTTACAGATCACCGAACTGGATACTGCCAAGTCTGAGTTCACTGGGCGTATCGATACAGGGAGTATTCAACCGGGTGAAACGGTGGTATTCTCCCCATGTGGTCTTGCTGGTGTTGTTGATTCTATTATTATTATGGTCAATGGCAACAAGAAGGTTAATATCGGATTGGCTGGTGATACTGTACAGATCAAGCTCAAAGGTGTTGATACACAAGATATCAAAGTGGGGGATATTATCTCTACTCCAGCAAATGAAGTACCTTCTGTGAAGAGCTTTACCTCGAGAATCACACTATTCGAGATGAACCGTCCATTGTTGGTCGGTATGCCCTTTATACTACATGTTGGAAACATTCAAATTCCTGCTCTTTTACAGAGTATTCAAAAAGTGTTTGATGCCACTACGGGTGAACAGAAGAAGAAAGTGAAGAAACATTTGCGTACCGGTGAATCCGCACTGGTTGTCATCACCACAGACTCGAAAATCCCATTACAGACGTTTGAAGAGAACCCTTTGATGGGCCGTGTCGTTTTAAGATCGAATGGTATCACAATCGGTGCAGGCCTCGTCGAGTCACTATAACTCTCATTAAATCTCTCTCTCTTTTTTGGCCTTGTAGTACTTGCTTATTTCCCTCAATGTCCGCAAAAGTGGCAATTGGGGCCTCGCGATCTGGAAATCTAATCTAATCTTCTCTTGTGGGACTCTCAGAAAACCCATAAATGGGGAACCGATTCCTCCAATTTTTCACATCTCCTTCATTTATTCCTCCCCCCACTTCACCATACAAAAAAAAAATGTCAGCTTTTCTACGCTTGAAGAACTTTCACAAGGACATACTCGCCGAGGACGCCACTGCAGGAGGCATCCGCTTCCACTTTAAGAAACTGGTTGGGAGATCCAAGAGCTCTCTTTCCAAGAGTTCTCTTTCCACTACTTCTGATACTACCACCTCTTTTGCAAATGAAGTCTTGCCAATGCGCTTCTCTCGCTCGAGAGACGTGTACCATACGACCAACATCAAGGGTGATGTTGTGCGCATTGACAACGCTAGCAAGCAATGGCAATCCACGGGCAGAAAGTCCCAGTGCTCTCAGAGAGAACTAATTGGAGTCTCTTACGCCGTCCATCTCGGCACGCTTGAGCAAAGCCCGGAGAAGAATTACTCCGCTGTGCCATGTCTCAAGCAGGGCAACGCACATACCGAGGTCCGCAACTCACTCAAGACAACGCTCAGTGTGTTGTATGGTGCTGAAACTGACAAGGCTGCTGCTGCTGAGAACGTTGTGGTTGCCGCTCTCGTACACAACCTATGCCTAAGGAAGAAGAACAAAGTCACCATGTTCTTCTCTGAGATCCCAGAGGATGTTGAGTATGACGACCTCAAGAAGTATGCCAAACTGACTTATTTCCACGCCTATTTGCCACAGCACTGGCTGAGGGTCAAGAGAGTGCTACTCGAAGTTGTACATATATACCACTTGGATGCCATTCTATGCGATACCGCTGAGGAATACGCCCGTGTCTATGGGAACAAGTCTGACTATTATAAGGCTGACTTGATTATCTCGGAGTACGTCATGTCGCTCGTACATTTCCCCATGTTCTCCAAGCGTATGGAGGAGATTCTCTTTTGGCAAATGTTGAAGAAGCAACAACAGAAGGCCAAGTTTTTGATGGAGTACATTGACGAATATGTATGCCATGGTCTTTCCCAGAGTTCTGATGCTTTAGGACTCGCCCAGATGATCAAGATTGCCATGGCTATTCCTCAATACAGAGAGACGTTATTGATGGTGGATTTACACGAGATGACGGGCACTCTGTTGAAATGCTACCTCAAGCGTACATCCTCTTACCGTCCAAGCAAAATGGTAAGCAACTGGATCGACTTTGTGTTGGAAGTGTCGCAAACCAAGTATGCAGAGGAAAGTGGGAAGATAAAAGAACTCATCCATGTGATTAGGCAGTCGGAGCTGAATAGACCAGTAGTATACTACAATCCACAGTACGTTTTCCAAGTGAAGAAGGAGTACAGGGCGTTAACGAACAGTACGGTTTACTACAATGAAGACCAGGACTTTATCATCCGCACATGAGTGTTTATTATATATATATATATATTCAGTATAAACAATTATTAAATCATAATATATGTATATGTTTATTAAAATAGTTAAAATAGAAGAGTCCCCTTGGAGAGAGACTTAATCTCTTCTTATATCAAAGCTTCACATTGTAGTCCTGCACGTGACATGTGGTGTTTACCGCTTCTTGATAAAGCAATGGTTATGAGCCCCGGTTACATTGTTCGGTAAGCACACTCCTGTAAATAAACAAATGCCACAACAACGATCTACACAACTAACTAACGGAGGGGGGGAGGGATTTCCCATTGCTGCCTGTTGTGTTCTTCCGCTTTACACAAATGTACTTTTTCGATGTTCTTTGCTCATTAAGTACTCTTCGAGTTATTTACTCATCTTCATTATCATAAGAGAGAGACTTCTACGCTCTCCCTCTTTCAGACACACACACACACACACACACACACACACACAGATAACAAATTCCCATGACCGAGCTCACTTCTCGAGCCGCTACACTGCTGCAGTTTGTCGGAGGTATGATTGCTCTGGTTTGTCTATGGACCTTGGGAAAGTCCATTCAGTTGAACTACGATGGTGAGATTTCAGGTGAGAATCCCATTGATACTTTGAAGTGGACTTTGCAATTGGTGTTCCCAGCACGTGAAGCAGTGATACATTTAGGGTGGTTATGGTTGCTTGGACCACCTGTGGTTAACGTATCTTCCTGGGTGGTCTATTTGATGTTGTCTTCATGCTTCAAGGTGTCAACTGACGAATTTACTGAACGAACGGCCATATGGCATAAGTTGTTTTGGACTTGCATGGCCATGGCCTTTACAGTTATGTATTCTCCTAAGGCCACTCAAATTGTGATCTATGCTGTGTTGCACTTTGCATGTCTGGTTCTTGGGATAGCTTTCATTACTATCCGTGATACTTGCAGAACCGCTGATGATATTGAACAGCAAATTCCACCCAATAATACTACTACTACTATCAGATACACCAATGAGCAGTTCCAAAACATCCAGAGACTCAAGGTGAAGCTGGATTGCGACCTCGGTTTTCTGAAGTTCAGGCTGGATAACGACCTCATCTTACTGATGTTGAAGCTGGATAACAATCTCATTTTACGGAAGCTCAAACTGGATCTGGATCTTCCTGAAGTGAACCTGAATCTGGATGAGGATCTCCTTGAAGCGAAGCACAAACTGGAAAAGGACCTCCTTAAAGTGAAGCTCAAACTTGATGAGGACCTCCTTAAAGTGAAGCTCAAACTGGATGAGGACCTCATTGCGCTAAACCTGAATCAAGACCTCCTCTTGGGAAAGCTGAAGCTGGATCAAGACCTCCTCTTGGGAAAGCTGAAGCTGGATCAAGACCTTCTTTTAGGAAAGCTGAAGGCGAATCAGGATCTCCTTGTCCGGAAGCCCGAGCAGGGACCACAATCTCTGAATTGTCAATCGGACGCGAATAGTGAACTGATGGAGTTGGAAGAACTGCAAGTGACGACTACTTCTAAGCGGACTAGATTGAGAAGCATAGCGAGGAGCATAAGAAAAAGCTCATTTGGGGGCTGAAAGAGTCATGTCAATACTTGTTCAGTTTATTTCTTTACGTGTTATATTCCTGGATCATGTCATTCATCATACACACTCACTCACACATACACAAGAGGTTGGACTTTTGGGACAAATTTCTAAAGCCATCATAATACAAATCTGTACGGTATTCCCCTCAGTCTCGAGTCTCGGCCCTGGATCCATGAGCACCACAGCACAGCAACACTCTTCAAGCAGAGATTGATGACCTTAGGTACAAGTACGAGGAACTTAACGAGAGACTGGACGCTTTCGAAACAGAGAGGAACCCAGAGCACAAGTTTAAGACCGAAATTGTAGGGGGGGATGGGTAATTGAAGACTTTAAGGAGTCAGATACAGAGTATTATGGCGTTAATTGACATAAAGGAAAGGAAAGATGGGGAGACCGTGTAAATGATCTGCAAGTTTGATTGAGCCATCATGGCTTTGATGACCCAATTCTAAGGAATTATACGTATACATATATTTGAACTAAAAAACATCACACAGTAACATTTTTGTTAAGAGTCTTTACTATCAGATAGTTACGACTATATTTCTCACATATAAAAATCTGATAGGGGGGGGACTATAAAAAAAAATACTTGTGTGTGCCCTTAACATCCACTGCGCACCGCCCTTTAAGAGTACACCCCATGCTGCACCTATCAGACTTGGGCTATAAAAATAAGGGTATTAATCCCAACTACGTCCCCCTGATATCAACTAAAAGGGGAATTGCAGAACGATACGATGAACAGCACATCTTTCATTCTCAACACGGGTCAAAAGATCCCACAAGTGGCTCTCGGTACGTGGGAGGCCACCGACAAGGAGTGTTATCAAGCTGTTTTGGATGCATTGAAATGTGGATATAGACATATTGATACTGCTGCTTGTTATCATAATGAAAGACCAGTTGGTCAAGCTATCCGAGACTCTGGTATTCCGCGTGAGGAGATCTTCGTCACTACTAAGCTTTATGAGACTCAACAAAGAGAAGCAGCAGTGGCATTGAATGAATCTTTGGAAAGATTGGGGTTAGAATATGTTGATTTATATTTGATGCATTGGCCCGCTGCTGTTAAGAGAGATCCAACTGTTGAGGATAAACTTGTACCTTTGGAAGATTCTGAAGGTAAACTGGTTGTTGATACTGAATGGGATTTTATCAAAACTTGGGAATTAATGCAAGAATTACCAAAATCAAGGGTAAAAGCTATTGGTGTTTCTAATTTCTCAATCAATAATCTTAAAAATTTGATGGAATCTCCAAACTATAAGGTCAAACCAGCTGCCAATCAATGTGAATGTCATCCATTATTACCACAGACGGATCTTATTGAATACTGTAAGTCCCAAGGTATTATATTTGAAGCATATTGCCCAATGGGGTCTTCATCGTCTCCATTGTTCAACAACTCACAGTTGATTACAATGGCAAATCAGTATGAGGTTTCCGTTGGAGAACTGTTGATCAATTGGGGGACTCAAAGAGGTTATGTTGTTTTACCAAAATCTTCAAACCCACAAAGAATTGCAAATAACCTCAAATTGTTATCTTTGAAGTCTCAAGACTTGGAAAAGATCTCAAAGTTGTACGAGACTGAAGGTGAGACTCGTATTATTGGTGCGGAATACTTGGCACCCTTCCCTCTTTATCAGTAGTTATGTATGTATTTTACTTTTCTGAGGCCTTATATTTAGACTCTTAGACTCTTAGACTCCCAGACTCTCAGACTCCCAGACTCTCAGACTCTCAGACCCGTATAGATTTTAGATATACAAAAATTCGCGAAGCGCTTCAAACTGCAAACTCCCTTATTATTATTATTCCCCTTTCTATATAATACGGGCCCTTCCACCATACTTAGACAAAGAACCCCACTCCTCCCAAAAAGAAGTACCAAAAAATGGGGCTATCAAACTATGAGCAGAAGCCATTCGATCCGCTAACAGTGAAAGCCAACGAGAAGAAGCGCGTTGCGTACTTTTATGACGCAGACGTTGGTAACTACGCCTATGGTGCAGGTCATCCAATGAAACCACATAGAATCAGAATGGCACATTCACTTATCATGAACTACGGATTATATAAGAAGATGGAGATCTACCGTGCCAAACCTGCAACAAAGCTCGAGATGTGTCAATTCCATACGGATGAATACATTGACTTTCTGAGCCGCGTCACCCCAGATAATCTCGACATGTTCCAAAAAGAACAAGCCAAATTTAACGTTGGTGATGATTGCCCGGTATTTGATGGACTTTATGAATTTTGTGGGATTTCCGGTGGTGGATCCATGGAAGGTGCAGCCCGCCTCAATAGGGGTAAATGTGACATTGCCATTAACTATGCTGGTGGTTTACATCATGCAAAGAAAAGTGAAGCGTCAGGGTTTTGTTACTTGAATGATATCGTCCTGGGGATCATCGAATTGCTGCGGTATCACCCACGTGTGTTGTATATCGACATTGACGTTCATCATGGCGATGGTGTCGAAGAAGCCTTCTATACAACGGATAGAGTGATGACATGCTCATTCCATAAGTATGGTGAGTTCTTCCCTGGTACTGGAGAATTACGTGATGTTGGTGTCGGTAAGGGTAAGAACTATTCTGTTAACGTACCATTGAGAGACGGTATTGATGACGCCACTTATAAGTCGATCTTTGAGCCGTTGATCTCCAAGATTATGGAATGGTATCAACCATCCGCCATTGTGCTTCAATGTGGTGGTGATTCATTATCTGGTGATAGACTTGGATGTTTCAACTTGTCGATGAAAGGCCATGCCAATTGTGTCAATTTTTGTAAGAATCTTGGTGTTCCTCTGATGGTGTTGGGAGGTGGTGGTTATACCATGCGTAACGTTGCACGTACATGGTCTTATGAGACCGGTTTGTTGAACAACGAGCTTTTGGATGAAGATATCCCTTACAATGACTACTATGAGTACTATGGACCGGATTACAAGTTGGACGTTAGACCGTCTAATATGTACAATGCTAACTCACCAGAATATCTCGATAAGTTGCTGACGCAGATCTTTGCCAACTTGGAACATACCAAGTTTGCCCCCAGCGTCCAGATTCAAGACGTGCCGAGAGATACAGAACTCTATGACGATGAAGAAGAGGATACAAAAGAGGCAATGGATACACAAGGTGGATCCCAATTTGCCAGAGATCAAATTGTGGAGGGGAAAAACGAATTTTATTAAAAAGAAAGCTCTCCCACATGTATATGTACAATAAACTATATAGTTAAAAAAAAGAAAATCACATCACTTTCCTTCAAAGTTCTCCCTCACTTTCAAGTAGTGCTCCAATTCCTCTTTACTAACCGATGGTGCCAACTCTCGCTGTGCCTTTTCAAAATCCTCTTCTTTAACCAACACATCTATATCCTCTTGTGTAGCCACATTGTCAAACCACCAACGTGTAGATACATATTCCTCTCTGGTTTTATTATATTCTTCAATTTTTTTATCAACATCACCAGCCACACGTGTCATAGCATTTAACATAGAATCAGAACATAGAGCATAAAAATCTGCACCTGTGAAATTGAAAGGACACTTCATTGCAATTCTTTGAAGATCAACATTTCGATCCAATTTGAATTTTCTAGTGAGTGCTTCCAAAATTCTTTGCTGTTTCATATGATCATCTGCAATCCCCAAATAAACCATCTTATCGAATCTTCCAGGTCTTAATAACGCCTCGTCTAACAAGTCAGGTCTATTAGTAGCACCAACGACAAACACACCATCTCCTCCGTCTCCACCACTCATACCATCCAATTCCGCAAGCAATTGAGAAACAATTCTATCCATAACACCACCGGAATCACCTTGGTTTCCTCTCTTTGGTGCAACAGAGTCCAACTCATCAAAGAATACAACACATGGCTTAGCATCACGCGCTCTTTGAAACACTTTACGAACATTCGCCTCAGATTCACCAATGTACATGTTCAACAGCTCAGGACCCTTGACAGAGAAGAAATTCAAAGAGAAATTCGTTGCAATGGCCTTGGCCAATAAAGTCTTACCAGTGCCAGGTGGTCCATAAAATAGAATACCACTTCTCTTCTTAACACCTGAGGCAAACAACTCTGGATGCTTCAATGGCATGTCAATGGTATCTAAGATCTCATCTTTAACACTCTCCAATCCACCAATGTCATCCCATAGCACATTAGGAATCCTTGGTGCTCCAATAGAATCAGAGAACTTATTACGAGCATCTCCAATGGCCTTGGCGAAATCCTCTGGAGTCAGTTTCAACTTGTTATGAAGATACAACAGCGAAATATCCACTTGTAACAAATCAGCAAGGTCTTCAATACGATCCATGGCCAGTGCTCTCGTTGCTTGAACAATAGACTCCAAATCACGTGGGGTTAAACCGGCACTCTGTAATGATAAAGCACCTAATGAGACGTCATCTCTGAGTGAATCCTTGTGTAAGAGATATTTAAAAATTTGTGTTCTTTCTATTTCAGAAGGCACTGGTGTTTCCAATTCGAATCTGAACTTGGCTCTGATAGAATCATCCAACTTGTCAACATCTGAAGAGGAACTTATGAAAATGGTACCCTTCTGAGTGTATTCATCCATCAATTGACCCAATTTGGCACTCACCATTCCTGGTTTCTGATCTGTTTGCTTCGGAACAAGAGCGTCCAAATGTCTGATGTACACGACGACTCCAATACATTCATCCACAACTCTGTCGAGTTTACCTCTGATAGCACCAATGGTCTTTGAATCAGAGGATGGATTTAGAATATCATATGCCTCCAATGTAACCAATTGAAGACCCAACTTTTGACAAAGATGTGAGAGTGCAAATGATTTCCCAATATTTCTGCTTAAAGAAGTCAACAAAATGGTGGTTTGTAAAGAGTGAGAAGAACCAGCTTTCAACAATTTGAGTAATTCCTGGGCCCATGGGAATTGAGAGAAGTCAAAATTTTGCGGTAACGCCAAAGACTCACACCAATCGTACTGTAACAAATCGGGGATCCCTTGTTTCAAAACACCAAATTGTGACAGGGAAGAATGTTCTGTGTCAACCACAAACTGGCCCTTTGTGTCCTCTGACTCATTAACCTTTGTGATCTGGAACCATGCGATGGTGTCAACGTTACCTTGTGGAATAGCACCTTCATATGCCTGTGGCAATGTCTTTGCCAATAGAGAATCAAATGCAATGGCTATGATGTCTCCCTGACAGACAACTCTTTGCGAAGACTCGAAAAACTGCTTCAAGTTGGCGAGAAAGCACGGTTGGTAAACTTTGGACAAAGTCTGCGGGGACGCTATACGTGCAATTGTGAGTGATTGTGCAGTTGGAATATCACTTAGTGTCTTTGCAGTCTTCTGGATCGACAATTTCTTTGGGTATCCGTTGTTTAGCAGGAACAAAGGAGACCCATAAACAGTGTTCTTGGTGTAATTGTTTGGCTCTGGGAATGATACGAGCTTCATTAACCTGACAGATTTACCAAGGGAAACCTCAACACAGTCACCTGAGAAGACACCAAGGGAGACCAAGTCCTCTGTGTGTGCGTACAATGTGTTTTCCTCTCTAGTGTTGAATGGGGAAGTATCAAATGACTTCTGGGCGTATGATAAAGTGAGGTATTGAGACACATCCAATTCGTCCACTTCTTCTTCTTCATCTTCATCTTCTTCGTCTTCTTCATGATGCTCAACGACTGATTCGGTATCTTTTACCAGCACCATTTGTGTATCTTTACTTAGAGATCCTTGACTAATGGGCTCACACAGTAAGATTTGTCCATTTCCGCCAATTTTATCACCTTCTCTGACCAGCTCAAGCCCGAGCTGATCTCTCAACGCCTTCAAGAGCTCTTCAGCAGAGTGCTTCTTCAACAGAGTGTACGTCTTCTCCGGGAATGCCATGATAACTTTGGACAGAGGCACCAACTGTGGAACGACGCTTATAGCCGCTTGCGATATCGTACACTCAATGCCGAATCTAGAAGAATCGTGCACCAAAATGTGATTAGCTCCATCCAGTGGAGTTCTATCAATGACATACACCAGAAACTCATCAAACAAAGGGTTCAACGGCTTAACCGCCATATAATTGTAACTAATCGAACTGAGTAAATCACTCGAAAGTTGTACTGTTTTCTTCATGCTTAAATCCGTGGCAAAAGAGCACGCCACCAGCCTTGTGGGGCCCAGACGTGCAACTCCACCATCTTCCATCGTCACTGTCATACTTTCTTTTATATGTACTTAGCCGCCGTTCGCTGTCTTGTGTTTTCTTATTCTTTTAGAGAGAGAAAAGGAACATAAATTGTACTACTAAATCCGGGAGATGATTTGCGGGGCGGGGGAGGGAAGGAAAACAAAAAAAAAAAAAAAAAAAAAATGTGTTACGTAATCATATACGCACAGCTTAGTCATCATTTACTTTCCTCTTCCCTTTTTAACTCTATCTATAGATATGTACACAAGTTTATCGCTTAAACATATAGCTGTGCTCCAGCACTTCTCGAGCCTCGTTGATCTTCACCGCGAGGTATGCGCTGCCTCCTCTGTCCGGATGGTTCGTCATCATCAGCTTTCTATGTCGTTGTTTGAGTTCGTCTTTTGTTAGTCCCATGATCTTATTCGGTGTTATTCCGAGGACATCGAGTGCTTCCTTTTCGGTCATCCTCGAGCCAAATCCACCCGGGTAGTGCATGAATTTTTCTCTAAGAGAGCTATCTACTCTTATATTGTCATTCCTCGAGTGATGATCTTGAGGTATCTCTACCCCATTTAAGAATGCAATGCGTACTCTAGAGAGTCTTCGTAGTTTTAGCGTAGCTTGAATCGCAGATTTGACCTGTGATTTGTCAGTATATAATTGAATATAAAAAAAAAAAGAAAAGGGCAATACACCATGATGCAAAACATACGGTAATAGCACCCAATGTCACACCGACACCGATTATAATAGGAAGCACCATGGGGGTTCTTTCTCTCCACTTTCCCTATGTTAACGTTGAATGATCAAGGCAGATAGCGCGCCTATATATATATATATATATATATAAAACGGATTCGCGTGAAAGTCAAAGGCAGAGATATTTCTATAATGGTGTTTGGATGTTTCAACACACATCTCTCTGATATAAAGTAAAACAATCAAGAGCAATGATCCGGGTAAATCTAAGGCGTTATGAGTCGTTGTGTTGCTATCTGACCACTGTGTTCCCCAAGGTATTCACGTGTGGTCTCTATGTGTATGGACTTTATGGGCTTTTGTTTAATGTTGTGCCGATAATTGGTGGTGGATTGGTTGGGTTGTTCATTGGTTCCATTGGTTTACTACTCTTTGCTGATGGTGTTTACACGTACTTCCAAGTGGTCCAAGTCGGTTGCGGTTCACCGTTGGACTTCCCAGAGCTGTGCTCTGGCGATAACTTTGCTGTTGCTGTACCAGACGACATTGAATCACAACTGGAAGCAGATCAACAACAACAACAACAACCACCGGATGTGTTGATAGAGAGATCAGTCCAGGTTAAGAGCAATGGTCATATGAGATTCTGCACCAAGTGCTCCTGCTGGAAGCCAGATAGATGCCACCACTGCTCGAGTTGTAACACATGTCAGTTGAAAATGGATCATCATTGTCCCTGGTTCGCATGTTGTGTGGGCTTTAAGAATCACAAGTTCTTCATTCAGTTTCTGGCGTTGACAGTTGTGTACTGTTCTGTGATATTTTGGTCCTCGTTTTATCAGATATATGACTTCTTCAAGCAGGAAAGTTACATGGATGACCTTATTTCCATCAACATGTTGATCTTGTGTATCCTGTCATTCACACTCTCGATATCGGTGAGTGTATTCCTAGCGATGTGTCTTTATTTGCTATTGAAGAACACAACCACTATTGAGAACTATGATGCCACACGGTACAGAAATAACATGGAGATCATCAACGATATACACTACAGACATTCACCACAACATACGTCGGAGGATATAGGGAATGTCTACAACTTGGGGTGGAGACGGAACTGGACAGTAGTGATGGGTGAATCTGTGATAGAGTGGCTGCTTCCTATACAGAACAAGAGATTGGTGAACGATTACTATTTGGACAATGGGCTCTACTATGAGACCGATCCAAAAGTGCTAGGTGTGCTGAAAAAGAGCACACGCTTGCAACAACAGTTGTTGGAGCAGCTGAATGGTCTGCAATGAGTAACACGCCAAAGGCAGTGAGTGTGTCCCTTCATATGCTTTCAAAAAAAAATCTGTGCTCGATAGATATACTTATATATATAGTACTAGTGGCCCTACCGCGCGCGAATATGCTACGCGCCACACCCTTATCTCTCTGGAGGAGATACACACCCCCATATATCTATCCAGAGACCCATAATTGCTAACTTTTCTGTTTTTTTACAATTATCCAAGGGGAGCCCAACGATGAACGATCACGAGAACTACAAGTATATCGAGCCCACCAGGGGCACTGTCTACGAGTACTCCCCGAGACTGCAAGTGTTTGAGCTCGATGGCTCAAATGCTGGCTCTCGCAATGCAGTGTTGTTCATTGGTGGATTGACTGATGGACTGTTGACTGTTCCTTATTTGGGCCAACTGAACAGCCAATTGGACGGGTGGTCTCTTTATAACATCTTGTTCTCCTCTTCGTACTCCGGCTGGGCCACCGGGTCGCTGGATAGGGACGTTAAGGAGATTAAGAAGTGTGTAACTTTCCTCAAGGAGAAGCTCGGGAAGACCAAGGTGGTATTGATGGGGAATTCGACTGGGTGTCAAGACTGTATCCACTATGCACTCACCTTGGAGGATGACGGAATCATTGATGGTATTATGCTGCATTCGCCTGTGTCTGATCGTCACGCTGGTGGTGAAGTGTTCAAGACTATAAAGGATGGTACGATGGACTCTTATAACGAGGAGGCAAGGCAATGGGCCGAGCAATATGGGATGGAGAGTGTCCTCCCACCAAAGTTCTCCAAGGTTTTTTTCAACACCAACATCACTTGCTACAGATGGTTAGCTCTCTTTGAGTTCGGTGGAGATGACGACTATTTCTCCCAGGACCTGACTGATGAACAACTACAAGGGACATTTGGGAAGTTGAAAATCCCACTTCTGGTGCTTTACTCTGATAGTGATGAGTTCGTGCCCGAGTATGTGAATAAGCAGGAGATTGTCAAGCGTTGGGAGAGTTTTACCAATAGTGACGTCTGGTCTAAGCACTCGCTCGTGATCCCAGAGTGCAGCCATCAGTTGCACGCGTCTATTTCAGGTGACAAAGCGCTACCTGCGCTTGTTGGTGCTGTCAATGGCTTCCTGGGTGATCTGTAGATGCATTTATATATATATCTATGTATCTAATCTTTCTTCTTTTTCAACTTCACAAGTGCCTCATATCCAATGCCTCCAAACACCAATAGCAATCCACACCACTGCCCATCTGCCAAGTCATGCCCAAACAACACAACACTCAGCAGCATAGAGAGCATCTTCCTTGTCACTGTCACTGTTATAAGCACTATGGAGCCAAACCGTGAAAGTGTTATGAATATAAAGATCTGGCCGATTGCCCCACAGACAGCGTATGCCAATATTTGTCTCAAAATGGATGGATAACGAGTAATGAAGTCAATGCTATATGACAACTGGTTAGACATGACACTTGCATATATCAAAGTGAACCAAAATGATACGAAATTGAGAGAACATTGAAGATGAGCACCGGTAAGTTTGCGGTTCTTCTTAAACATTGAGTCCTGTTCTGCATTGGTGATGCCATCTAATAATAAGGAAGTACATAGCAATAAGATACCAAATGGCATATTCCCATCCAATGAGCCATGCGATTTGTTCTTGAACCCATAGTATGAGAACATCAAAACACCCATAGTCACCACCAAGCATACGGTATATTTGTACAGTGGGAACCTCGTCTTATAAAGCACCATGTGAACAACCATCACCGGGATCAATTTGCAGCTCTTTGCCAGTTGATACAGCATGAAATCAACGTGCTCTGTCGAGGCAAACCCAATGGGTGATGATAGAGACTGTGTCAATGCCACGAGGGAAACGGATTTGATGATGGACCAATCAAATGCGGATACCCTTTGCTCCGGTGTACTGGAGGAGTTTGTATAGAGAACATACCACCACCCAACTATAAACCCAACGAAATTCTGTATTAAATTGACAACAAATGGAGCATGAAATTGTTCACCTCCATCGAATCTTTGTATGGAGATCTGTTCTTGCAATACCCCCCATGTGATGAACGATGCATAAATGCCTGCAATGCAGAGCAGGAAAAGAGGCACTTGGGATGCCATTTGCTGGGCGGCTCTTTTATCACCCCGAATTGTATCTGAAAGTTAAAGAGATCAAAAAAAATGCATAGACACATGTGTGTGTGCATATTTACACTTCACCATATTCGCGCATAATTATATATGGGGGGGGCCATATATACATAATATATAATTTTCCACCCTCGGATATTGTATATATATATATATATCATCCCAGTTCCGACCTTGTAATCGTCGACAAAGACTGCAGTTAAAGAAGCTTTTATCCACTCTTTGCTTTCCCCACCCACCCACTCGCAAAGTTCAGCCAAAGAACATCATATAATTCATGAGCGAGTCTCCTTTGCAGCTCACCATCGGTGCACGCCAGAGAGCGTTTCTGACCTCAGCGGCGGACTTCCACAAGCAGAGAACCAAAGTCACGAGAAGAATCCACCGCTTGAGATGCCACTTGAAGATCCAGCAAAAGGATTCTAGAAAGTACTCTGTAAAGCCCGTGGATGCGGAGCAGTACTCTGAGAACACATCCAAGTACTACGCTCTGGGGCTTCTAGGCGTGGAAAGAGATGTTTTGTATGCTCTTGAGCTGCGTGACGTGGACACAACTTCCAAGTCTAAGGCCAAGCTGTCGTTGACCAGGTTGAAAAGAGCACTGCAGCGTGCCGAGGAACTGCTCAAGCTGTGTACAGGCGATGAGAAGGTGCAGAGACTGGAGCTTCTGGTCTACGCTGAGCTCATCCATGCGCAGTACTCCCTCGCATCCAAGAAGTGGGGAGATGCCATTGCCCACTATGCCCTTGCCAGATGTTCCCTCCAATTCCTGGAGTCTCGGGCCCCAGCAGAGACCAAGGTTCTCTACAAGGACATCCTCGAGGAGGAGATTGACGAGTCGCTGAAGCTTGCCATTTACAGAGATTCCAAGGTGAACTCTGCCGATCTGAGCGAGTACAGCAAGAGAGTGGTCTCTTCCCGATGCACAGGCAGTGAGATCCATGAGATTATCACTTCTCTCTCTGGCGAACGGTTCTTGCAGTGCACCGATGAGTCTCAGCTGGTCAAGCAGGTCCTGTGGAGGGACTATGAGGCACAGGTCAAGGACGAGACCACTGCGAGACTGCTGTATGAAGTGGGCGCCATGAAGGCGGACTCGTTGGAGTCTTACGACCGCAAGCTCACACTCCTCCAGCAGGCGTTGGAGACGCACCAGTCGTTCGCTGCCAGAGCTGTACAGGACGACGACGAGGACCAGGGCGACCAGATCTTGCTCTCATACTTGAAGTACACGTTGCTGTTGACGAGAGCCTCGAGAGACTACTCGTTGCTGAGGGGTGTTTCTAAGAAGGAGAGTCTGAGAATCATCGGCACCATCAGCGCAACGGTGACAGAGGTCAAGGAGTTACCTGGTGTTTACTCTGATGAGGAGCTTATGAGCAACCTGGACGCTATCTTACAAGCAGTGGACTCGCATAGGCTCGACTTGCTGGCCCAGGTGTTTGTCCAGTCCAGAGAGTATTCCAAGTCGCTGGCTGTATCCTCCCAGTCATTGGCCCAACTGGAATCGATCCAGCTGACAGTGGAATTCCCTGGCTTACTCACAGCTGAGTCCCTGGAAGAGCAGCTTACCCGGACAAGGGCCACACAGCGCCAATTACACGTCCTTGCACAGCTCGAGTCTCAATCGCATAACTCTGCTTCTTCTTCAGTGGCTGATAGGCTCTCGCTCTTTGCCACGTCGCACCATAAGATTGTGAACTTTGACTTGGAGCTGGTTCCTTCAAAGCCTGTGCTCTTTGACGTGGCATTCAACTATGTGAACTACGGGACCACAAAGACTAAGCCAATCGTACAGCCAGTGGCACAAACCACAGAGGAGACACCAAAGAAGGGTCTCTTTGGCTTCTTCCGTTGATACAAATGAGACATATCTAAGTGGTAAAGCTGTAGATTTGTATGTGTATGGAAATCATAGACTAAGCCCATGCAATCCCAGTTCATCGATTTCATCCGTAACAGCAGAGGCCATCACATACTTGGTTCCCCTGTTGCTCATATACTTGAGCATCGGTACCACTTCCTTATAGAGCCCATTGCCGATGGAATCGTCAATATACACAAACGTTAGCTCGTCAAACTTGTGCGATAAATCCAAAGAGGAATTCATCAGTTCCATAAGATCAGAGAGAGTCAATTCCATCAACTTGATGAATATCGCGCCTGATGCCTCGGGATAGATGCTGATAAAGGCAAGAGACTCAATCTCTTGGATCTTGAAGTAGGTTGAAGGCTGTCCTATGCTTGTGATCACTTGAGTGTGTCGTATCAACTGCGGTTGGTCCATATACAACATCTGAATAGATTGGCTGTTGAGTCCCCTGAGTGTTTCTAAGATCTCATCGCTGGGTGTCTCATGGAATCCTCTGATGAGTGCAGGCATCTTGTTAGACTATGTCAAGTACCCTGTTTACTACAAAGTGTATTGTATTCCCAAATGTGTATATTGTATTCCCATATTTTCTCTCCTTATGGGCTCTTCTTTACACTGTTTTTCTGTCCACTCAGGGTCCCCCCCCCCTCGGTCGAATCTGTCATAAAACATCCAAACATCTCACATAAAAGGAGAAGGAGAAGAAAAGAAGGAAAAAAGGGGAGCGCGCCAACAATCAGCATAAACATCAAGACTCGTCGGCACACTGAGATTGAGAAGATAAAAGATAGACATAAAGCTGAGATGAAAGAGCACGAGGATCAAAATATCAACAATTACATCGATGTGGCGAATGTGCTGAACGTCGAGTTGGACTACATCGACCCGTCGATTGCGTATCGTCAGAAGAAGAATGACGATAACAACGACGACAGCAACAACAACAACAACAACAACAACAAGAATGCATCAAAGTACCCGGATTCCATCAGATTAGATATCCCAGGGGTGCCACAGATCCCTCCAGGCGCAGACCCGAAGAAGATATGCCCATTCTGTCAAAGGACTTTCTCACATCCGGGGTCCCTGGGGCGTCATTTGGACTTAAAGAGTGGGACGTCCGAACACCCTTCAAACCTGATTGAACAGATGAGAGCGGAGGTCAAGAGAAGAGGAAACAAAGATATGGTGAGAAAACGACGCAGAGAGAAGGCAAGGGAGTACAATGCCAGAAAAGAGGTCAAAGAGAGGACCAAATTTCAGAGACGTGCGCGTGACAGAGTGTTGAGAGCGAAAAGAACGGCAATGGCACAATTTACCAACAGATTGGGAAGACCTCAGCTGCAACCACACCCAACGTTTGCCCGGCTAGTGCTTTATTTCCTCCCGCCTGATAGGTGGCCACACGACCCTCCAACGCTGGAAACGCATCGTCTACTGTGCTCCCATTTGAACGAGATGTTCCTTTCCAATGATGACGAGACGTTGTTCAAAAACATCATGGCCAAAGTGGCTCCTGCTTCTGAAAACTGGCTGGCGCTCGAAGATTCGGTCAAGCAGGACATTTGGATCCGTGAGCTGAGACGCTCAGCAGAGGATGCACTAAATAACACCAGCTTGTACGAGCTGCGACACAGAGACGATTGGATTTCAAGAGAGGCACACAGAGCCATTTGGAACAACGAGGATCTGCAGGAAGACGCCCACCAAGAACAGCAGGGAGAACAGGAGGACCAAACCACTGAGAACGAAGAAGATCAGGAGGAAACTCCACAGCCAAAGCACAACATCCCACTGAAGAGGAAGAAGTCACATGCTGAAAATGCCATCGAGCACATGCTAAGCCAGGAGGAATTGGCTGCGGTTGCAGAAGCAGTGGTCAATAACTCCAATAAGAACATGGATCCGCAGTTGATCTCGAGGTAAGTATCTATGAGGGGGGGTGATAGAATAAACGTCAATTCAGGTATATCAACTCACATAGTGGTAGAACTTCTTGAAGATGAAATTAATCAGACAGTTAGTATCGAACTTGACCATGCCGTCAAACAGAGAGATATTTGACTTGTTCTCGAATTGGAATTCTAATAGCTGGTCAATGGTGAGTTGCTCCAAAACTCCATTCATTGCAATAGTGCCTGACTTACACGAGATCGTAAACACACCGGCGTGATCACAGTTGAACATGAAGTCGACCTTAGGAAAGTTGAACCCACCAAAGAACGATGAAGATCCTGAAGATCCCAAGTTCTGGTCAAGGCCCCTAACTTCCATTAGCACGCCCTTCTCATAGAGTCTCTTGGAAGAATACTTGTAAGCCCCAAATTTGGGCAACTTACCACTCTTCTTCAACTCCCTTTCATAGAAGAACTGCTTAGTGAACGGCATTATTCGGCGAGCCTTACCAGGCTTGGACTGCAGCTCTTCCATAGACTTGTCAATGTGCAAATTATAAGCGTCCAACTGGTCCTGTAAGAACTTATGTTTCTCATCCAGTCTGATCAGCGTGTTCTCAGCAACACTCAACTGTTTCTTACGGATCAGTCTCTGGTCGTGCTTTGTTCTAATATCGTGTGCAATCTCATTCAACAGAATCTGGAACGAATCCTTTCTAGTCACTTGTCCCATTGCCTCGAGCTCCAAGATACGTTCCAATGCAATCTGCTTCAACTTGTGGTATGAACACTTGGTCAGGTCTCCGAGGAAGCCATTGCCATCATTGACATAGTCATTGACTCTGTTCAATTGGATGTCTCTCTTTTCAGCAGAAATTATCTGCTTGAACTTGATCTCATGGATAGCATCGATTTGTGACCGCAGAAGACTGAACAAGTCGTTGAACTCATTCTGGACTTGTACCATGTACAGCGTTGATCTCTTAGCTTGCATGAATAACGCCTTGGATCTTGTGTCTTCCGTAGAGGTCTTGTAGCTCGATGGGTTTAAGCTCAGCGTGTAATACCCACTCAGTCTCGAGAGATCAGAAGCTGGATTGGATTGGATCTCAACAAGAACTTCTCTTAGTGTGTCATCTGCCAATGGCGCAATTATATCAATTTCCTTCTTAACCAAGTCGTTGATAGAAATCATATCAGAGATTCTCAGTGTCAACTTAGGTCTCTTGTGTGCAGTCATGTCATCGTACACACTCATGTTATAAACCGTGTCAATCTCACCAACATCAATGATGCTCTTCAATAAACTTCTCACACCGTCAACAGAGGAGTTAATGAACTTATTCAATGGCTGCAAATAGACATTCTCAGATCCAAACGGCTTCATTATGAACAGCTGTGTGAGCAGCTTAGTGACCTCTAATCTGTTCTTGGAGGACCCTGGGGCGGCATTGATAGCAGTGATGTTAAAGAACTCGGGAGACTCAAAAATCAAATTCACGTACCCAGTCATCAGTACATATCCAGCGTTCGCCAAATGCTCCTGCTCGGTAAAATGTGAGAACTTCCTCAAGGAGGCCTTGAATGCAGATCTGGAAAGCACTCTTATGTGAGTTGGAATCTTCTCTAGGTTGTCGCTCAAGAAACGGTACACCTCGGAGCCAAACTCTCTGATCTGCTGAAGATTGTTGATGAAGGCAGCCTTGGTCTCTGTATCCTCAATGGCCTTATCAACAGGCATTGTCTTTGGTGTGTTGTGGACCTTTTTATAGATCAACACTGGGTCACTCTCCAAATCTAATTCAGAGTCACTGATGATGTTCTCCACCACTGGACCAAGTAGGTCCCTGAGGAACTTCTGTTGAGTCTCGTTGAAACTTCTAAGCATTCTTTGCCATCCCAAAGTAGTGTGTTTTTGTAACTCATCGATGGACTGAGACTTGGTGATAAAGTCCTTCAAACAGCCCTCGATAAGACGAACGAACAAGTATTCTTCTCTCGTTGGCAACTCCTTGGACTGCAAGTTGTTAAACACCTTCAGTGCAACATCGACACCACGATAGTCACTGTGGATCAGTCTAGTCATGTAAGCTGGCTGGGTCTGTAACAAGTAGAAGAACTTCTCGTACAGCTCCATTCTCGTCTTGGCCCTTCTATTTAACGATGTTACGTCAATCGTCGCAACAGAACCCTTGGAGGAATCCGTATCAATGGACTTGTTCTTCTGTAACAGCAGCTCATCGAATGTGATCTTGTTCTTCTGTAAAAGTGCGATCTTAAGGTCAAATTGACCAATGTGTTTCTCCAACACCTCGTTGGAACTTGTCTTCTCATTGATGGACTCCTTAAGTCTTGTCAATCTCACTTCTTCCTCAAAGTCAACATCACTGTCATTCAACAAGTATGCGAACTTTTTAATGACAGATAATGGCGGGTTATCCATCGAGATCAAAGACTTGTAAGCGTTACCTAAGTACTTACCTCTGATAAAAGCCTGAATCTTGATAATGGAAGGTAAGTGTTGTTCGTAGTACTTCATCAACTCTTTCTTGGACTTATTGTAGAGATGTCTTCTCATCAAAGACTGAAGTTCCACAATCTCCTCAGTATGGTAATCGACAGCATCCAAGACGAGCTCCAAACTGTAGCGAGCCAAAACGCCACGAATCTGACTTTGAGTTACTATCACTGAGCCTGTGGCTGCTTCCATCCCCTTCTTCACGGACTCCACACAAGCTCTAAGCTGCTTTCCCTTGATGATAGCTAAGAGTCTGTTGATTCTTGGCTCAGCAAAGTCCAAAGTGTCCAAGACTCTGTTCAACCTATTTCTTGAAAATCCACCACGGACAATAGATTGCAGCTCCAAGAGGGAATCATGGTCAGAGCACAACACCTGGGTCTGCTTCTTCATCTCATTCCTCACCCTGATACCACGAGCAACAGACTGGATGATAGTCACTGCTTGCTCCGAAGAGTGAGCCTCCCTGACAGATCTGTTCAACTTCTTGTGCAACAAAGCACGACGGACGTTTGCCTGGAAGTAAGTAATTGGCTGCACTGCCTTCTTACAGTTCTTTGCATGTTCAAACACTTTGTTTCTTCTGATCTGTGCCTGGAGTCTGATGATCTTGGTCTCGTTGTATGACAACTGAGTGACGATTCTGTTAGTCTTCGATCTCACAAGGTATCCACGACATAGACTTTGCAACAACACAGTGGTCTCTGATGGTTGAGACTCATTCATAGAGGAGATACGAGATCTTTGAATCTTGCCTCTGATACGAGCCTGGAGACTGACAACATTTGGCTCATAGTCGTTAATGTTCGTGATACTTCCCTTATGTTTTCGTAGAACAATGGATCTTCTTGCCAATGCCTGCAGTTGCACAACATTCTCAGACATCGAGTTAAGCATAATTCTGTTCACAAACATCTGATAACGGAATATAGAGCCTCTGGAAATACTTTGAAAAGTAATGATGGTGTCCAAATACTCCGATTCTGAGAGTTTTTTCTTCTTAGTTGGAGAGGCGCTGTAGTTTCTCACCAGTGTCGAGCCGTAGTCGTCTTCGTTGTAACTGGTATCACCGTCTTGGAGAGACCGCTCTTGAGATTTCCACTTGCTTTCCTGTTGATCCTTAGTCTTACTAGCCTTCTTCAATGAGTCGAATCTCTTGAACACTGATGTTGTTGGCATTGGTGGTGGTACGTCACCTGTGTCATTCTGCAAGAATGGGCTCTGGAGGAGAGACTTTCTCTGAGTTGGAGATGGTGGGTCTCTCATGGATGGATCTGGTGTTATGCTTTGTCTCAAAGGGGGGATACTGGGACTGGACTTCTGTGGAGACGAAGGACCCTTGATGAGCTGCTTGTTCATGTTGTCAAAGTTTGGCATGCTCACCCCAGCCAGGCTTATATCGAGCTTCTTGATCTCCTCCTCTGTAAATTCCAACTTACCACCGAGCTTCTCAATTGTAGGAGCAGTATTCTCCTGGGCCATCATGAAGCTGAGCGCATGCAGACAGAAGATGACCCTTGGAATGTTCTTCTTGTCGTACAGATCTGTCAACTCGAATCTGAAAAGATCTGGCATTCTCACAGAGTCCAGAAACTGGAAAAAGACATTTATGTTCTCGGTGTGCTTAAACTGAAGCTTGCCTGATGGTGTGATTCTTCTCACAAGCTCTGGTCTGAAGTGTCTCGTGAGCTTAGCAAGGATGACACCGTCTCTCAGTGCATCACTGGCCAATTCCGAGGCAGGCGGGATATCCTCCCCAATGATCTTCTCAATCCACTCCTTAGCCTCGCCGATTCTGCACAGATACTCGTAGCCCTTCTGCGATGCTCTGTTCGATAGTGTCCACTGCGGAGCAGGTGGTTGTGGCTGTGTTGTGGAAGACGTATTTCTCTTGAGTGGAGATGGAGAATCGAGCTTTAAAGTAGCCATGGACTCCTCAAGTGGCACAGCTCTCTCATTGTGTAGCACCATGCGTCTTACTGGGGATCTCTGCTGCTCGTGGTGCTTGCCGGAAGGCGTCGTGGGCGTGTTCAACTTCACCGATGGCTGTAGCGGAGACGAAGGACCGCCATGATTGGAGCCCTGCGAACTGGCAAGATTCTCGAGATACCGCGAGGCGATGCTCTTCGTTGACATCGCTTACAGTGTGTTTCGGAGCGAGCCACTGCTTGTTTTCTCTTTGGTGTACAAAGTGGATTGCTTTAGTTTCAAACAATTCGTGTTTTTTGGGCCGCATCCTGATCTTTTGTTTGTTTTGATTTCACCCCTTTTCGGCGAAACGTAAACATTAGGGTGTCGTGCTTAGTCAGCGCTGAGTGTTGGAGTGAAGTTTTTTTAATAGGCACTTAGTGAACTTAACAGTAGAGTATCTGCTTCAAAATGCTGATAAAAGTTTCTACTTTTGGACAAAGAGATTAAAACTGCAATATCAGTATACCTTAAATTTTGCTAGCTGCAATATTGCATAGTCTCAACAGATAGAGTAAAGATGAAAAATCTGAAGGATCTACGATAAGGTAGTTATAGCTATCCCATAGCATATGGTACCTACAAAAACGCTATTTATTAGCCTAAACCCGTCATACTTAGCTTACTATCAACTTAATAACCATGAATGCATAGTCTCAGCCTATTTCAGGCAGTCTTCAAAGAATTATTCGAATTAAGTGAACACAGATATAGATGCGCGTACCTGAGTGGTGTTCGGGTGAGACTCTAGCTGCCCAAGATCTAATTTGTTCTATATATAAGATCCACCATGGCTATACATATATTGCCATACATGCTAACTCTTATGTTCTGTTTTAATTCTTCTTCATAATACTGTCCAGTCTATCTAGCGCCAGCTCTGGGTTCTGTCTAATCTCCTGTAATTGGCTCATCAGTTCTTTACCAAGCTCTCGCTTAATGAAGCTCTCACTACCACCATTTGGATGGTCAAAGTCATCCACATCAACACCTTCAAACGACATCTCAGAACAATGCTCAATCACTGCTCTATTCGACGGTATGGACGCGTGTATTTGCAAGCATGTGGAATCGTGGATACGCAACTGATGACATTGTACCCAGAACACGCAATTCTGCGAATCATGGATGAATATAGGCCCACTACACTGTGCAATGACAATGCAATTGCGTAGTTGTTTGAATGTTATGGCCGGTAATGACTGTGTAGTTATGATGACACTCTTTGAGATCTGAGTAATCAACGACCTTGTAGGTTCTGATAGAGAAATGACCTCGGAATTCTTAGATGTCACAGTTGGTGGCGTCTCTTCTTCTTCTTCCAACTCAATCACAGCTTTAGGAGCCTTTTGTCTTTCTTTACGAGCATCCATTGCTCTTTGAGAGAATCTGAAACGTCTCTTTGGCCGGTTGTAGTCCTCACTGCTCAAGATTGCGTTGATTTTCTCAGAGTACGACAGCTGTTGGTACCTTGGAAGTAGATGTGACACATCTGAGATCTCCTTCTGCAGTATTAATACCGTGTTTTTCCTCGTATCCACGTCTGAAATGGATTCGATCTCTTACCCCCCACTAGGTTAGTATCATCAGCTCATCGCATTGTCATATTTGCTCGATGACGCACCTTTCAGCTCCAAACAAACTCTGTCGTGGAATTCATTGATATCCAGCTTCTTGTCTTCCATTTGAGCTGTAAAAATCTCACCAATAAACACCACGTCAACGCGTAAATACAGATATTAGCGTCCTATATATATTGGAGTCGAAATCTGGCACGCTTATAGCTTATAGAACGATTTCGCGAAAGCATGCTAAACCGTTACCCTACCTCCTAGCCAGTTACTGTTCACGAACCGACTTTAAGTAAACGATCGTTAAACGAATTGCACTTACAATTTAATTTGTGATGGATTTAATGGTGTATCTTCGCTTGCACAATTGAAGCATCACAGTTCCGATACACAAAGATGGGAAAGCTCGCTGAATTCGCTCTCCACCCACTGGAGTTCAAAGCTGCCTTGCAACTGTGAGTGCCTCCGTACCCTCTTTCCTCTTGCAACTTTGATACCAAAGCGAAGATCATACTAACACCGAATGTAGCAAGTTCTTCCGCACTTCTCTCTTTGCCAGAGACCCTTCCAAGGAGTCTGCCAACCTGTTGAGATGCTACCAGTTGCTGTTTTTGACCTCGCGCTCGTTTGCTGCGGTCATCGAGGAGCTGCACCCTGAGCTGCGTAACGCCGTGATGGTATTCTACTTAGTATTACGTGCGCTCGATACAGTGGAGGATGACATGTCCATTGATAAGAGCATCAAGCTACCTGTGCTCAGAGAGTTCGACTCCAAGCTTTTGACAAAGGACTGGACTTTTGACGGCAATGCGCTGGAGGAGAAGGACCGTGCTGTGCTCGTGGAGTTTGACAAGATCTTGATTGAGTATCATGCGCTGAAGCCGGAGTACCAGGACGTAATCAGAGACATCACCAAGCAGATGGGCAATGGTATGGCAGACTACATCGAAAATGAGAACTTCAATGCCAATGGCCTGCAGACCATTCAGGACTACGACTTGTACTGTCACTACGTTGCTGGGCTGGTGGGTGACGGCTTGACTAGACTCATTGTGTTGGCCAAGTTTGGTGACGAGAAGCTGTACAAGGACCTCACTTTGTTGGAGAGCATGGGACTCTTCTTGCAGAAGACCAACATCATCAGGGACTATGAGGAGGACCAGGCTGATGGACGTGCCTTTTGGCCGCGTGAGATCTGGGGAAACCACGCCGAGAATTTATCTGACTTTATGAAGCCAGAGAACAAGCAACAAGGGCTGTTCTGTATCTCCGAGCTGGTGGCCAACTCCTTGGACCATGCGATTGACGTGTTGAAGTACCTGTCTCTCGTCGAGGAGCAGACATCTTTCAACTTCTGTGCAATTCCTCAAGTGATGGCCATTGCCACGTTGGAACTTGTGTACCAGAAC
This sequence comes from Petasospora taoyuanica, assembly GCA_030567055.1. Taxonomy (NCBI): domain Eukaryota; kingdom Fungi; phylum Ascomycota; class Saccharomycetes; order Phaffomycetales; family Wickerhamomycetaceae; genus Petasospora; species Petasospora taoyuanica. The sequence continues at coordinate 165,668 of JAKUBZ010000009.1, forward strand.
CCCAAAGTGTTGACATCGCACATTAAGATCCGTAAGGGAACGACGTGCGACTTGATCCTGAGAGCACGTACGATGCAGGGTGTTGTTGGGGTCTTCACGCAGTACGTACGTGCAATTCACCACAAGTCTGACCCGAACGATCCAAACTACTTACGTATCGGCCAGACGTGTGGCCGTATTGAGCAGTTCATTGAGAGCATGTACCCAAGAGTGCCAGCGGGGCTGAAGCCTCAGCAGACAGAGATTCTCAAGCAGGTGGAGCACAGACAGAAGTTTGATGACGAGATGAAGCAGCTGATCAATAAGGAGCAGGTGAGAACCAACGTGGTGTTGGGCTCAGTGCTCTGTTTGTTTTTTCTCTCTGTGTATAAGATATTCTACTAAATGATGATGCTTTGGGTGTTTTGGTGTGAGTTTGTGTAGCTGCGTACGGCGTACGGCGTATGGAAAGTGTGCGCTTATGTGTATGGAGACGTAATACACAGGGGGAGGGGGCTTCATACAAAAAAAAAAAACTCCCCTATGACGGAACTCCGGGGTTATCGCGAAACACCCGAGACTGTTACCAGTGGCATCCACCGATTTGAAATCAATCTTTCATTCATCTGGTCTTTTACTCTCCCCAACATTCATATACGCAAAGGATTAAGGATAAATATGAGACTCTCCACTCTGTTGCTGCTTCCACTGACCGTCATTGCTTCGCGCGTCATTGAGGCCAACAACAAGAACTTTGACGACATTGTCTACAACTCTGGGAAGGATTCGCTGGTGGAATTCTATGCCTCATGGTGTGGCCATTGTAAGCAGCTCGCTCCTACGCTGGACGAGTTGGCCGACGTGTATGCCCACACTCCGGATGTTCAGATTGTGAAGATTGAGTGTGACGAGAACAGTGCTACCTGCCGTCAATTCGGTATCGAAGGCTTCCCTTCGCTCAAGATGTTCAAGAGAGATATGTCCAACCCTGTGGACTTTGCTGGCACGAGAGACTTGGAAGGGTTTATCAAGTTTATCGGTGAGAATTCAGACGCGTACGTCTACATTCCAAAGATCCAGAGTGATATTGTGCAGGTGAGCGACCTGGATTTTGATTCCAAGATTTTGAAGTCGGGTAAGAACGCCTTTGTTGTGTTCACTGCCTCGTGGTGTGGCCATTGTAAGCACTTGCACCCAGTGTGGGAGCAGATCGCCACCATCTTCAAGGATGACCCAGAGGTTCTCATTGCTGAGGTGTCCACCACTGACTCGCCATCCGATGAGCTGAGAGAGAAATACGGCATCACTGGATTCCCTACCATTCTCACCTTCGAGGCCAACAACAAGGACATGATCCCATTCAACACAGCTAGAAACCTCCAGTCTATCCTCGAGTGGGTCAACAATCACTCGGGCACACACAGAGTATCCGATGGCTCTTTGGGCCCACAAGCTGGTAGATTCGCCCACATTGATGCCAAGATCCAGTCTATCTTGGAAGAGACACCAGAGAGTATCAATGAGCTCGCTAGTGAGCTCATTGGTGAGCTTGGTGAGGGCATGGACTACTACAGAAAGTGCCTGAACAAGCTTGTGAACGGCGAGGAGGCCTTCTTTGCCAAGGAGTCCAAGAGACTTGAGAACATTTTGGCAAAGGGCAAGCTCACCAGAGATAAAGCCGACTCACTGCAGAAAAGACTCAATGTGCTTAAAGTGTTTGATCTATAATCTGTGGTATGAACATGTGCTTGCACGTTGCATCTCCGTATATACAGTCTGCGTAATGAATGTAGTATTGTAGTAGTGAGTCAATGCTTATGAGCCTCACCACTCCGCCGGCAGACCCTTCTGTACCCGTCTAACTAAATCAACCCACACTTTACCGCCGCCCAACACCGTCTCATCAATAATAGGTCTGCAGTTCGCCGGGGTACACCGGGCCAACCAGATAATCTCACCAGTTCTCAAATAAATAATTAAATTGGCTGCAAACTTGTGTCCACCAACATGGTTGATAAAGGCAACATGCACGCCATCTGCGGTGTCATCTCCAACATCTCTATAATGGCCTGTCTCTCTCAGCCTCGAGTCCATCTCTCGCTTCATGATCGGCGCAGTGACACCGCAACGTTTGTCTCGCGTCGTGTGGGAGCATAAGAAGATGTATGCCTTCTGTAATGAAGGCTCCACTTTATATCCGTCCACTTCCGCTGGCAGCTTATGTTCCAAAAGTTGTGGCACCAATGAGTCCATCACACTTCCAACGTCCTCGTAGTCCAACTTGCGCACCCATATAAAGAACGGGAGGATCAACACATCACTACGTTCGCCGTCCATGCACTTCAGGTCCATAAAGTCCGTAGGGAATGACGACGTGCTAACTTTCACACTGGTCTCCTCGTCAGGGAAGTATTGCGATCTGCTGTTTTGAACCCACTGTGCAAGAGCATTTTCCACGGTCTTGGGCTTCGACGTTGCGTCGTGTGGCCAATCTGTCTTGCCAGTAGGGACGATGAAATGGCACGCCGTGGCCTTGGACGAGTTGTAAATGTCAGCATCAACATCCACTTTCACAGAGCTGGGGAACTTGGCAGTGCAACTCTCGCAGTCTTGAGAGCAGTCGGCCAACGGTACAATCTTCTGCACTTCCAACTCCCTTTCACGGGCCTTGGCCTCTTTATCGGAGAAAAAAGACGTGAACTTCTTCATCTTTGTGGATCTCTCCAAATGATGGGCGGCGAAGTGGAGAAAAAAGAAGAAGTTGCTAAAAGACAAGATAAAGAAACTTCTGGGACTACTCGACAAAGGCAGTCCGAAGAGAGAAACTTCTCTGATTGCACACGGATTTATCGCCCAATTCTGTGGATCAAAACAGTGGCTGTTCCAAAAATTTCCTTTCCCACATCAAAGCCCAATCGGCTTTACTGTGTGTTAAGCGGTGTTAAAATTGTGCATGGGGTCGGGTCTCGGCATTCCACTACGAGATCCGAGGGACCAATATAGATCTGCAGAGAGCGTTTCAAAATTTCTATCAGGGTGTAACAGCGACGCTTCCATTAAATGCGTGGTGTCCAGGTTTTTACTGTGTCAACGCGGTCTCCTACCAAACGTAAACAAAAAATTGTTTTGCAGCTCAGGAGCTGAAAGATACGCGCATACAGGAAAGTTAAGTCTTGATAGTCTAATAATTGCACAAAATCTACGCCAAGGGAAGCGCGCTTAGCCTACAAAGTTGTTCAAAAGGAGTTTCCCCCCCTCTCCCCTCTCGGAAGAAGCCTTTCTCCTACTGGGTGATATTGAAAGATTCTTTCAAGTGAACTAAAATGAAAGAACCGCTTGCAAAGCGCTTTAAGACCGAAAATGTGGTTGACTTGACTATGAACTCCGATTCCGACTCGGATGCTGACATCATTATCACCGGTGTCAGACAGCTCCCAGTACGGAGACCTGCCAATGGCAGTGGTGTCGCTGTCTCTGTGGCTAACGGTTCGATGAAGAACCCGACGAAGACTACAGCTGATTACCTTGGAGAACCGAAGAGCTTGCCAATATCCCATATCAAAGTACAGGAAGGTGACGCTTCATCGTCACAGGTACATATGAATACTCCGCAGGGAATACCGGGAGACGTGAAACACCATCCGTCATGCTCGATTAATGGCGCGTCCTCGTCAAGCCGAGAGGCAAATACAATGGTAAAGGCCGAACCGCAGTCGATAGGTGGTATCATACAACATAGAAATGGTGTCCTTGAGATCAACGGTCACTTCTTCAACTCTAACACAGACATCTCCAAACGTGAGAATGAGCTTCGTTCTCGTGTCCAGAAGTACAGACGCGGTCTTGAGATCTTGGATGCAAGAAAAAAACAGCGTCCTCAGAAGCAGGTCTCATTAAAGACCAAGAGAGACAGTTTGTTGAAGATGGGCATCCCACTGGAGAATCCAAGAATCAAGGAGATTGTAGTGGAGATGAAGAAACTCTCGGATGAGACAAGAGACCAGGCCGAGAAGGAGAAGCAAATTAGATTGGAGATCGAGAAGAGTGATCGTAAACTTGCCCTTTTTGTCAAGAAGTTCAAGCCGGACTTGACTAAACTGATCCAAAGGAAAGAGCAACGTGATAGAGAGTTGATCTTGCAACGTGAAAAGCAAAGAATCGAGATGCACCGCCAACAGGTTGCTCAACAACAGCAACGACAACACCATCACGCCTCGCAACAACAGGCATTGCAACAACAACGTGCCCTTCAATTTCAAAGAAATATCGAGTTGAATCATAGAAAGAACATAATCATCGAAAGACTGGACAGGGCCAGAAGGACATTTAACGATTCCGAAGCAGGGACTCTTCTAGCTGCTTTGCAAGAGATCAACTCCATTTTGGGATTGAGATTAGATCATGAAGGTGATGAAGATGACGAGGAGGACGAGGAGGACGAGGGCGGCATGCCTTACCATATCCGCAGACTCCACGAGCTTCAGCTTCGTCGTCAACAGAGAGATCAGTTGGCTAGAAACCAGGCATCGTTGAACCAGTACACTACAAGCAGAGAAGACTTGATCAACTTACTCGAGTCTGTGAAGAAGAGTGAAGAATCTGAGATTGACGGCGAGTCGAACACCCCAGATGAACTTCTGATCAACTTGTTAAAACATCAGCGCATCGGTTTGAAATGGTTAGAGGAAGCAGAGGATGATAAAAAGAAGCGTGGTGGTATCTTGGCTGATGCAATGGGTTTGGGAAAGACCGTACAAATGCTTGCCTTGATGATGTCCCACAGAGCCGAGAAGAACGAAGATGAGAGCGCTACTAGATTCGGGAAAACCAATCTTATTGTGGCACCAGTGTCACTCATCAACCAATGGAAGGGTGAAGTTGAAACCAAATTGAAAGAGACCACGGGTATAAAGATTTTTATGTACCATTCTTTGACTGGTAAGAGAATGACATTCGACCAGTTGAAAGAGTATGACATTGTCATGACGTCCTATGGTACGTTGTCTTCAGAGTTGGGTAAGCATTGTAAGATTGCACAACTAGACAATGATCAACTGAAGTTGAAGACTCCACCAAACTTGAACAGAATCAACCAGTTGAAAGATGGTAAGGGGTACATCTCGCCATTTTTTGACACTGACTCTTGTTTCTACAGAGTAATCTTGGATGAGGCTCAGCAGATCAAGAACAAGTTTACAAAGGCCTCTGTGTCTGCTGCATCGGTCAACTGCCTTTACAGATGGTGTTTGTCCGGAACTCCAATGCAGAACAACGTTGATGAATTATACCCATTACTCAGATTCTTGAGGATCAGACCTTATGACGATGAGGCCAACTTCAGAAGTGACATATCTGCAGTACTGCAAGTGAAGGATAATTCTAGATACGATGAAGTGGATAGAGAGCACTCCATCAAGAAGTTGAGACTACTGTTGAGAAGTGTGATGTTGAGACGTGAAAAAAACTCCACTATTGATGGAAAGCCAATTCTTGATTTACCACCAAAGACTGTGGTTAAGAAGGATGCTGAATTGAGCGCCAATAAGAATGAGGAATCGTTCTACAGATCTATTGAGCAGCAATCCGCTGACAAGGTGAGAAAGATCCTCAGTGGCCCTATTGCTAAGGGTGACTACTCTTATATCTTTGTGTTACTCTTACGTTTGAGACAGTCATGCCTTCACTCTGAACTTGTGAGAATAGGTGATAGAAAGAAGGGCGTTGTCTATGATGACGATGGTAATGTCATTTCTACTGCCACGGTTGAGTCCATGTGTAAGAACGCTCAGAAGTACAAACCCGAGGTGATTCGCAGAATCAATGAGAGTACAGAGACAGGATTGACGTGCCCTATTTGCCAGGATGAACCACCATTGGATCAGATTGTGCTATTCTGCCCATGTGGCCACGGCCTGTGTAAAGAATGCTGTGGCCAGTTCTTCGAGACCTTCCAAGAAGGTGATGATGCCAACGTTAGAGTTTCGAAGTGTACCACTTGTCGTATGCAAGTGAAGGAGAACGAAATTGTTGATTACGAGGTATTTGACAAGCACGTTTTGAAGAATCAATCCGTTGCGATGATCAAACTGGTGTATGATGAGAGAAAGAAGAACAATAAGGATGCTATGGAAAGTTTGAATTCGCTGAAAGTGGATGATTTGGAATTGTCCCCGAAAATTGCAGACACAATCAACCTTTTAAAAGACATTTGGTCCAAGAACGCTGATGATAAAGTTATTATCTTTTCGCATTTCACTTCATTCTTCTCTATACTCGCGAAGTTCTTGGATAGGGAAGGCATTGAATCGTTACAGTATTTGGGATCTATGAATGCCCGCGTGAGGGATGAAGTCGTTAAGGAGTTCTACCGTAACGATAACAAGAAGTTGATGTTAATCTCGTTGAAAGCTGGTAATGCGGGTTTGACGTTGACATGTGCCAATCATGTGATCATCATGGATCCATTTTGGAACCCATACATTGAGGCACAGGCGCAGGATCGTTGCCATAGAATTGGCCAACAGAAACCTGTGACGGTGCATAGAATGTTGATGAAGGATACTGTGGAGGACCGTATTCTCGATTTGCAAAAGCGTAAAGAGGAGCTAATTGAGAGTGCATTGGACCCAACTGGCATGAAAGAGGCATCGAGATTGTCTCGTGAGGACATTGCCAACTTGTTTGGTATCCGTCGATGATTTACAAATATCTAAATACAGTGTTCAATATAGAGCTATTGAAATCAATTCATAGATCAACTATAAGGCGATCAAGCGGAGGCACCGGAGATGAAGAACCACTTGTCAATAGACTTGTCGATTGGGGCGTCCTTCAAGTCCTCACCAGCTGGGATCTTCTCAGCAAGGGAAGCGTCGTAAGAGGCAGCATCAGACAACACGGTGGAGGCGAGCTGGATGCCGTCTGGGTTGACCTTGCCCTGGATGAGTCTCTCCCAGGCCTCTGCACACTCTCTGATGACCTCCTCGGCGTACTTCTTGTTCTTGGCCTCACCGGAGAAGGCGAATTGGTTCTCTGGCTTTCCATCAGGGATCTTGTACACTCTGAACCACTCGTTGGTGGCTCTGAGCAGGCCTGGCAAGTGGCGCTCGACGTCCTCAATGTCGTTGAGCTTTGGGGCCAATGGGTCGTTCACGTCAATGACAATAACCTTCCAGTCGGTTTCGCCCTCGTCCAAGAGAGCCATAACACCGAGCACCTTGACCTGCTTGACCTGGCCAGTGTAGCCGACGGCCTCGCCGATCTCACACACGTCCAATGGGTCGTTGTCACCCTTGGCTTTGGTCTCTGGGTGAGTCTGGTTAGGGTCTTCCCAGGTCTGTGGGAAGGCACCGTAGTTGTGGATGTAGCCGTGGTGAGGGAACACGTTACGGACGAATCTAAGCTTGCCCTTCTTGGTGTCCTGGATGATTGGGTTGAGCTCCTGCTCCTTGGAGATCTCGAGCTTGGCGTTGGACCAACGTGGGATTTCGACAATCATGTTAAGGATCTGCTTGGATTCATCAGCGTACAATGGGATGTCATGGAATGGGGACACTGGCTTGCCGTCCTGCTCGACGTACACCTTGTACTCGAGGGTGTTCTTGGCACCGATCTGTCTGGTGGAGTAGACCATTTTTGGGAGATCAATTGATATCTTGTTTTTTTTGGAAGCAAATGGAAAGGAAGGAAAGAAACGGTGGAATGGATTTTTTGCTGGCCACAAGCCAACAGGGCCCCACTTGCCCGGCGGACGTTTGTTGGAATCCAAGCTTACACACACACACACACATACACACGCCACACACCTGGACACCACACACGCCACACAATTACGTAATGTGGCTGGAGTGGAGGCGCAGGGCTCGTAATCTTTTTCAGTACTGAAATATGAAAGATCTCTCTCCAATCTTTATTTGTTTATAATACGTATGAGGACAGAGATATGCTGCCAAAGGTTATTGTTTTTGATTTGGACTACACACTGTGGCCGTGCTGGTGCGACACGCACATTTCCCCCCCTGTAAAAGCACAATCGTTGGACATCGTGGTGGATAAGTATGGGTATGAATTGTCTTTTTACCAAGACGTTGGAGAGATCTTGAAACACTTGAGAAGTGAAGGCGTGAAGATAGTGGGTGCCTCGAGAACGTGTGCACCACAGGTTGCCAAGAAACTGTTGAGTTTATTACACATTGATGGAGAGCCTTCCATCGGATTTTTTGATCATATGGAATGGGGTACTTTCTCCAAGAAAACACATATCACACAGGCATTGAAGCATTTGAAGTCTCAAGATATGATTGATGAAAGTGTCGAACTACATCATGTTGTACTATTTGACGATGAGATGCGTAATAAGGATGTGGAGGCAATAGGTTGTCTCTTTGTGCATATCCCTGATGAACAGTATGGCTTGACGAGACATATCTTTGACAAGGGTATGAAGAAGTATCGTGAGAAGCTATCGTCTTCTCTGTTAGAGAGCATGTAGATATTTATTACACATTCCAATGAATAGATGAGATTTTTTATAGAATATCGGGACGCGTTAAGAGTTCTTTTGTGGTATCGTAATATAGAGCGAAGAAAATCACTGGGTAGTCCCCTGCTCGGCCTCATCGACGAGGCTCTTGACCGATGTAACGTCTTCCTTTGGCTCATCGGTCTCTGTCGTCTTCTCGGCATCTGTACTTTCTGTCAAGTGAGGGAAGGTCTTATAGATGAGGTACCCTGTGATGGCGATAGCAACGGCGGCGACTGCGCCCACAGCAGACTGTCTTCTGGTGAACTTTGGCATCGTGCAGGGAATTGTGTGTCGAGTTTGGCTATGTATGGAAAAAAAATTAAAAAAGAAGAGGACAAAAAAAGCGATGAGTTTATATATATATAAGGGAAACAAAATTATGACTTGATTTTGTCGATAAGAGCAGAGTGTGCTTCGAGTTGCCCGAACCGGCCATTTGCCGGGTGGGATATTTAAAAATGAAAAAAAAATAAAAAAAAAATAAAGTCCCTTTCCCAAGCGGAAACGCGTACTCAATACTGTACTGTATATATGTTTGTTTACTTCAAAAAAAAAAGGCGGGATTAAACATAAGCAGATTTACGCGTCAAGGAGTGTTTACCTTTTTTTGGGGGGACTTCTAGTTGAAGAAAAGACGAATAACAAACCAAAAACCAAAAAAACACAATGGACAGAGACGAGCGAAGAGAAGTCAGAAAGAGGGGTGCTGCTGCCAGACAGCTCCAAACAGATGAGATCATCATAAAGACACCAAAATGGAGACGGCCCGTGTCACATGACCCTGGCGCATTGATCACTGAACAGATGTCATTAGAACATTCGCCATTGTACCAACGACAATATCACCGAGAGTCAGAACGATTCATAGACCCTGCTTTGCTTGAAAGAAACGTTCCGAGAACGCCAGTACAGAACGTGTCTTCGTACCGTTATGAGCCAGAGAGCAATCAATCCAATAGGTCATTAGTTTCTACTAAAAGATCACCATTGAAGAGGCAAATGTTGGATATTGGTATGGATAAAGTTGATATGAAAAATTCGAAACTAAAGAGAAAGAAGACAAAGATCAAACAGTTAGGAAAGTCTAAGAAGACAAAAAAAAAGACCCCCGAAAGTGAATATGAAAGCGATGGTGGTGCTTTTATCTCTGGTGAAGAAGAATATTCTTCATTGGATGAGTTCATGTTGGAAGACGTATCTGATGATGATGATATTAATATGGCCCCTTCGATTGAGATTTCGAGATTACCTACTACGAGCTCCAGGCTTACTGCTATTGACGTTGTTATGCATTTCCTTAGAGTACAAACACCCAATGGTTCAGCGTTTGAGTTGTTCAAGGAGATCAATGAAACAAAACTTGCAGAGATATTGGACCTGAATTTGGTAAACAACCACTACGTATATCAGCTAAGGGATCTGAAGCAAGATAAGGCTGAATTAAGGAATAAGATTCTACAAAAGCGTAAAGAGACAAGTGATGAGATGGCCAAATTGGAAAAGTTAAGGAATGATTATAATAGAGTGAGAACTTTGTTGGCATCTAAATGGAAGATATCATACGCATTGGAAGAAATGAAGAAGAAGAAGAAGAAACAGCTTGAGAATCCACCACATATTGTGGATAAGTTGAATAGGTTAAATAACGTTTTGGATCCAGATTGGTCCTTGGTGGATAAGCTGAGGGCATTGAATGAAAAGTTATATGGGCTGGATATGCAGTTATGATCTCTTGATGAGTGGAGTTATAAGTGACAAATCTCTACAAAGTGGATTGGCAATTACTATTATTAGAATACACATAGATATATTACTTCTTCCTTATCAGTTATCAGAAATCAAGGCCATGATCATTCTGTACAAGTAGAAGAAGAACAGGAACAAATGGAAGCCCAGTTTGATGAAAGATTCTTTCTTTTGCTTGTTCAACGTTCTGAAGATCTCTGTGGCATCTAGCAAGTGGTTGTTGTTGAAGATCTTGTTGACGTTGAAGGCCAGGAGAGGCAGATTGAGCAGCAGAGTGAACCAGTGGCCCGTCAAGAGGAACAGCACCGTCATGAACCCATGGACACCTGCCTCGGGGATGATGTATTTGTTCAACTTGTTGCAAAGCTCCACAGGATTGATGTAGTCACACTCCAGATCAGAATACATGATGGTGAAGAACACCTGCGAGAACAGGTTCACGGCATTGATGATCACCGAGAAGATGAAGAGCACAGAGTCGCCGGACATTGTGTTTTAGCTTTTTAAATCTTTTTTGTTATATAAATAGAGAGAGAGAGATAAGCAGATATTTTGAACTTGAAGGTATCAAAGGGGGCGATCTTTCAATTTTGGCGGAAAGCGCGAATTTTTCACCACCGTACGCATAACGTCTCTAAAGGCGAGTTGCCTAATCGGGAAGTTTTGACAATTGTATGTTCATTACCATTTATATATAAAATATTATGCTAGTTCTATGTTGATTCATTCAAGGGCATTCTTAACAAACTCACGAATCTTTTGATGGTCTTTCACACCTTTGGTTTCTACTCCACCACTCACATCCACACCAATGACACCATACATAGAGATAGCTTCTTTAACGTTCTCTGGTGTAAGTCCACCAGCTAACACATATTGGGCCTGTGATTCCTGTGCCCATTTATTCAACTGTTCCCAGTCAAGCATCTTACCCTCACCACCGGCTTCGCTATCAAACAGCGTAAGGATTTGTCTCTTTGGTTCATTGACACGATCCATTTCTGCATCATTCGGCACGTATCGTGTAATAACTGGTACTTTGATCTTCCGAATGTATTCATCACGAGGCTCACTGCCATGTAGTTGTACGAAATCGAGTCCTAATCGTTCAACTGCTTGATTAATGTCCGCAGTTGACTGATTACGGAAAACACCAACTGTATAGGGCCCACTTTTTCTAATGAGTTCATATGCACTTTGTGGCCATCTTTGAGAATCAATCTGCTCCATAAGTTCCAAAGATTTAGTCTTTTGCCTCTTAGAGCATAACTGAGTAATCTTTAGTGCTTCTTCCGGTGTAATGGTTCTAGCTCTACCAGGAACCATAATCATCCCCAGAAGATGTGCACCGGCATCTAAAGCCACCGTCGCAGACTCAACGTCTCTCAGCCCGCAGATCTTGACGATCGTCATCCTTAATGGGGTCTTTTTAACTGGGAATGTACAAAAGGTGGAACTTGAATTAATCATCACACTATAAAATCTAATCATATATACATTTATATATATATATAAATATAAAACAAATTCGCGGAGCTTATATAAGCGACCGAGATAATTTATATGTATACTACTGCACTGGCCCACCAAACCAGAGTATTACAAGTATTCATTACAAAAAAACCCAAGAGCCCGTTTTAGAATCTCAAGGCCCAGAATGTCGTTAGAGACAGAGAGAGCAACGATAGAGGAGCTCCAGGCCATTGAGCGTGCGCTGAGCGACAGAATCAGGAGAAACCCAGAGATCTGTCCGTTGTACGAAGGTGATGATGGGGTGTTGAACAACTATAAAAAAAGGAGCTTTAGAGAGGTGTTGACACAGCAGCACGAGGTGAAGAAGTTCTTGGAGACGTACAAGAGGCAGAGAACCGCACTGGATGTGCTGAGAGCGAACAGAGACTTAAAAGACCTAGAGGATAAGACATTTGAACTGATCAAGTTTGATGAGCTGTTGGAGAAGATCAAACAGAGGGATAACAACTCCATGGTGAAGGACATTGGATCGATGTATGAGATGCGGTCCTCTCGGGTATCCATACTGTCTGAAATGGCACTGGATGTTGATCTGAGTACAATGTTCTCTGGTGAAGAGTACTATGGGAAATACATTGACTTGATCAGTTTCCATGAAAGATGGTTAAACTTATCGGAGGACAAGTTGAGTTATACGAGGTATTTGGATGTGTTTGACAGATTTAGTGAACAGACAATAGGGGAAAAAAAAGGCGAGTATACTCAATATCTCCTGGATTTGATGAACTATTTACAAAGTTATATCTCTAAGGCGAAACCATTGTTTGATTTGGAAGAGAAGATGAAGGAGATTGAACAGACGTATGGCGAGGAACAAAAAAACGGGAAGGACCCATTGTTTTGCATCGAGTGTAATAAGCTATTTGCTAAGAAGACGGTTTATGACGCGCATTTATACGGAAAGAAGCATTTGAAGAACTCACAAAGAACAACAAAGGGGTTTGATTACTACGAGTATGTGATACCACAGCTAACACGTGTAATAAGTAAGGAGAAGCATGACTCGAAGTTGAACACAGAGAGACGTAAGGCTCTGACAGAAAGGGAACGATTGATTGAGTTGCAAAAGTTGGATGAGTTGGAACAGGCATCGGATGATGATGATACGGAAGGGGAAGACAAAGAGAAAGAGCAGAATGATGGGTATAAAGACGGTGTCTATAACCCAATGGGGCTGCCTTTGGGAAACGATGGACAACCGATCCCATTATGGTTATGGAAACTCCATGGATTGGGACTTGAGTTCCCTTGTGAAATCTGCAGCAATTACACGTACAATGGAAGAAGAGCGTTTGATGGGCATTTCACAGACGCACGACACATTCATGGACTGAAGTGCCTGGGCATCACACAGCCTGCGAAGATGAAGAGTATCACAAAGATCGAAGAGGCCAAGGCATTGTGGAATGAAATACAGAAGCAAGAGAAGAAGAAGGAGAATGAGAGAGAGAACGCCGTGGAGGTGGAGGATGAAGACGGGAACGTCATGAGTGAGAAGCTGTACAACGACCTGAAGAAACAGGGCCTCGTGTGATCTCTGTATATATAAAAATTTCCCTTCTTTCTTTCTATCTTTCTTTAATATAGTAATGCGCAGTGCTAATTGTTTTTGAAGTGGTGATGTAGTGTGCGTACCGTTTCTGGTGATACTTTATATCGTACATAACTTACATCTTTCCACATACATCTTATACTTTGAAAGACAAAAAACAAACTTGTAACTCAGCGCAAAGATGACCAGAGTTTCTTTATTCACATTCAACTGCGCCAAACTGGACCAACGCCAGACGTTGGCGAGGGAAATCCATAAAGCTTTACCTCAACATTGCCCTGATTTATTCGTCTTTGGGTTCCAGGAGCTCGTTTCAGTGATGGACTCAACTTGCTTTAATGTTGTTGAGCAATGTCTGGATGAGTTTACGGGTATCTTAAAGCAACAATTGGAGCAGAAGTATGGCTGTGACGTCCATCTGGTGGGTAAGAGACACATTGGGGCTGTTGCATGTGTCATTTTCAGTGTATCAGATTCCATCAGTTCAGTAAGAGGAGCCGAGGCGGCATGTGGGATGTTCTACTCAAGCCTGAAAGGTGGGTGTGGCTTGAGACTGCAGTTCCAAGCACAGGAGTATACGTTTGTGGTTGCACATCTGAGTGCGAATGAAGGAATGGTAAAGCGTAGAAATGAGGACTTTTGGAGATTAGTACAACTAATGGACTTTGGTGATGGGAATGGGGTTTATAAAAAGGGAGCACATACTTTCTTTATGGGGGATTTGAACTATCGCGCGAGAGAGTATACAGAGGAAACGCAGCAGAGCGGACTGCTTAACAATGACGAGTTGAAAGAGGTGATGGACAATGGTGATGCATTCATAGGGATGACAGAGAGTGAGATCAACTTCAAGCCAACGTACAAGTTTCACCTGGGTACGGAGCTCTATAATACCCAGAGAGTACCCTCATGGTGTGATAGAGTGCTGTACCAGCAGTATAAGGAAGGAGACTGTATTGTGGAGACTTATGATTCTTTAAAAGTCAACACTTCGGACCATCAACCTGTGTTTTTACAATTGGAAGTATTCCATCCACCAATTGAATTGGTGAATGCTGCCACACAGCTTGCTAAACAATCGGTATTTTACAACCAGTTGCTGAACAAATGTGCCGATGCAACTATGGGAAGTGTTCTCTTCCTCGGTACAACCACAAAGGGACGTATCCTGTTGTCACTAGTACTAATGGCAATGATTTACTATCTACGCTAGGGTTCTTACTACGTCAGATCACATTAGGGGAGTCTGTATTCCTCAGGAGATATATACATATATATATATAATGAATATGAAGTGCAGTTAAAGGTCAGATGCAGGGAATATAAAACAGGCGGGAACAAACAAAGAAAAGAAAGTCGTCAGAGAGGTGAGGGTCATGCTTAGTGGCTGATAAGGAGTCTTACAACTCCTTGAAGGCGTCTCTTCCAAAGACGGCAATCTTGAACCAGTCAGCCATGACTTTGAATCTGGATCTCCACGAGAGGATCATACCGAGGTAGAGTGCTCTCCAGATGTAGAAGGTGATCACACCACCACCAGAGTAGAAGGATCTCTTGCCGTAGGTGATGTTGGCAATGGCCTTTTCGGCACCCAAGTAGGCCAAGGCACCCAAGTGAATGTACTGGAATGGCTTGAAGCCGTGCTCCTGGAACAAGAGGTCAACCTTCTGGTTCTGGGCTTTGAGCTCGGAGTGGAAGTTTGGAATTCTGCCCATCTTGTTGAAAAGCTTGCACAAGTACTCAGCCTCCTGATGAGCCACCTGGGCCGTTGGTGGAAGCTTGGCAAAGGCGTTGTCACCAATGGCAAAGAAGTTGTTGGTACCCTGGACTCTAAGATGCTCGTCAACGATCAAACCACGGTTGGCGGCGTTCTGCTCTGGGATCTTCTTGAATACATCCGTGACAACCTTTCTTGGCTTGTTACCGGTGGCCCACACAAGAACACCGTATGGGATGTTGGTTTCCTCCACGGAGCCGTCCTCCTGCTTGGTCTTGGCGATCAGGTACTCGGCCTCAACCTTGCCCACAGCAGTTCTGGTCTTCAGGTCGATGGTGGTTTCTTTCAACACCTTCTCAGCAAACGAAGTGAGTTTCTGCTCAAACATGGACAACACCACTGGCAGGGCCTCAATGAGGATGATCTGCACCTCGTCGACCAAGTTTGGCATGAAAGTCTTCAAGTCGTGGTCAATGTAGTCTTGCAACTCACCAGCGGTCTCGACACCAGTTGGACCACCACCGACAACGACAACGGTCAAGAGTCTCTTTCTCTCTGGGTCGCCCTTTGGCAGAAGGTTGGCCTTCTCAACAGCCTCGATGAACTTGTGTCTGATCTTCTTGGAGTCTGGGATCTCCTTAAGGAAACAGCCGTGTTCCTCAACACCTGGAATACCAAAAGTGTTTGGCTCAGCACCGACCGCGGACACCAAGTAGTCGTACTTGATGTCAGCAATCTCGTTGGCCTTCAAGCCGACGTTGATGCCAACACCGGAAGTGGTGTTGATGTTGGAGAACGACTTGATGGTCACAGTGTTGGAGTCTGGGTTGATCGAAGTAGCCTCGGCCTCGTAGTAAGTAACGTCACCCTTCTTCTTGTTGGCAAAAGAGACAACTGGCTCCATAATGGACTTCTCGTCAACGGTACCGACTGGGCACGATGGCAACAATGGGGTGAACAAGAAGTAGTTTCTTGGGGAGATGATCACAACGTTGTACTTGGTGGAGTCAATGTGCTGGAGGAACGAGATGGCACCCCAGCCGGAACCCAACACAACAATGGTCTTCTTCTCAGTGTCATTTGGAGAGATGACTCTGGCAGCCTTCTTGAAAGAGGCAGAGCCAGAGACAGCAGCCTTACTAGCAGCAGTCGTGGCCACCTCTGCAGCGACGGCCTTAGAACCAGAGAGGTATCTCTGGGACTGGAACAACAAAGTGCTCTTGTTAAGAGACTGAGCAACGGCTGCTCTTCCCAAGTGGGAGGAGACAGCAGATCTCTGGAGAAGAACCTTTTGTGTGGATCTGAGCATTGTGCTTGACAGAAAAAAAACACTGGACAGATTTATTCAGGTGTGGGTCTCGAAGAAAATAGAGATGCCGGACATGTCGATTCTTTTATACTAATGTGGCCTCGGATTGGGTGGGCGTTCATTGGCCCCCTGGGCGTTCCTTTTTTTTTCACATCCAGTGGGTCCTTGGGACTAGGGACTAAGATTTCGAGGGACTGGGATCTAAGGGGGAGGGAACTGTCAAACGTGTGGGACACAAATTAATCGTGGGAATTGACGTTAGAGAGTCAGTGACGTGGAACTTTTATTGTGTAATTCTTTGAAAATACAGTTTTAAACATAACGTCACCGAACCAAAATTGCTATTTAATGATCATGGAAGATTATCAAAAGCTAGTCCCAATACGGCCCCCGCCCTCCTTTCTGCGCGACTCCAAAAAGGTCAATTAGAAAGACGCTCATCTACAAACGACATACAAGGGATCAATTGGCGTGGATTGAATCGATTTTTAATTTATGAATTGTGGGATTATATAATGAATATTGCGCAATTAGTGGTATCAGGTATGATATATTCATTCTATCAACACGTTAATACCCGCAGAGTTCTTTTCAATTAACCCAAACCAAGGTCGATGCTCTTAAACCCGATTACACACAAATTTCCCTATCAAAAAAAAAAAAACCAAAAAAACTAAGAAAACAAAAATTCAAAGTAATCCGTATCGGTCAAACAAAAATATGCCGCATAATCGACGGCTATAGTCTATGGCTTTAAGTGTAACGGTCGACAAGAGATCGATGTTCTGTGATAGCGGGACTTGGGGACTACAGATCGGGACTGGAGTGGAGAATTAGGTTCCCCGAGCTGATAAACCCTCCCTTCGGACTTTAGTTCCACAGTTGTATAGCGTACTTTTGAACTATGGTCGTAATAGAAGGGGACGGAAGCCGGAAAACTCAACTTTCTAGTCTCTAATCTGTAACATATCGTTAATATCCCCACATTAGTGGCCTTGATGTTCAACTTTCCCCCGCTAATACTCTAGGCTTTTCTCAGCATTGTTAGCACAAGACAAGTTTGCGCGCGCTGTTATTGGTCAGAGATCCAAGGACACCGACTTTAGGAGTTTGGCGATGTGTAGGAGTCCTATGAAATTTGCAAACACCACATACACACAAATTCAACCAGTCACGCGGCACCTCGGTTCCGAGCCACCGATTCTCGGACTATGGACACCTGCTGGCGTCTAGGTGAATGATGGCCGTGGAGAAACTGGGGTGTGTTATGTACATATGAGCCCTGGGCCCTGGGCCCCCTGGGGTAGACTGAGTTTGTGTGTTTGGGAAGCTGGGGCACATGGCGGGGGAAGGGGTGTCGGCATATAAAAAGACTAGGAGTAGAAACAATAGCTATAGGGTGCCCGATGGTCAATTCAAGTGTAGATGACGATGTGTAGAGAGTCTGTCCATGTATATGTGTTGATATGAGAGTTTGGATTACCGGATCGATTGTAGATGATACTTCGGGGGATTGTGGGCAGTGTGACTCTGAAGTACTGAAATACATATCCGAAGCAAATGTCTACATATCTCAACAAATTCCATGGCTACATAGTTAAGCTAGCTATACGACAAATATCAGGTACTTTGAGTCTTACTACCTAGTGCCCCTACTGTCTATAGTCTGTAAGTACTAGCCTTTAGCTTCCCCCAGTCCCATACGCAATCTTTTGACCTGCATAAAAATTTCTGCGTCTGTGTTTATTTACGTGGGGGCGCACCATAATGATTTTTTTTGTGTCAAATTCAGAGTTTGTAGCTTTTGAGTTAGATATTTCATTGATTGCATGAACATGGGAACATAAGCATAAGCATACAAAAAAAAAGCGTATCATAAAGTCATTAGTCATTAGATCATTTAAGTCTATAGCAAGGGGGAATTTTCAGTTTACATGTCCCAAGTCTTCTTCATCTGGCAATTGGATCGACTGCGTGGCACCAAATCTTTTAACCAAGGATCTGATACCAGAGAGTATCAACCCAACAACGATTGTAGAGTAGAGCACAAAGTCCAAGTACACTGTGATGCATTTGAAAGTGTTGAGGATATAGTTGAAGTAGGCGTCTTCAATGGCCTCGTCAATTATCTCCAACTGTGTGAGGACCAACTTCAACAACACGTCAGATGTAATGATGCCGATGGTGACCAGTGACGATGACAAGAAACCCATGAACTGCATCTTGATCACTTTTAGTAAGATGTTTGTGGTGACTGAGCTCTTCAACACCCTAACACCAATGTATATTCTCAAGAAGAAGGTAACCAACAACAGATATGTCAGAGCTTTACCCAAGATCAACACAATCAGATAGGCATAGTGGAAGAAGACCTCGTAGTTGACAAAGCTCAGCGTTGGGAACTCCACGTCAAGCTTAATGATAGCGATGATGGAGAATTGGAAAAGCAAAAACACAGATGCAACAAAGATGAAGAAGTTAAGGATCTGGTTCTCCACCGTCAAGTTGTGCTTAGTTTCCAGAATCTTGTTAACAGAGACATTACTTGGGTCCTTAGAGTCAAATTGTGATAGCGACGGCTGTCTTGGTTGCAAATTCGGCGATTCAGTGCCGTAGAGCCTTAGGAGTTTACTATAGCTTCTGAGTTCGTCCTTCTTTGAAATAATGGCCTCTCTCATTTGGAACTCTGAGGAGCGTCTCTTGGCCTGTGCAAGCTCTTCGTATTCGTAGTACTTCTCATCCAGCTGGAAGTTGTCGTATTGCATTGTATTGTCTTGCTTCTATTATGGGCTTTAAGCCTTGTAGTGTGATAAAGAACCGAAAGGCTGGACAGAGGGGGCCACTTGCTCTTATATATAAAAGGGGAGGATCTTCGCCTATAATTAACGAGAGCCCATGTGCCTGTAATGAGACATTAGCCGAAATCGAGTTATAATTGATCCCGTCCCTGGGGCTTTGCTAACTACCAGGGATTTGAGAGTTTAACCGGGAATATCCCCCTACACGTGGGCGCTTTATCTCTTGGGAAACGTGGGGCCTGCAGGCTGCATACAATTATGTATGTGTGTGAGAGGCCACAAGGGATCGGTTCGCGAAGACCAAACACTAGATTATTATGTAATCGCTGGTTACATAAGCAAAATATATCAAATATCCCAAACAGGAAGTTTCCCAATCGTAGCGCAATTACGCAATGACACATTTTGTTTGGCTATCTCTAGGCCTGGAACTCTTTGATACTGTGGGATTTCTTTGTTCCAACGCCTAAAGCTCACAGATGTGGAGTGATGATTGTGGAAATGCAGCCAGTGCTCACTGGCCAGAGGGATCATTTGCAGGGGCTTTTGTGGTGAATTAATTCTGTGCATGGTGCCATCGCGGTTGCAAAATTGTATTGTGCAGTGATAGCATAACGGTTTTACAACGGTATAATGGTTTTACAGAGACGAAAGAAGATGCAATCTCACATCTTGGATCCACCAGCTATGAAATCAAAGCCAAGCCAAGCGAATTCTTTCTCAGAGCAAATTCTTCAAATCTCAGCCCCAGGTGTGGCGCAGGAAAGCCAGACTCCAGCCTAAGGTGGCGCAGGGAATAACTATGTGTACGCCACCCAGGTCACGTGCATGCGCGTAAGCCACTACAGAATCGTCACTCAAATTGTATGGAAATGTGGCAGTGGCTCTTTTGTGGAGGGCGCTTGTTAGGCTCGATTGTGTCAACTGTGGTAGTGGCTACTGTGGTCAACTGTGGCTAGTGTGACAGGATGAGTTGAACGGGAGTTTCCCTCTTTCTCATACTTTCCACAATGTGTGGATCAGATGGTATATAAGTCCCTGTAGATATCTCCTTTGCATCAATCATTCGTCTTTGATAGAATCTCATATATTTTTTTATACAACAACATGGTGGACTACTCAGACGAGTCTGGGTCCTCCAGTAACAACAACCAGAAAGAGATCTACGAGTTGTACGAACAGCACAGAGAGAACGAGAGCGGCACGCTCCCGTTGTACGCATATCATGAGCCTGAACCATCAGTGGTACGTTGGGTCACATCTACAGTGGACAATCCGGTCCAGAGAATCAAGGAATACCTCATTTCGCTTTTCCCTATTGCTCAGTGGATCTTACATTACAACTTTGCATGGTTATATGCTGATCTCGTTGCAGGTATCACAGTTGGTGTTGTTATGGTGCCACAGGCCATGTCTTATGCCCAATTAGCAGGTTTGGATGCTCAGTACGGTCTCTACTCTGCCTTTGTCGGTGTCTTTATCTACTGTTTCTTTGCCACTTCGAAGGATGTTTCGATTGGCCCTGTCGCTGTTATGTCTCTTGAGGTCTCGAAGGTCATTGCTAGGGTACAGGAGAAGGATGCATCGCTCAGCGCCCCAGTGATTGCCACAGCGCTGTCTTTGATCTGTGGTATCATCACCATTGGATTGGGTCTACTCAGACTCGGGTTCATCTTGGAGTACATTTCATCCCCAGCAGTGGTTGGTTTCATGACTGGTTCCGCTCTCAATATCATCGTTGGCCAAGTCCCGGGCTTGATGGGTTACAGCAAGAGTGTAAACACCAGAGACTCGACTTACAAAGTCGTCATCAACACGTTGAAGCACTTGCCAAACACCAAGCTGGACGCCGTTTTCGGTCTCTTACCATTGGTTGCCCTCTACACCTGGAAGTGGGCTTGTAACGCTGGTCCAAAGAGATTCCCAAAGCTCAAGCACGTCTTCTTCTACACTCAGGCTTTGAGAAGTGGTGTTGTGATCATTGTCTTCACCTGTGTCTCTTGGGCTATCGTCAGAGGCAACATTGAGTCTCCAAGAATCTCTATCTTGGGTACTGTCCCATCCGGTTTGAGAAACGTTGGTCTCATGGAGTTGCCAGATGGAATCATCAGGACCATGGCCTCTGAATTGCCTGCTGCTGTTATCATTTTGTGTCTCGAGCACATTTCCATTTCCAAGTCCTTCGGAAGAGTCAATGACTATAAGATCGTTCCAGACCAGGAGCTTATTGCAATCGGTGTCACCAACTTGATCGGTACTTTCTTCAACGCTTACCCTGCTACTGGCTCCTTCTCCAGATCTGCACTCAAGGCCAAGTGTAACGTCAAGACTCCATTAGCTGGTATCTTCACCGGTGCCTGTGTGCTTTTGGGTTTGTACTGTTTGACTGGTGCATTCTACTGGATTCCGAAGGCCACTTTGTCTGCGGTAATCATTCATGCCGTGAGTGACTTGATGGCTTCGTATCATGTCACTTTCAACTTCTGGCACGTTGCTCCAGTGGACTGTTTGATCTTCCTTGTCTCAGTGTTCGTCTCTGTTTTCTCTTCCATTGAGAACGGTATCTATTTCTCTATCGCTGCTTCTTGTGCAGTGCTCTTGTTCAACGTCACATTCCCTACTGGAGTCTTCCTTGGAAGAGTCCAGATCGCTGAGGCTACCAACCCAACTGTCATTGACCACAACAAGAGCGATCAGGACTCGTCTAACGCTGTGGAGACAGTTGTTTACGAAGATACTCCAAATCACAAGACTTTGACGTTGACCACACCTGAGACCAAGAAACCAAAGCGTAAGGATATCAGCTACAAGACCTTGTGGGTTCCTTACAAGAATGCTGTGAATTCTGACATCTCTGTGCTGGACCCACCACCTGGAGTGTTGGTATTCAGACCTACAGAGAGCTGGACTTATGTCAACTGTTCCAAGCAATACGAGACCATCTTTGATGAGGTGAAGAGGCTCACACGTAAGGGTAAGACAACGCAGTGGACGTCGAACGTTGACAAACCATGGAACGACCCGGGCCCATTGGTATTGCCATGGCAGAAGAAGAGCGCCATCTTGGAGCGTGAGGCTAACAAGCCAGCGGACACAAGACCACTTCTTCAGGTGCTGGCTTTTGACTTCAGCTCTGTGGCACAGGTGGACTCCACAAGTATTCAGGCTTTGTCAGACTTGCGCAAGGTTATCAGCAAATACGCTGATCGTGAGGTTGAGTTCCACTTTGCTGGTATCCTCAGTCCATGGATTAAGAGAGCATTGATTGCCGCTGGCTTCGGTGCCGCACAAGAAGACTCTGCCAGTCGTTACACTTATGTGAGCTTGTTGCAAGACGAGGAATCTCACTTGGGATACTCAGCTGGTGCTTCTACTGATACTCCATTCTTCCATTTGGAGATGCCTTCGTTTGAGCAGTACGACCAGGAGGTTTATGAACAGAGTCCTGTGGATGAGGACTATTGAAGAAAAGTGTTGTTATGAATTTGTTGCATTGTTTATTATTTATTATATTTGATGATGATTTCGGTTTTGGGGTTACAAGTTGTAGAAAGGTCAAAATTGTATGTATTTGGGCTTACTTATCGTCATCTTCTGGGATCAGTGGACAGTGCAAGTCAAACCACTCCTCGCCGCCGTGCTGGCACTTGGAAGGCCCCTTTGTGATGAAGCCGAGCCTGTTGTAGAAAGGCAAGAGACTAGACTTGGCAATGATGGCAATCTTGTCACCAATCTGCTGGTTGGAGAGCTTCTGGATGTAGTCGTGGAGCAGCAGGGTGGCCAAGTTCTTCTTCTGGTAGTCTGGATGCACAACGACGGAGTGGATACCAATGGTCAAAGAGCTCTCAACGTGTCCCTTCTTGTTGGCGCCCTCCGCTTGCGCTTCCTCTCCCGGTGCTGGGAACTGCATTGCCTCCTCAGTGATAAAGTCGCCGTCAATCTTTGTACCAATCACCTGTCCAATCAAAGTCTCTTTCACTATCGTAGATCTTGGCTCCGGAGAGTAGGCGTCGTCGTCGTCATCACCATCGTCGTCACCTTCCTCATCTTCCTGTCCATTGTCTTGTGACGTTTCATTCTCGTCTTCTGATGCCTTCGGTTTCGTCACATGGAGATTG
Source organism: Petasospora taoyuanica (assembly GCA_030567055.1). NCBI lineage: Eukaryota > Fungi > Ascomycota > Saccharomycetes > Phaffomycetales > Wickerhamomycetaceae > Petasospora > Petasospora taoyuanica. The sequence continues at coordinate 188,944 of JAKUBZ010000009.1, forward strand.
GAGGATTCCTCACTGGAACTTTCCGTGGAGTCCCTGGAATTGAGCACCTCTTCCTCCTTCTTGTGGTACTTGGCCTTGAACTCCCTGATGAACAACCCACTGGACAACTCAGGACATGTTGACAGCCTGTACTTGATACCTTCCACGGAACACCTCTGGCTCGGAGGGAAGCCCAGCGCCTCCAATGCCTCGACCTGCTCGGCGTCCTCCAGGTTCAATGGTCTGATGGCGAGATGCAAGGGCAATTCACTCATTCTCAATCTTTTCTTTTCTTCTCCTCAACAACTGAATTAAGCAAATGAGATCAGCAAGTACATATATGGCAGCTCCTTCATGTTTGCCCCCTTCCTCTTGTATGACCCATTTCGCGAAAATCCATTTATATATGGTACGCCACAACCCGGACACCACCTGGGTTTTTGATGATAATTCGTTGAGTGTATGAGCGTGCGTAAGGCAGATTGAACCATTACTACCCAGTAGCTATACATACAGCAATGAGCGAGGAGACACAGACAGCAATCTCCCAGATTCTCCCACTTGAGCTCGTGGACAAGTGCATCGGCTCAAAAGTGTGGGTGCTGATGTCCTCAGAGAAGGAGTTTGTGGGCACACTCGTTGGATTTGACGATTTTGTGAATATGGTGCTTGAAGACGTGAAGGAGTTCGAGGCCGAAGGCCAGGTCGTTGAAAGAAAGAAGATTCTACTAAGTGGGAACCATATAACGATGATCGTGCCAGGTGGTGAGGGACCACAGTGAAATATCACATTTCATACGAAACAAACAAGACAACAAACTCTTTTTAATGTACACACTACTTATTTTACAGAGAGGACTTTCTATGGGCCTTCCAACACCTCAATGTTAGTAGCACTGATACGCCACATGATGAGCATGAAAGCTGTGCGGTATGGCTTGTAGAGGTCCGCTATATGGTTTACATGCGCATCGTGAATGACTTTCCAATCTCTCTTCTTGTTATCGTGGAACTTGGATCTCTTTGGATGTAGAGACATGTCCACATCTCTTTTGGCTTTCAGTAGAAGCTCAGGTCTTGTCTCGAGGTAACGGGAGATACCACGGGCCACGCCCAAGTCGTCATATGCAAAGACATCCATCTTATGGAGTCCAAAGCACATGAACATCTTGGCGCTCCACTCTCCGATGCCCTTCATCTCTATAAGTTTGGCAATGATCTCCTCGTTGGTTCCCTGGTCAAATAGCTGCTGATCAACTTCACCATCTGCAAAATTCTGTGAGATGCTCTTCACATAGTCAACTTTGCGTCTGCTCAGCCCAGCAGACCGAAGGTCTTCATCCTTGGAGTCAAGGACTTGCTGTGGTGTCGGATGAACACCTCCGAACAAAGCCTTGAACTTCGCTTCAATGGAGAGAGCCGCAGCACCACTGACTTGCTGTCCAATGACACTGCGGCATAGTCTGGAGTGGTGTTCCAACAGCGAGGAATTCGGGCTGATATCATGGGAAAATCCAACAAAGGGCTCCGTTACAATGACAGAGTACAGCGATGGGTCAACGGACAGGGCGTGCTCAAGCCCCTTGACGAATTGCGGCTGGTGCTTTGCAACGTAGTCAGCAGGCAGCTTGCCGTCGTTAGGAATCGGATACTTCAGTGAGAGGTCCACAAGCCACTGATGGAAGGGATATTTGGGCTTCTTTGGAGATTTGACTGGCGACTTCACAGGTGATGAAGGATGTGTCAGATCCGTGCGTGGTTTCTTCTTCTGCGGAGTCGTTGGTTCGACCACCTTGGTGGTCTCCTTTGCCACTGTGACGGTGGATCTTAGAGTTCTTTTGGACATTTCACAGCTTCGGATGGGCTCTTGAGAAAGTTGCAGAAAAGCAGGTGGGGCCGTATATATGTGGAGTTCTTATAGTGGAGGAACCGCGCATAGATTAGATTTGAAAAGTAAACAAAGTGATTTGCCACCAAAGCCCTTCCTCTCTCCAGTCTCAGATTCGGAGAAGTAAGGGTATTATGCCACAGGTTACAGCGTCGTTTGAGCAGACAGAGGAGCTCCTCTCATTGGATCTCTCATTTGACCTCACGGTGAACGATCTCAGGGCCTACGTTGGTGCCGAAGTCGGTGAAGATAACCTCGAGAGCCTTATCATCGTTCACAATGGCAAAGTACTGAGCGAGGGAGAGAAGACACTACATGAGCTCGGGTTCCAACCGGATGATATCATTTCCATTGTCCCGGAGACTCAGAAGCAGCAGCAGCAGCAGCAGCAGCAGGGCCAACATCAGATGAATCAGATCTCAGCTATGGTTGAAGGTCTCCGACTACAACTGTTGAATAACCCTGCAATGCTGCAACAGTTCAGTGCGATGGAGCCGCGCATTACCACCGCAGTGAACAGTCCAGCGCAGTTTGAGGAACTTTTGCGTCCTTTGATTGAATCTGGTGCCTTTTCTGGTGGCCTGGGAGGACAGTTTCAAAGTGGTGGTATTCCAGGTGGTGTTACACGCGAGGAATGGGAACAGTTGCAACGCACCAAAGATATAGACCCGCAAAGCATGGAACGTATCAAGCAGCTGGAGGACCTGGAACACCACTTTTTACTGGCAATGGAGGAGACTCCGGAAATGTTTGCCTCTGTGACAATGCTCTATGTCAGTATCGAGGTAAATGGTACTCCGGTAAAGGCATTTGTAGATTCCGGTGCACAGACTACGATCATGAGCCCAAAGATGATTGAAAAATGTGGATTGACCCACATGGTTGATAAGAGATTTAAAGGTATGGCTCAAGGTGTTGGTAAATCCGATATCCTGGGGCGTGTACTTGTTGCACAGATGAAGATTTCCGGTACTTATCTACCAGTGTCATTAACTGTCATTGACACTGGCGTGGATATGCTCCTGGGGCTGGACATGCTGCGTCGCCATCAGGCTTCTATTGATCTGAAACGTAACGTATTGGCTATTGGTGATGTCGAGGCACCATTCTTGGGTGAAGCTGAGCTACCTAAGGAGATCTTCTCTGGTCAGTTGGAAGAAGGTCATACACTGGGTAATGTTGGTTCTACAGATGCTCCAGTAGGGCCTACTGGTGGAGTATCTGCTGCCTCTGCTGCCGCAGCAGCGGCTGCCTCAAGATTATCTCAGTCTACAACAGCACAGCCTATACAAGGCCCTGCACAATCACCATCTTACCTTGAGGCTACCATTGCGAATTTGATGTCCTTAGGATTCAGTCGCCAAGAAGCTATAAGAGCATTGGACATGGCAGGCGGTGATGCTGAAGTTGCAGCATCATTTTTGTTCCAGTGATGTATGTATTATACAACAAGTCATAAATCGTGGAATTCGTACACATATATGTAACAGGTTGTTAAAGCACTTGCCTATGCCTCTCTATACCTCTTATCGTTATGATTCACAAACTTGAGCGTAGGATGGCTTCCCACAACATCCTTTGAGAGCCCACTCCATATCCAATCCACTTTATTCGGTGGGATTTCAATCTCTGCGTGAAATGCCTCAACAAAAGCACGATCCTGGATGTTGATCGAATTTGTGTACGTCAAGAACTCACTAAATATTGAAATGGATGACCAAAACGATAGTTTACGTAGGCATGCAATCACTAGCGAAGATACTTGCCCACCGTTCAAACAATGGATATAACTAGGAGTGTGCTCCATGTCTATCATCAGTTCCAATGCTCTCTTCACAACGCCGTAATCAATGGGCACGTCTCTTTTCTTACGCTTACCACCGCCCTCCTTGGCACACTCAATGTGCACCAAGTGGATGTTCTCGCTCCTTGCAAACTCATACAGTGCGTTATCTGTCTCTGGGGTAATAGGCTCAGGCGTTAATGAGATGATGGTCTTAAGCTCGAGTCTCTGAAGGAACCGGAAGTTGATTTCCCGAGGATACGACCCACGGTAAAGCCGCGGATGTAGAGCAGAAAACCGTAATGGCGGTGTCAATGGCTGCTGGTATGTCATTATGTGGGTTTTGACTCTTTGAGTGCTGTATCTGTCTAAGGACTTCTTAATGCGTTCTGAGGTTCCTTCCTGCCTATCACTTCTCCTAACACTGAACTTAGCTACTATAAGCCGCGAATTAACCGTGGCACGCGCATAAAGTGAGGCCGCGTTCGCTTAAGATGTATTACTGCTGCATTCCTCGCTTCTCTGTTGTGACTGCCTTGCTCCAAGCTGAGAAGAGACTGCAACAGAACTAATAGAATGGATCTTGTGTACGAAGCCGAGGGTGGGAAGCTGACCGACTCCCAGGAGACGCTGCAGCCGATACAGAGCGACGGTCAGACCGCTCTGACACAGGCACAAGCTCCAGTGGATGAGAAGACTGCGGAGATCAACAGAAAGACCGAGGAGTCATTTGAGAAACTGGAGAACGAGATCTCTAAGACCTATGAAGCCATTGAGTCGCGTGCATCGATATGGGGGTCCTCCTTCTCCTCCTGGATGAACACAAACTTCCAGGTGTCGGAGAGATTGAATGAGGCAAAGAAACAGGTGGAAAGCCTCCACTTGGACCAGAAGTTCAACGAGACTAAGCAAGTCATCACAAAGAACATCGACACAATTCAGAAGAAGGTTATTAACGAGGAGAATGCCGCAAAGTCTAAGGACATGCTTTCGCTGCTCTCCGTAAAGACAAACACCTACTTGGACAGTTTGGATAAGGACTTGGAACAAGTGGAGAACGTTGCTGGGAAGTATGCCACCAAGTTTGGCCAGTTCCTCAAGGAAACAATCTCTGTCTCTGGGCCGGGTGCCGAAGGTTTCGGTGAGGATGGTGAGGACGATCTGATTGACGACGAAGTCGCTAACGTGTTGTTCAACGTGAAGGACCACAGTGCCGGCCTGAAAGTGAGTGCATCTAGAACAGAAGCCCAGTTACACACATTACACACATCACCTGAGCTTTACTTGACAGCTGAGGCAGATGCCAAGTTTGACCACTTCCAGTCTTGTTTCAAAGTGGAGAGCAAGACAGACGAGATCTCCAAGTTGTTGAAGGAAACTCCAGCATTGGAGCAACTGAGTACAGCCTTGGTACCAGCCAAGGTCCCATATAACGAGTTCTGGGCCCGCTACTTCTACATGAAAGACAAAATCTTGCAGCAAGAGTCAACCCGTAAGAAACTACTTGGCCAGGCACAGAAGGCTGTTCCTGCGACAAGCGAGGACCTCAGTTGGGGTGATGATGACGAAGAGGATGATGAAGGAAGCGAGAAGAAGACCGGAAAGAACTCTGGTACTTCCAGCGATGGTACTTACGAGCTCAACTCTGTGGCCTCGTCGATCATGGAAGTGGAGAAGAAGAAAGGCTCTCAAGAGAATAACAATGACGATGATGAAGATGACGACTGGGAATAAGCAGTCCAAACCACTACTAGCTTATGAAGTGCCACACAATTACCGAATTATATCGTAACTCATCTTTATTACTATTAAGCTATTTGCTATATCTAGCTGCGGGCATAGAACAGCACATAGGCGTTCATGTTAACAACTGATGACTTTTGGACATTCTTAGTAACTCTTGTGTCGTCGAAGTGGCACCACTTCTTTTGTGCTCCTTTCCAAACATACGCTGTGTAATGGCCACTCCCCAAAGTACCAGAGTGGTTTGCCACAGCATACAAGTTATAACTAAAAGGTGGCACCTGCCCTCTCTGTGGATATCTTGAGATCTTCTCAGCTTCATCCTTGGATGCCACCTGCGGCCAGTACTTGGTCAAGTTCAACTCGAATGGGTAATCAACAAATGACGAGACCTTCTGGTAACTTGCACCAGTTCTGAATCTCTTAAGATGCACAATCAAGTTCGGTGGTAATCTGGTGATGGTGATTTTCTTTGTAGACTTTCTCAGCTGCTTACACTTATTGCAATGCCACCTGTTGTCTCCATCGAGAATCTCCAGCTTGGTAAACTCCTCAAAGCACTTGTCCAATGGAATCCTGTCGTATCTTGTTTTGGAATACTGGTCTGGGATAGGCAAGCTCAGCACGGAGAACGATTGGAACGTCGTAGATGTGGTGCCACATTCCAGGCATTTCAGCTGACTAGCATACTGTCCCTGGAAAAAATAGACAATAGCACTAAAGTCGGAAGACAAATATCTCTCCCACTCCACAGTAGAAGCCAGTCGGATCGGCATTTTCTCACGAAGCTTCTCCTCCTCGTCCGTTGGAGGTGGAGGTCTCGTCTTGTTACCACACTCATTAAGATCCTCGTGTAATCCATCTAACACAAAGTTCAAGAATTCAGAACAGTCCTGCTGATCATTGTTATTGAACATTGAGTTGATTGAGCCAACAACAGATTTGAAGTTACGAGGCTCAAATACAGAATCCCCATTGGAAAAAACAGATAACACCAACTGGGCGAAATAACGGGCCATAATACCCTTAGAACCCAATCTGCTGTTGATGTTCACATGATTTGTATATGACCCGTCATAGAACAGGCGTGTCAGTGGGACAGTCCCAAGAAGACACTGGATAACACAGTTCATGTAGCAACTGTTCCCCAAGTTGCAAAGACCAGTGGTGCAATGCAATTTGACGAGGTCCATAGGCGCCGGTGAAGAGATTCTTTGGTACGAGCTTGGGACTAATGCCCCAGGTTGAGGCGTTGAACTTCTGCCGTTCGATGCTGATGATGCCACTGTCGTATTATTTAGCGGAAGTGGTGCAGATGTCCCCCTTGTAGATGAGCTTCTCGGAGTGTCCAGTATATGCGATGAGTTGTTTGGTGGCACCGGTGGAGGAGTCGATGACTTGGACTTACTTGAGCTGAGAATCTTTGGAGGCGTGAAACTGGTCATTCTGAAACTGCTCTTCCTCTTCACGGGTGTCATCTGTTGCTGGGGCATGACGTTGACTCGTTGATGTGGGTTGCTCTGTATGGAACTGAAATCTGCCTTCAAGGGATTTCCTAGGTATTCGCTGAAACTTCTCGCGATACCCATGCTCTCATCCATCTGACTCGATCTTCTCGTTTGCAGTCTTCCTGGCATTGTCAAATCACCGTGGTTATGGCCAAAGTTGGCCAGTCCATAGATGTTGATCCATGCTGTGATGCCTCCCTTCAGAACAACCGGGGATCTCTTCAAGGGCTTTTCAAATGTTCTCATTGTCAAGATTCTATACATTCTGTCGAGCTGCTCAGTATTGGCTGCACTTGATGCGTCGTCATAGATCACAATGAGTTCGAACTGGTCTCTTTGTCTAAACAACTCCCGCTCGGCTTCATGGGAAGTAACCATCGATAACTCCTCAATGTCGATATCTCTGTAGTTTGCCCTGATCGATATTGGTTCAATGCAGATGATGTTCTTCGTGCGAATGTGGTTCTTTTTGAATTGGTCTCTTGTTCTGAAGTCGATCAACAGTAATTTGTCATCGTACCTGTCAAGTAATACTTTCAGTTGTTTAGGATCTATCGTTCCATTGTGCTTGAATTCAAATGCGTTTGGAGGCGTGGTCTCTGGCGACTCGCTGTGTCCTGTGATGAACCGTATGACCTCTTCGATGTTGTCATCGCTCACCAGATTATTTCGAAGCTCTTCGTAGAAAGTCTTAAAACCCTTCTGATCTTCCCTCCAGCTGGGCAACGGAGGGATCTTCTCCATGAGCAGCGTCAATGCAATTTGGTAGTAGATGAAGGCCTTCTCGTACTCTCTCTTGGCCTCCGGAAGCTTCATCTCCTTCTTGTACTGTGGTAGCTGTTAGGTCTCACGCTCTGTGATGGCCGCTTGTTTAGTTTTGTGGGGTTTGATCAACACTATCGCCACTATCGCCACCCAGACAAGCCAAATAAACGGGAATATAAGGGCATACATACGTTCTCAAAGCATCCAAGTGCTTCTTCGAGTGCCTGTACGGGCTTTGTGATTTCCGAGTCGTTGATGAAGCTCGCCACGATCTTCTTAAGATCAGTCACTGACCTCAATCGTGAGGTGGTGCCATTAACCCTCACTGTTTCGCTGGCAGATGTCATTGCGGAGGGCGACATCTGATTGCAGCTTAAAGGGCTCTGATTCGGCTTCCAGTTCAGCTGTGCCTTCAAAGTACACAAGGTTCGTTGGGCTTCTTAGAGTCAACCGAGGGCAAGCTGTTGTGCAAGTGGACTTCGCCGTCGCTCACTATCGCTTTATCGAACAGCACAGGGCCGCGAACTTACCGGGGCGCATATCCTCTTTGCGCGCCACCCCAGATTTCTTCACAGTAGTGTTTGCTTGATATTCTTCTTAGTTATCCTACATAGTAGTACAAAATACCTTTGATCTGCTCTGAATATCGTTAATTCGCATTCAAGTAACAAGTTCCCGTTATTTACAAGGTGCAAGCAGGCTTAAACCTTTCACATGAAATCCTCTGGTCGATCCTGCTCCTCAGCAGTCTTCTCGCCCTTGTCTTTCAGACTCTTGAAGCCCTTGTAATGCTCTTCAACGTACTTCTTGGAGGTCCCCTTCCCTGACACAAACTCGTTATATCCCTTGAGGTTGGCCTCCAGCTCCTCGTGAGTGACCTCCTTGTTGAAAGCCTCCTCGGCCTTCTCAGCACTGGTAGATGTGGCCCTGGTGGCCTTGGTGGTGTATAGGCGGCTCACAGCCATTGAACGGGCTGGCAAAACACCCATCATGTTGCGATTGCATCTCAAAAGCATTGACATTTTCCTGTAAATTCGTTTGTTTCCGCTATCGTGTATATGGGATGTCAAATCGCAGAATGACCGCTATTGTCCCTTATATAGTCGCTCTCATCCAACCACCATATTCGATAGCGGCACTCAGTTGCTAATAATCTAGAAGTGAGCGGGGCTGACTGTATTGTGTGAATTATTTATTCTGTGGTATGACGTGACCAATGTCTATTGAGCTCAGTGTGACCTGGCTATCTGTTTATAGACTCAAACTCATCCCCCGTTTGTTACTGTATGCTTTGTTGTCCCTACGCCTGTTTATCATATCTGTTATCTGAGAGGTACTGCAAAGCTTTTGTGTCAGTTTCTTGCTTTGGTGCATATTTCGTATCTGCTAAACAAACACAGACAGACCTCAATTTTCAATAGTTTGGGGCAATTCTCTGTAAAGACTAAACATTTAACCATCTGGATCTTATTGATGGCCTTCAGGCCTTTGCCACTATATAAAATGTCGTCCTCATCCCTCATCCGCTTCCTGGCTAATGATGCGCGCCACTAGCGGCAAGCGGAGGGGCCTTCGTTTTTGAATTTGATGGATCTTCGCCCCATCCCCATCTTCCTTAATCACCAATCAACTCCATTGTTAATTTAATAACGCTGTGAAGATGAACGGTGTAATGAAATCTCTCAATACGAATGTCTACGACCCATCGTATGACTTTGATAATTTGCACTCATACAACTTGGAACAGTTGGGACTCATCAAGTTAGAGATTGAATCTGATCTCCATATTCTTGCCCAGAAATTGGAGAAAGTACGTGCCTTTCGCCATACTCTAAATGTCCCAATTGCATACTAACTACATTCAACAAGAACGGAGTGACTATGAGCTCTTCGTTGACCACTTTTGATGGGTTCCCAAGATCAGATATCGATGTCGTTGAAGTGAGAACTTCCAGAGCGAAGATCATCAGATTGAAGAATGATCTATCTTCTGTCATTGACGTGTTGGCTTCCAAACTCAACAACACACTTCAAAGAGCAGAATTATCGAATACAGGAGAATCTATAAATACGCAGGTTCAATCTATGGTGCCCTTCGCAATCGTCGCTGATGTTGTTCCACAAAGTCCTGCTGAGAAGAGTGGTATCAAAGTGGACGATAAGATTCTTACAATGGGACCAATCAACGCCATTTGTCATGACAACTTGAAGAACGTGGCAATTACAGTTAAAAACAACGTGGGTGTAAGTTTTTTTGTGCTTCATTCATTCCTACATAAATCATCATTCCAGACTAACTCTTCAGACTCCGATCCCAATCAGTATACTGAGAGAGGGGAGACAAATACAATTGACTCTCACTCCGACTTCCAATTGGCCAGGTCAGGGTCTTCTTGGCTGTCGACTGACACAGCTTTGACGCACATACAGCCTTCTCTATCTGGAAATATCATGCAAGGCATCCCCTCCGTCAACAAAATTGCTTCACAATCGCATTTAGCCACCGTGTAACGTCGAGGTAAAGGCAATCACATCCCCACTCTCAAGAACATACTCTTCTTCTCCTTCCAATTCCCAATCAGCATCATTGATCAATGTCAAAATACCTGGACGACTATCAAACCATCTTGTTAGTATTCGAAGAAACCTATCAAAACACACACATATTAAAACCGCCAACTTACACAGAACCATTCTCAAGGAACACTTCCACATCTCTCTCGTCCTTGATCATGCTTTGAGCAATATAATCAATCAAATCACGCATCATCAAAGCATCTTCTTTCTCTTCTAAGCTCACTTCATGATACCTCACACCACCGAATATCACATCCAATCCTCCACTGTTGCGCGTTAGCGCTGTTTTCCTCGCCTATATCTCAACATACAGCATTTGCAATACTTACAGGAACTCTATCTTGATCTTGAAGGCCATTTAAACTAGTTCAAGGGATATTTTTCTCCAATCATTACCAAACTTCCGATTGAGACACCATTTGTAGCCCACAAGACATTTGCAACTCTCGGATCGCGAAAAAAAAAAAAAGAGCGTGCACTACTGGAGACCTCGCTCAGGGCAAAAGCCAAGAGCACAAAACGCGCGCATACCAAAAACCCTAAATCAAGTAATTAGAGCTCGTTCAACACTACTCCTTATTTCCAAAAGCCTACGACAAGCCTTTCAGGAGATCTTTCACGAGAACAACCACCATATACCTAATATATGGTCTTCTCTCTTACCAGCGGAGTACTTACTTAAACATTTACTGCGACAGATACCATCAATAACAACTGTCTTTCTAAACCCACATCCACCGGTTCAGACCTTTGGGAAAAAGTATCCAATAATATCTGACCAAAAATACACAACACGTAGCTGGTGATAGCATAATCATATCCCAAGCCTTCACAACAAATATAATTCAAGCGCCAGCTCCAGCAATATGGTGATGTGTTCCTGATCAATCCTCTTACGACTGACAACGATCAATACTACAGCACCGGACTAACAGTGAATCACTGTAAGCACATACCATGTAACACTACCTGTAGCACTAAAGCAATTCAGCCACGGCACAGACAAAGACACAGAAAGCTCATTTCAGCACGCTGTTCTGCAGATATCCGTGACAGCACTTATTGGTTTTAAAGTAGGTCGGAGGCCAATTAATCTTCAAATTCAACGCTCTCAAAACAACACTTTTTCGTTCCAACGAGAAAAAGACGCAGCGCTTTCTCAAATATATCAGCAAAACGCTTGCCCTGATTCCAACCTCACTTCATTAAACGTTCTTCCTACGCGTTTTTGCCAGCACTCAAGCGCTCAACCCTTTTCTTAACTCATTGTCACTGTTGCGAAGCTTTCTCTGCTTTAACCTCAACTTTCCTCCCTCCTACTAATTTCTATCTAGCGTGGCGCAACTGCTAGAACATTGAAGCTTATACTTCCACCTCCCTTGCTGTCTTCGGTGTTGGCAATGAGTTTCAGGCTCTTAAGCTTCTCATACATTTCTGTATATTAGCACTGCCATTGATGATCGAGTTCAAGTTGCGTCTGGGCTACTTCATGTTTCCTGCCTGTTTTGTACCATCATATATTATTTTTAATCATCTGCATTCCGGGCTAGGGTTGTGTGTGTCACGGTGCATTCTACGTGTAAAGATACAAGGGACTGGTGGGATATCTGACGGATTCAAGCGATATACTGGCGTTCTACAATATTGTTGCGTCTTATTTACGTTTCACAATTATTTCTCTAGTGGGGTTCTTGTGTTCCGGCATCCAATAGGCGTGAGGGTTGTATTTGGCAGGTTGGATCTTTATTGCAGGCCTCTTGGCTCAAGTTAGGGCTTGATTTTGCAGGCTAAGCTGTGACTGTAGCACAGTCAGCCTTTTCGTACGTATTGGCCTCTATGTTTCAATTTTTATGGCGTTAGACTCGTCAATTATCACCTTGGGTAGTGTCACTCTTATTAAGGTGTGTTTATTTTCATTTTTCTAAGTTTATCTGTTGAAAACTATAGACGATGCAAATATTTCGATTTTTCAATATTATTTCTGTGATGCCATTAATGGTAATGCATTTTTAATTCCCCAAGCATAAACTTTTGTTCATTGTGGCGCGCGAGTCGTTATAGGACGAAATCTGTGTCCATTTTGGGATGTCACTGGTGTCAGATGCCTTTCATGTACCATTTTCAGCTTTTGCTGACGACCCGCGAATTAAGTCGATAATGAAAGGTTAACTGCAGTCTACATCCCCGTGATACCTACGCAAGTGGAGGACTGCGCGCCTTAAGCGCGCCCCGGGACGAAGGTGCAGGGAGGGCGAGCTACGTCGAGAGCGTAGCGGTAGGGACTTCTTGTTTATTTGTACACGATAGGTTAGACAGTAACCAGTAATTACATTTGAGTGAACTCTAAAGGCATGCATCATGTTAGAAAATGCAATTCTTAGGTAAAGTACTGGACAATGTACATACCCACAGATATGCAGGTTGGATTCATCAAGACCCTTGTGAGCAAGTAGATACGTGTATAAGGTTTGCTTGATCAGTTGGCAGACGATGAAGGCTTCTTCTTCTCTGCTTCCTTTGCCTTTTCCTCCTCGATCTGGCTAACAAAAGTGACAATCTCCTCATTACTGAGCGATGTGACGCTGTTTGGTCCCATGATCGAGACTTCCACATTCCTAGCACCTGATTGCACAACCTCCAACAAACTCTTGATTGCAAGAAGGACTGTCTCGTCTTTCGTCATATCCTGCTTGAAGTTCTTCTCCAAAAACTCACGTACGGTCTTGCTGCTTCTTCCGATGGAGCTGGCCTTCCATGCCGAGTATATTCCTGAAGGTTCTGTTTGGTAAAGCTTTGGAACTGTGTCATTCTCGTCAAAGCCTGCGATCAGAGTGGCAATACCGAACGGTCTCACACCACCTGACTGTGTGTATCTCTGTTGGACACCAGCAACATATCTAGTCAAGTAGTCAACAGATACAGGGTCTTCCAATGTCAACCTGTGGGACTGTGCTTCCAATCTAGCCTTATCCACCAAGATTCTGGCATCTGCGTTCAAACCAGCGAAGGCAAGGTATACGTGTTTATCCACTTTGTTAATCTTACTTGGCGTAATACGTGGATCCTGTAATTTAAGAGTACTACGTCTCTCACAGGCCAGGACAACGACATCCTTGCCCTTGACACCAACAGCGCATGTACCTCTCTTGACAGCTTCAGAAGCATATTCAACCTCTAAATCAGTCAGTGTTAGTACTCCATTCCTCTTCTGGAGATATCTGATGAATAAACATACGAAAGACGTGGCCGTCAGGACTAAATTGTAGTGTTAGTATCTGCCATTGATGTCAAGTTGAAGTGGCGGTACGCTGGGTGGCGATAAACGAATCGATCGAAGCATAATCACCCGTGCATCAAGCTCCACCATTGAAGCCTGAACCTGCTGGAACTTACCTGAAAATGGATAGAGCACTATCGTAACCACTCATCTCGCTATTTATCTGGCTCGCAATTACTCCGTGTTCAAAGTATGTTAGGTTTGGTGAAAGCATACACGATATATTTCAGGGAGGGATATCGCGCTTTGAAAGTGCCCTTCCGGCGCCGGGTAACCTTTAGTTATGAGCCCTCTAAATGTAATGGGAAAAGAGTGAGCGAGCCTGATTGATGGCTCATCTCTGATTTGTTTCCAGCATAATTAATACTGAGTTAGTCAAATACCATACAAGACACAGCTATGCCACAGAAGGAGCCAAAATCGAAGGTAAAAAAAGGAGGCAAGCCGAGCGTACCGAATAGAGATGGGTTTGCAAGGGCATCTTTTCTCTTACAATCTGCCAACTCTCTTTGTCTTACGAGTGAACCATTATCACGTATGTATCTACGATCCATGGATCTGGTGACGAAGAAGAGCGTCCTGAAACTTGATCCATCGGTGAAGAGGTCCTTATGCAAAAAATGTGACAGGGCACAGGTGCCCAGTATCACTTCAACCATGACTCTTGAAGACCCAGGGAAGCCATCAGAGACATTACAAATACAATGCATCTGTGGTTCCAAAAAGAGATTCCCTGTGGGAAATAACAAAGAGTTCCAGTTGTTCACAGAAAGGGACATTGTATAGGGAAGTCTATTGAGAAATTCAGTATAAAGATAAAAAAAACAAGTATTTATTTGAAGTGAATTGTCACATTTAGCTCATCTCATCTGTGTCATGTCGTAGTGTAGTTTTGCTAAAGAAGCTTGGCCTTGGGAGTTTCTTTTCTCTGATGGCGATAAATCTAAAATCATTGGTTAGTAATGATCCTCATCAAAGGGGATTCCTGGAAAAGTACTCACTTTAGCTCCAACCCACTGGTAGCGGAATCCAATCTCATGTGCAATGATCTCACCGAATCCCAGCATCAGACCGTTTATGAATGGAAGCAGCAAGTTAATGGATAGCGACGACAGGAAGCCAGTGAAAGAGAACGGTTTTGTCAGTGCCTCTGTTCTCACAGCATTCAGGTTCAATGAAGAGGTAGTCTCTGGGGATAGCTCTTCGCTTCTTTCATTAGCTAAGATATCTTCGGTGAACTCCTCTGCCACTACGGCAATGTCGCCAGCAATTCCAGAAATATCAGATGTGAAGTCCATTATTCAGATTTGTGTGTTCACAGTCTTTGGGCTCTGCCTGTGTAGCAAACAATGTCCCAAATAGCCATCTGTTGTAGATTTTACCATACGTACATAAGAAATGTACGGTCCGGCACTCCACTATGTAGTGGACCACCGGAGGCTAGCTCAGTTCGCGATTTTTGCACGAGGGGCGGACGACACTCAAGCAGGCCCAGCTCCAAAATTGCATAGAAATGCAAAACCACTATATGACTCTTCGATATTTGAGTGCACTTTTGAAGTCTTCAGGTTTTGTTTTAAAGGGCACATCGACTAATTCTCCCGACCTTTGGTTCTCCCTCTACATTCCTCTTTTGATTACCCATACAACTTCCCAAGCCAACTGCCATACTACAACACTAAACGATGTCTGTTGTTGTCACGGATACAGAAGATGAAGCTGACGTTGTAGGCAGAGCACTCATTGGAATCGTGGACATCGGCTCCAATGGTATCAGATTCAGCATCTCCTCCAAGGCTTCACACCACGCAAGAACCATTCCTTGTGTGTTCAAGGACAGAGTGGGGATTTCATTGTTCGAAGTACAATATGCTGCCGACTCCATAGATAAGCAACCCATTCCTAAGGAGACCATCCAGGAAGTGTGTGCTGCCATGAAGAGATTCAAACTAATCTGTGAAGACTTTGGTGTTCCAGAGTCTGGTGTAAGAATCGTTGCAACGGAAGCCACAAGAGAAGCTGTGAACTCTCAGGAATTCAGAGATGCCATCTTTGACTCCACGGGCTGGGAAGTGGAACTACTCAACAAGGAAGACGAAGGAAGAGTTGGTGCTTATGGTGTGGCGTCCTCGTTCAACTCGCTCTCTGGCCTGTTCATGGACCTGGGAGGCGGCTCCACACAGATCTCGTGGATACAATGTGTTAACGGAGAGATTAAGATGAGTGCCAACCCTGTTTCACTTCCCTATGGTGCCGCCGCACTGACTAGGAGAATGCAGTTCGAAGACAAAAAGGTACTCTACTTTGAGATCCAGAATGCATACAAAGAGGCATTCCATGCCATTGATGTCCCACAAAGCATGATCGAGGACGCAGAGAGAAACGGGGGCTTTGATCTCTATACATGTGGTGGTGGTCTCAGAGGCCTCGGGTACTCCATCTTGGCAGACATCAAGGAATACCCAATCCCAACAATCATCAACGGCTTCTCTTGCTCGTTCTCTGATTTCATCAACATCTCGAACTTCCTTTTCCTGAAGGAGTACCTACCAAAGAAAGAGATCTTCAGAGTCAGTGAAAGAAGAAGACAACAGCTTCCTGCTGTTGGGTTACTTGTCTCCGCTGCATTTGACTCTCTCCCAAAGGTCAAGACAGTACATTTTTCCGAAGGTGGTGTGAGAGAAGGATGTCTGTATTCGATGCTTCCAAGAGAGATACGTGCACAAGATCCTCTTATCATTGCATCTAGACCATATGCCCCGCTCCTAGCTGCGAAGTACTTGGAACTTCTGAGAACGGCGCTGCCAGAGAAGTATGTTCCAAGGGAAGTCAGAGAGCGCATTGCACCAGCTCTGTGTAACTTGGCATTCGTTCACTGTTCATATCCCAAAGAGCTTCAACCGACAGCGGCTCTTCATGTTGCCACGACGGGTATCATTGCGGGATCGCATGGTCTTTCTCATTTGACAAGGGCACTTATCGGCATTGCACTCTGTGACCGCTGGGGTGGTGACCTTCCAGAAAGTGAAGAAAAACACAAGACTGCACTTTGTGACTCTGTTAAGAGAGATGGTAATAAGATTGAGATGGAACGTATTGTCTGGTGGACCAAATACTGTGGTACCATTATGTACGTTATCTGTGGTGTTCATCCAGGTGGTAACATTAGAGACGGTGTATTCAACTTCAAGATTGTCAATGGTGATATGGAGGTGAAAGACGAAGATGAGAAGAGGAAGTTTGACGTTATCGTCCAAATTTCTAATGACGATGTCAAGACAAGTGCCTCTGTCCGTGGAAGAATCTTGACGCTGCAGAAGAAGATCCGTAAGCTCTCTCGCGGAAGCTCTGAAAAGGTAAAGATAGGTGTTGAACTTTATGAACACTAGAGTTTTTGGCCTACTTTTATATATCTGAATTCATGTGCCCACGACTAGAATTAATCATGATGTAGACGACGATACAATAACTCAAGAGAAAACAATATTCATTAAAAGAACAATTCAGCCAGCAATGTCTTTTGTAACAATGCAATCTATCTATACACATTGGCATGATATCGTATAAAAACCATCTTTAATCATAAAAGTCGTCAAGGATGAGTGGAGCTTTAAGCTCTAACACCAACACTCAAGCCCTTTTTCAATCTAGCCTGAGTCAAAGCAGCAATGATGGCAGCACCGGCACCGGAGCCGTCCTCAGCTGGAGTAATGGCGAGTGGGTAGTCCTCGGCTTCACCTTCCCAGTCGAAAATGTCTCTCAAACCCTGAGCAGCACGCTCCTTGAAGCCTGGGTACTTGTTGTACACAGAACCATCAGCGGCACAGTGGCCGCGCTTGTAGTTTCTCTTCTGGCAAATGGCAGCGATACCACAGACAGACAATCTGGCGGATCTAGTACCAACCAACTCGGCAAGACGGCGAATAATCTTACGCTCGTCCAAAGTGGTCTCAATTCCAACCACCTTGAACATCTCCTCAATGTCGGCAAAGTTCTCGGAGGAGTCCTGCTCAGCTCTAGCTGGGACAGAAGTGTCAAAGACAAATGGAACCTTCAACTGGGAGATGTCCTGGCCCTTGAAGACAGCACCTTCGTTCTCATAGAGGTCGATCAGCACCAAACGGATGACCTCACCCAAGTAGTAGCCGGAAATCATCTTCTCAAATGCCTGCTGGCCTGGTCTTGGGGACTCAGCATCGATCTGAGCATCGTACTTGGTTCTTGGTAAGACCAAGTGCTCGTTGTCAAAGGCACCGTACTCACAGTTAATGGCGTGAAGACCCTCAAGGTTGACATCGTCACAGTACTTACCCTCCAACTTTGGAATGGCACCAGCCTGCTCATAGTAGGCACCATTACAACCAGTACCAAAGATCAAACCCATCTTAGTCTCTGGGTCGGTGTAAGCAGAAGCAACCAAAGTACCAGTGGTGTCGTTGATCAAGGCAACAACCTCGATTGGAACGTCGAGCTCCTTCAAGGCCTTCTGCAACATTGGAACAACATCGTGGCCCTCAACACCATCAATGTCGTAACCCTTGGTCCATCTCTGCAAGACACCTTCGTTGATGGCGCACTGCGAAGCTGGGTAAGAGAAAGTGAAACCCAATGGCAATGGGCTGGAAACACCCTCTGGGTAGTTGTCGGTGACGAATTTCTTCAAACTAGCGGCAATGAAGTTCCACAAGTCGTCGGCCTTGGCGGTTCTGATACCGTCTGGCAAGGCGTATTTGTCCTGAGTTGTCTCAAACTTGGAACCACCAAGCAAGTGGACCAAGACGACTCTCAAGTTTGTACCACCCAAGTCAATGGCCAGATAGTCACCAGTCTCATTACCAGTTGGGAAATCCAAGACCCAGCCTGGAATCATGGGAATGTTACCACCCTGCTTAGAGAGACCCTTCTCTAACTCCTTGATAAAGTGGGCGGTGATCTCCTTCAACTTGTCAGCTGGGACGGTCAACAGGTCCTCTAACTTCTCAATGGTCTTGAGAGACTCTGGGGCAACGCCCTGAACGAGCTTCTGTAGGCTTTGTGTTAGTATACTACCTTGGGTGTCTTTATGCGCACTGCATTTGTTGAGTGTATGTGTGTGTGTGTGTGTTCAGGAGGTGTTGACAAAAAAGATCAAAAACACTAAACCGGTCAGGTCGGTCAACACAAGCACACAAAAATTCAACGGATGGCACAAGATAAGATGAGGTGAGGAATAAACTTACTGCTCTGTTGGCAGCTGCCTGCTCTGTGTGTTTAGTCATGATGTGTGAAGTGTGTGTCGGAAGTGTTTGTTAAAACGCTATGATGTCGAGAAAGAACTGGGAAGAGAAGGAAGGCTAAAGAAGCGGGACCGTTTCTTTTATAGAGAGCCATCGCGTGGCGCCCTCCGTCCAAACGTCGAGAGTGGAGACGATGGGAAGCGCGCCCCCAGTCTCACAGTCGACGCACGGTTGAGGAGAAGGGGGGGGATCTCATGAGGACTCGCATGCAGCTGCGCCCGAGCGGACTGGAAGTCGCCCAATCCTAGGCTTGAAAATCTCAGACCCGGAAAAATGCAACACCTGGTGGTCTTTTACTTGTGGCTTTTCTGGAGGAAACTCACTTGTGTTGCTTACATTTTGACAACTTTGCGATCACGAGCCTCCATGTAACGGCCTGCAGATACTGGAGTCTGGAAGCACCCCATGATGTACCTGTGTGGGTCTCACTTCTAACAACCACGTCAACAACCTCCCCAGACCCCAGACCCCCCGGACCGTGGCATGCATGAATGTTAATTCTTTCCTGGGGCCCCATACAAAATTACAATCATTCAAAAGGGGTCAGTCTATGTTGTACGGTGTTGCATTTAAGCTCAATATGTCGTAGATCTTGTATAAGTGTGTTTTCTATTCTCTAACAGGACTTTTTTGTGTCCACATATAGCTGCAACTTAGGTGCTGTCACTTGGCTTTTTTCGAGCCGTCTACGGTCAGGTCTACGTCAGTAAATCGATCTCTAGTATATCCTTGAAAGTCAGAAGCACATACCCCATATCTTGTCCCCATTGTACTATAGAGGACATGCACACACCATGGGGTGATGGCTGGGGTTTCAGCCAGCCAAAATTGTGTTCAGCTCAATCAAATCTAAGACCCAGTGAAATATACAGGCATATCTCGAAACATGAAGATATCGGAAAAACTTGTCAGGTGAGCCAATACAGAGCTTGCGAAGCCGCACCAGACCTGTGTGGATCTTTCGGAAGCTCGGAAAAAGTGTTGGCACACCAGTGACCGCTGCAGGATCATGTCAATAATTGAAAGTGCGAGACTGGATACGGAGTTGAGGGGGTGGGTCTGTGAAGTTCCGGCTGCTGGCGTAAAAAGCGTGTGAGTCCTGGATCATGTGGCATAGGCTCAAATTTTACCGACAGAAGACCGCCCCATACCAATGCATCAAAGGACACGCAGGCCATAGGAGTGGGGTATACTTGATGCGGAACATCTGGGAAAAAATCTAATATGGTCCTTGTATTTTCAATTCAACATATAACATATTCATATCAAAATCCCCAAACTTTGCCTATTTTTGGAGCTAGTACATTTCTGTTGAAAGCAGCCATCTCGGATAAACCACCTGACTCCTCACCTTAAAGGAAAAACTGGTTTATCCGTACCATGCATGAGCATGCGTAAAAAAGACTGAATCTTGGATCTTTTGGTCTAGAATTTGTATGTTTGACCGTGGGGCCCCGCCACACAGACATTTATTCTAGTGGTCTTATTTTGAACTGATTGGATGAATAATGATTCACCTGTTTTCATACGTGACACTGAGTATAGATCGATATTTACGTTTGGCGCAGACTCATATGCGAAAGCTGTGTGAACCTCGCCACTCACCCAGGCCGGAGTTGTGAATATTGGGGCATTATCATTGCCTAAAGCTGTGTGTTTTTACCCCAACTACACACATACCGCACACCCCGGACTGTTACAACCGCGCGCGTTAACTACTACTCCTTTCGACTTTGTGATCTGGTGATGGACTGACTAGTTATGATCATGTTGGGTATATGGACAGGAGTGTACGTGTTCTTTAGAACGGAGTAACTAAAAGGTGACTTAGAGCCTGTCCAGGTGTGTCATAAGTATTTTTTGGTGCCGTTTCTGCCGCAATCAAGACTCTATCGGTCTTAAGACTTTGGCGATGGAGATCGTAGCCACCGCTGCCAACCATAACTCCAGTTGTATAGCCCTTCCTCAATGTATGAGCCCTTGGCTTGATATGATATGGATCCTTGGAGATACGATACGGGAAAACTACCTGAATGGCACGCAACTCGAATCGAATCCACCGAACTTGGTTGTACGAACGGACTAGCGATAAAAACAGAGACATCTACGTCACATTAGAGTGTGAAATCTCGGCGGGCGCTACGCAACCGGCAAAGCCGCACTGGGGGGGGTGTAGTTTGAAAAGAATGGAGACTTGGAATGGGAACTTTCTATTGAGGTTAGGCTGATTGCATCATGACTGAGGTTTCCATTGGAGGTTTCGGTACTGTTTCTTTTTTTTTTTCTGATTTGCATCCACAGACAGACAGAGAAATTACTGAGAAACCTGCTCCAATGTCGGGGCTCACTCGCTGGAAGCTGGGCGGAAGGGGAGGGGACGACTGATTTTTTTTCGCGAATCTTCCTTTCAATTTTCTATTTTCTCATCGATTCGGAAAGTGATTGAAATTTAAAGTCTCTGTAAACACAAAGACACAAAATCAAAAGAGTCAACAAAGCGGGGTAGATGCTACTATGACTGACAGAATCTTGGAACATACTAATTTGGCTCAAGATGCGAATCACAGGGCGTCGGTGTCCTTGCCCATGGCGGCGACTTGGACTGGGGATGGTATTTTGAATACGGATCCTACTGGACCTTATACAAGACAAAGAATGAATATGGATGATGACGACGATGACTACTACTACGATAACGACTACAATGAAGCTCACGAAAACGAATATGACAACGATGATGACGATGATGATGATGATGATAGCTCCTCTCTGGATGGGGAACTAGCATACATCAATGCTCAATTACAGTGGGAAGAATCGCTTAACCAACTGAGGTCATTGGTGAGCATTGTGATACTACCATTAATAGGCAAAGTTTTGGGAAGAAGATTCGCCAGTGTGATATGGCGCAAAGTCATGGATGCATTGTATTGATTGATTATCCATCCCATCTCACACCTAATATACAAGATTTTTTTTTCAGTAAATGCTTCCAATGTGGTTATGTGCCCTCGAAGACAGCAGATCGTGATATGGCCGTAACACTCTGTTAGATATGTTCTTTGTCAAGACGTCCTCTATGAGCTTGTTTTCTATCGAAGAAATGGTTCTGTTAGGGATTGATAAGAGTTCTCCCAGCCTGGTGAGCTTCATTATGAGTAATTTCATGAGCGTAAGGAACAACAACGTGGAATCTGTTCTATCTGCAGAAGCGGCGCATGCACTGCTTGAAGAACTCTCATATATGATGTCTGATCCTGTCTTGATGCTCGAAACATCGGATCCGGTAAGTACGGATAAGTTACGTTGATGCTGATGGGTTTGGCTAAAGAGTCTTGTAAGTGTCTCATTGAATTTGTATAGTTCCACATTGAGCACTTCTCCAGACATGGAATTTCCAAGGATAATGCCCAACTCGTAAAAGTCATCCGTCAGGCTGTAAACAAAAATGGGTTAGTAATCATTTATATACATAAAAAAAGTTCTTGAATACTCACGACCTGACAAAGTCCTCATTCACCAAGTGAAGTTCTAATGGTGTTAGTCGAACGATCTCCATATACCAGAATTCTTTTCCTTGTCTTGCATCCCTTGGTGTTAGTAACATCAATTTAGTACAGAATATAACGGGAAAATACTCACATATCGTAGATATACTGGAGCTTCTTCAACGAGGCCTCGAGCCTGGTTACGAGAGAACATCGCAGCTCGTCCGTCCCCGTATGCGGTTGGAACTCTGCAGTGTGAATCCTGCTTCTCTGTTCCTTCGTGGCAGACATTGGCGCTTTCGGCGTCTTCGGTCAACAGCAGTTTAGCCTTAGATCATTCTTTCTCTCTCTCTTTCTCTTTCTCTTTCTTTTCTCGCATCCTCTCCGCTTTACATACCGCCCATACAAAATACCACACCTATCACCAATTCGCGGTATTAAAAAAAAAAAAAAAAAAAAAAGGTGGCTCCCACTTAGAATCGAAGCTAGAAGATCGGATTTCGCACACAGTCGCCACCAACAACCACAACAACAATTTCAACAGCAGTAAACAATTATCGGCAGAGTCTGAACACAAATTTTGAAGATCAAACGCAAAAAGGGAGATGGCAGATACGACATCATCCACAGACACAGTGACGCAGAGAGTGCCGGACTTCCAGCTTGCGGATGCGGCGTTTGTGCTTTCAAAGCCTGAGCTCGCCTCTCGTCACTCTCAAGCTCGTCAGTACCTTGAGACTCAGATTTCCGAAGAGAAGTTAGGTCCTTACTACCACTATCTGTGCCACTCTCATGGCCCATCTGTAATTGCCTGGGACAGCGCGCTGTATGAGAAGCTCGTGGCCGAGAACACCAAGGAGATTGAGCAATTGAAGCAGTCGATTCAAGAGGTTGAAGAAAAAGATGAAGGTCAATTGGAGACTGCAGCGGGTTATAAGAGACTCGGTGAGTACTACGCCAAGATTGGTGATAGAGAGAATGCATTAGAAACGCTGGAGAAGGCGTTTGACTTGACACCTTCCACTGGTGCCAAGATTGACATCTCTTTAACCATCACAAGAATCGGGTTCTTCTACGACGATAAGCTCTTTATCGAGAAGCAACTGGACCAAACGAACACGCTGATCGAGAAAGGCGGTGATTGGGAGCGTCGTAATCGTTACAAGATGTACAGGGGTCTTTACACGTTGTCGATTAGAGACTTTGAGACTGCATCGACTTTGTTAATCGATTCGTTGGCCACATTTACATCGACAGAAATTTCCACGTATGAGCAATTGGCACAGTATGCATCTGTTGCCGGTGCTATCACACTAAGCAGAGTGGACTTGAAGAAGAAAATCATTGATTCTCCAGAATTGTTATCGTTGTTGCCTACCACACCTGAATTGGAGCCTATTGCTGCATTGACCATTTCGTTGTATACATCTGATTATGCACCATATTTCAAGTATCTATTACAAACAAATGATGATATCATGTTACCTTCAAGATATCTCGCTCCACATGCCAATTATTACTTGAGAGAAATGAGAAGAAAGGCATATGCTCAATTGCTTGAATCTTATAAGGCTTTATCTTTAAAGTCTATGGCTGAAGCATTTGGTGTTTCTGTTGACTTTTTAGATAACGATCTATGCAAATTCATTCCAAACAAGAAGCTCAACTGTGTTATTGACCGTGTCAATGGTATTATTGAGACAAACAGACCGGATAACAAGAATGCACAGTATCAACTGTTGATCAAGCAAGGCGATGGTTTATTAACCAAGCTGCAGAAGTACGGTGCCGCTGTGAGACTGACTGGTACGACGGAGCGTTAGATCTGTATTTTTTTTAATATAGCATAACATGTAAAGGACTACAATTTGTAATAGCAAGTTCAAATTTTTTTTCTTGTTCTATTGTATGGACTCACACATAGTTCTTTTCACGGCCAGAGAACAAGAGCTGAACAATGACGGACTGGGCAAGATTGACACCAACAGTAAGAATAATAACGGCAATGGACAAATAAACGGTACGAGATTGGGTGGATTCGACAGTAGACATGTTTCTCCATTCTCTTGCCCTTAGATAGTTCATAATCTTCTCAATCTTATTGATGTTTCTGTCAATCTCCAGCAACGCGTGGTCTGCGATGACATCCTCTTTCTTCGAGGTTGTCTCCTGGTCATTGTTGCTTGCGAACTTGATGGAGAACTCCACTTTCTTCATGTCTTTATAAGGGTTTGAGAAACAGAACGAATAACTTCCCAAGCCAAAAGTCTTAAGCACAAAGTCGGCATACTTTTCGTTCTCCTGCTGCACAATGGACTCACCCGAGGGACTCGTGATCTCAAAGTTTAGCTCAAAGTTGCCACCTTTGAGCACCTGATACCCTAAAATCAATGATTCTTCATTATCATACAAGTCATGATAAATGCACTCCTTGGCAAAAGATGGAATCATCAACGACACCTTGGAAGTCGCACGTGCCTCGACAACTAGCGAAAACAACACGCCGAGACATAACAAAACATGTAAGTTCTTGAGCATTGTTGGTGCAGTTGGTATGTTTTTTTTTTGTTGTGGTGCTCTTGGGATCAAACAATATGATATGATATGTTGTTGATTTGATTTGATTTTGCTGTCTTTGAGAGCTCTTCTTTTGATGCGGTCGCGGTCTCTCTCACTTTCTCTCTCTCTCACGGCAAATCTACTGCCGCTTTTTTTTTTTTTTGCAAACAACACGTAAAGTAAAACACTCTCGCGTCAACGTGTTTTTTCCACTATATATTAAAAATATGCTAAAGTTATAATGCAAAAAAGCCATTTGCCATTGGGGCCCGCTTATTTTTACTTAGTTATATACCCTTTTCTTTTTTTAGGACCATACGCCTCACCACCTCCTCACACCGATCCTCAATATACTGGACGATCTTCAGCTGGTCTTTTGGTTTATCACATGCGACGTTAATAACATCAATTTCTGCCTTCTTTCCCAAGAACATCATCCTTTGAATTTCTCTCTGCCATTGGCCCTGGAGATGTTCTGCCCTCCAGTTTCTCAAGATGTTTCGGCATTGGAAAAAGTCTCTCAGGTTTAAATTCAAACAAGAAGATCGTGGTATAAAGTCTGTTAAAGAACCATCGGTAAGCTTCAATCTTTGACAATCATTGGGATGAAAATTCATTTGTGCATTTTCTATATGACCCCCACCCGTCCTATACTGATGTAAGATCTGAAACCCATAGGGATCAAAATCTGCGACGCCAATCACTGGCACTTCTGATGGTAACTTCTCAGTAAGCAAGTGAACAAACCTCTTAGTCAACAAGTCCGAGTATCCCTTTGCCGTTATAATGATCCTTCTATGTCCTTCTCTAGTGGGATTGATCAATGCGTTGAAAACAGCTTCCTTCTCCACAATTAAGATATAATCCATAGGCCCATTGGGTTCAAGTCTTTGGATATCTCCAAGTCGTGGAATCAACGATGGTTTTAACCCTTCTGTGGACAAATTCTCCATTGTACCATCGTTTCTAAAGCCATTCACTTGGCCATAAAACAACCCTTTTTGACCCGCCACAGCACCTATTGCATCCCCTGAAAGGCCCAAACATCGACATAAAACTCCAACAAGACGGTCCACATGTCTTTGCCTTTGGAATAGATCCACGTCTTGGTAGTAAACTTCTCTTCTTGTGGCCTGATATTGCTTGCTCAAATTGTCTTCCAATATACTCATCAATCGCACAACACGGGCAAACAATTCAGCTTTGGCTATGGTCTGTGCTGGAAATCTGAGTTTGTTACTGAGTTTTTGTCAGCTCAAATACCTCGATGTTTTAAGTCAAGATTCAAAAAAAAAAAAGGGTATTCACACAAACTTCTTCTTAAACACGAGCTCAACAAACTGTTCTCCGAGTAGACCCTGTGCTATAAGTTGCCTAAGCCCACGCATCTGTTCCAAAGGTGACTGCTCAGTACTGGCAAAGAAGTACACCTCCCTTACAGTCAGGGATTCTCTGGTGAGAGCGTTTCTGTTCATCCTTGTTTGGGCTTTCGGCTCGTTGCTTGTTGTTTAGTCAATCTACTTTGTTTATCCTATGTTTTTTTTTTGTTTTTGTTTACCTTACCCCAGTCTCCCATGACTCCCAGGCCCCAGCGCCCCAGCGCGCCCATGACTTCCCAGGCTCCGCAGGCCCTCGTGGCCCAACTCCCACACATCCGCGGCTTTCAGATAACCGCCCGCCCTCCCCCTTATAGATACATGAAATCTTTTGCCACAGGTGTTTGTTCTTCCTCACCACAATTATAAATCATAACGGCCAAATGTTGAGATCCATTGGTAAGGATTTGTACAGGGCGGTGGTGGCTCCACCAAGCAGTCGTTTTTCACTTTACAACAGCAAATCATCTATCAGTATCTGTCAGACAGCACTGAAAGTCCGGGGTAACCACACATCAACAAAGACAACAACAACAACAACAACCGCAACGGCAGGGCTTCCATCATCGGTGGAAAAACATTCCATTGAATTATCCACTGCCTCCAATGGCTTCACCACGGTGAGGTTTACCGGGGACAATGACATCACATACTCGTTCCATAACTCCTTCTTGAGAGACTGTTCAGATTCCAAGATGTCCATGGATCCAGATAACGGCCAGAAGCTCTTCACCACTGGGGATATCTTGGGTGTCTATCCAGTGGGACTAGATGTTTTGGACGAGAGCACTGTGTTCATCCAGTGGAGCGATGGTGACGAGTGTCATTACACCAAAGGATTTCTCGAGAGACATGCCACCGTCGAATCCAGACTCAAAGGAAGATACTACGAGGACAAGTTGGTCATCTGGGACGGTTCCTCCGGCGCCAATGAGCACAAGTTCCCACAACTTGTGAAGCACTCTTACGATGAGTACATGAACAACAACTCTGTATTGGCACAGGTTATTAAGGAGCTCAACGCCTTTGGTCTCTCCATCATCTCCGATATCCCAAGTAAGTCTGATGCCGAGCACGACGCTGATCCGGAGGTGAAGAAGATCGGTGAACGTATCGGATACATAAAGCCAACGTTCTACGGTGAGATCTTTGATGTAAAGTCCATTCCAAATGCTACAAACATTGCGTATACAAACAAGTTCTTGCCATTGCATCAGGACCTGTGTTACTACGAGTCTCCGCCAGGCTTGCAGTTGTTACACTGCATCAAAAACAAGGCCACTGGCGGTGAGAACATCTTTGCGGATGGCTTTGCTGGCGCAAGATACGTCAAGCACGTTGATTCACAGGCATACATGGCACTGTTGACAGTGCCGTTGAACTTCCACTACAACAGAGATGGTCATCATTACTTCCAGTCGCGTCATCTCATCGTGGAGAACGACTTGGTGCCAGACTCTGTCATTTACCAGAACCTCGACCATTTCAAAGAGATCAACTACTCGCCACCATTCCAAGCCCCATTCGACTTTGGTATCACAGGCCCATTGTCTGGCTCTTCAACAGGTACCACAACTGCAGCAAAGGACTCTGGAGACCGTCACATCTATCAGGACTTCCTTAGAGGCCTAAATCTCTTTGAAGGCTTCATCAATGACCCGAAGAACAAAGTCAAGTTCAAAACAGACGAGGGAACTTGTGTTATTTTTGATAACAGACGTGTTCTCCATGCCAGAGACCAGTTCGATCCAACCTCTGGTGAACGGTGGTTGAAGGGTTGTTACTTGGATAAGGACGCCTATCAGTCTAAGCTGAGAGCAGTGGAGTTCGGAGAGGTGCAATAGATGATTTTATAGTCTTATATATATATATATATATTTATTATTTTGACATATTAACTTAGAGCTTGATGAACCAAGTGAGAACATACTGAGAATTAATGGTCTTTTTTTTCTACATGTGTGTAATTATAGATCGACTTATGTTAAAAGTTCAAGAAAAACCACTATTAGCCCACAGAATTGGATAGAGAACACTTCAAATAATTGGAAATTCACTTTATTTCCCCAAGATATCCACAAGTTCTAACACTGTACAAATTAAACTTCTCCCATACAAGGATTGAAAAAAAAAAGTGACACAAAAACTAAAAAAAAACGTCTAAAGCTAAAATGTTACGCGCACGTTTTAGAGGGGTCTTATGTATCAAAATTAAGTCATATCATTAAATAGCAGCGAGTTCACACCTATGAATCAAAAAGTAAAGATTATCTTTAATTTTGCTTGTCACTCTCAAGGAAGACTCTTAGCACCTTCAGACCTTCACTTAGTGACTTGAAGATGTTAAATGCCATCTCCTCTCTGTAGAAGTAACCAAATATGAATTCTCCAATCTTCAAGATGTTAGACGATAGTTCCAACCCGACAATTCTTACAACATTCTCAATGTTCACATCACGTGGTAGCTCTCCATCGAGTAACCTTGGTGCCCTACCAAATGTGATCCTAGAGGCATCAAACTCCTTCATAGACAGCTTACTCTCTGGGTCACGGTATCCAAAGTTACGAGTTAACAGTTGTTCCATATCAGCAAGGAACTTGGCAATCTTAACATACACCGTAAAGTTCTTGGCAATGAGCTTTGTCTCCTGAGGCTTCACAGCGACCCCATTTGGAACTACCTGCTTGGTGATCTTTCTCTCAAACCGATAGAGGAACTTGGTGATGTAGAAAAAGTTGAAGAATAAGGCTTGACAACTCAAGGACTGACACTTGGCAAAATTGCTCGAGTTAACGTCATTGACAAACATCATACTCAAAGTTCTCACCGAGTAGTCACAAGCATCAATCAAATCGTCATTCTTCGGAGAAATAGACAAGAATTCAGTGCATAAATCTGACCAGCGTCTAGTCCACATCGCCTCCTTCACCTTAGAAAGATCAATCATCAAAGAACGAATCACGGTGATATTTCTCAAGATAATGGACTCCATGTTGATCCCCTTGTTCAGATCTGTCAGCAACTCTTCCCAACTGTAGTTTCTCACCAAATTAGAAGAGTTCATATGTTCTGGTGAAATGCCAATAGCATAGTTCGTCAATGCACTTTTCTTGTTAAAGTAAAAGTACTGTAAGATCGTGTACATCACCACAGTGGAACCAAACTCTGATACTTTGTAATTGATTGGATTGTTGAACAACATATCGTTCATAATCTTGTCCAGGTTGAGATTATAGTTGAGAGGACTCTTGATACAATTGTGCTTAAACTCTGTAACGTTAGAACAATTCCAATAACTCTCCAGATCTGGTAAGTCACACTTGATCTCCTTGTACTTCAAGTACGGGTCCAAGTTATAAAGACAGGTTAGCGTACTCGAGATGTTGAAGATCATAAACACAGTGCGGACTTTGGATTGATACAAGATATAATCTCTGAAGTACTCTTCATTGATCTCAATATTCTCGTGGTTGAACTTAATCAAGTTAAACTTGGAGACCTTGATCAATGTGCACAGAGCACTTACTTGTCTTAACACCACAGTCAAGTCAGAGTCGTCATACTCGGCAAATAATCCATACAAGACACTCAACACCAAAGACTGAACAAGCCAAAGAGGACTGTTGTGGGTAGTAGACTTCTCAGACTCGTCAGTTTTTTTCCTTGAGTCCAAGTAGACATGGATACAACGTCTCGAGCACTCATACAAGTCAGCTGATCTCTTCTTGTTCTTAGAATAGAGAGCGCCAATGGTGGCGATTAACAATGGCAAACACACAGTTGGGGCATAGTCGTCTGGGAACTCATTGTTGATGGTGTACTCAAACATGGCTTTCTCATTGAGATAAGTCTTGTGGATAAAAGGATGGTGATCCAGGAATTTCCCCTTAAAGCTCTCAACGAAGTAATTCAAGTATTCCAAAGATGGAAGGTCTGGAGGAGAAAGCCCCACGTATGGATATTTGGACAGCACAGAAGCAATCTTATCAATCATAGCAGATGTGAACAATGAAGTGGTGGACATGTGAGCAGATGCCATAAGTGTAGTCTCAGATGGAAGCTCCACAGTCATAAGCATAGCTGCATTATCATTAGTTGTTCTCCTTGTGTTTGGTGACATGGCCGAAGATGCAAAGTCATTGCTCTCATAGAAAGAGTAACCCGCAGACAAGATCTGCTCTTCATGGTTTGGAACTTCGAGTTCAGACAAGAGATCATACTCGTTGAACTGATTTGAATTGGTCTCACCATTTGGCGAAGAGTTTGATGTAGTATCATTCAAGTAAGTTGATGGTAACCTTGGGAAGGAAAACTTCATGTGTTGAAGCTCGTCATTCTCATTCCCCAGAACAAAATTGTCATCATAAAAAGAATAACCATAGACATCTGTACTAGATTTCTTCTTACTCAGAGGTCTCTTCTTCTGTGGCGCCGCAGACCTGGATGAGTGTCTAGTGCTTGACATTCTGGAGTCTGATCTCATTGAGATGTCATCGTTCTGTGCGGAAAAGCTTGAGCTCATAATCTCTGTTGCTGAAGGGTCTGGAACTGGTGCACTTGGATCAAGACCCAAGACGCTGTGGATATGAGCGTCATGATGCGAAGATGAGCCGGGACCACCAGCACCATCAGAGCCATTGGGGCCACCACCTTGACGTGGGTTTAAAGAGAAGTTGCTGAGAAAGTCCAAGCCTGGAAGAGAATTGATATTAGAAATCCAGCTCTGCATCGAATTAGTAGAGTTTGTATCAACCAGATTGCTACTTGCACCATTACCCTCATCCGTCAATGTTCTTGGAGCCAGCTGGGGACTTGCAAAGCCCACTGACCCAGCGTAAGGTCTATCCTGCTGTGAAACTGGAACACTTGCGTAGTTGTCACCGGAGACAGCGGAGAATGAGGTACGACGACCTCTATAATCTGCCATGCTTGGACTGACAAAGCTGTTGCGAACATCACCACCACCACCACCACCACCACCACCACCACCAGTGGATCTTCTTTTCAAGGTAGGATCTTGGTTCGTAAAGAAGTAGTTGAAGTGCTCACCTTGTGGCACCATCCCACTATACGCAGAGTCACCGTCTTCGTCATCATCACCCCTCTGTCTCTTTTTATAGTTGTCCTCGGGCTCTGAGCTCTCCTCATGGTTCTTGGAGTTGGATTCCGGCTTGGCTCTTGAAGACCGTCTTCTTAGCCTTTTGATAGCATCATTGCAACCCTCATGGAGTTTTGTGGCATGTCTGAGCAGTAAGTCTCTTCTCGAGAAACGTCTTTGACACACCCCACACCCAAAGGGCTTTTCCTTAGTATGCGAACGTTCGTGTCTCTTCAAGTGCTCGTGTCTGGCAAAGGCTCTCGTACAGGCGCCACACACAAACAGTCTTGGTTTACCCGAGGGAGTTGTCCCATTAGCGCCCAAGTTCTCCGGGATTCTGCCCAGGTTCTTGTTAACCTTGGAGTTCATGTTGTTATTGGCGGTCTTGATGGCAGACTGGTCTTGTAGGCCCTGTTGTTGGAGCTGCAGTGACGGCAGCTGTGTCATCAGCAAATCCCGCGTACTTCTTGTCGACGACTGAGGAGCGTTGATGCTACTGCTGTTGCTGCTGCTGTTGATACCCTGGTGTTGCAGCTGGTTCACTGCGCCAGAGCCTGTGTTGGAGCCGAGCGTACCAAACGGTCTCCCAAACCCGGGGAGGGCAAAGTTGGTATCCATTCTGGCCAGTCAGCTTTAAAGAAGAAGATGTGTAAGGGAGTAAAAAATACGTGGGTGATAAACACTCAAGAAAGGCCACCTTAAGTAGGAAAGCAAGATGAGCCCAGCAGCAATTCAAATGGCAACGAAAGATAAGAGTCAGTTGAGCAAATAACAGCAACAAGATGGTAAACCGCGCTGTGTCTTAGTAGTGTTGTTTAAACAAAAAAGAAGGCTCTTCAAATCGTTTTCATATATAATACAAACGTGCGGGATTGACGTGTGCGCACTGCGAAGTTTATATATATATATTTATATTTATATATGTACATATATACACTTACAAATAAATTTCATTACCAAACGGAATTTCTCAATGAGACTGGAATGATCGCTGTTTAAAAGAGGAATAAAAACCATCCACCATTTATTACTACGTACACAAACAATTCATCATTTCATCATCACCTAGAGAAGAGACCCCAAACAAACAATAGACTGTTCCTCAGGTCTCCCCATCATGCAGTAGTAATTTTTCACCCTAGAAGCCAAAGCTTCCCCACAAA
This sequence comes from Petasospora taoyuanica, assembly GCA_030567055.1. Lineage (NCBI taxonomy): Eukaryota > Fungi > Ascomycota > Saccharomycetes > Phaffomycetales > Wickerhamomycetaceae > Petasospora > Petasospora taoyuanica. Next base: position 221,425 of record JAKUBZ010000009.1, read on the forward strand.
TTCTTCCTATCAAAAAACGACCTTAGAAAAAAAACACAACTATTGATACAAAACTACGGGCCAAGGGCTTCACAGCGTACATGTCGGCACACACACACACAAACACACACACACACACATACTCCATGGAACGACAGGGCATCAAACTGATCATCAAAGACCTCCACATTGCGAACGGCGTGAGCAAGTGCGGGGTAAATCGCGAACTCTAAAAATGCCAAAAAAAAACACAAACACAAACGAACAAACGAACAAACGAACAAGCGAACAAACAAGTCGCGGCCGTGGTGTTCGGGTTTGCTCTACAAAAGCAGATACACTTTGCACTGTTCTATCTATATCTTAATACCTACCCATTCTAGCGCACCAGTCTGGCATTCAGATGGGCAATCTCATCCTTCAGATTTGCCTCCTCCACACTCTTTACCAACTCCTTCGTGCACTTGGCAACATCAAAGGCAATACCAGCCAATCTCTGCTTGAACTGCTTGTCAGCATACTCATCGTCATCATCTTGGCCTTCACTCTTCGTACACAGAACATTCATTCTTCTCTTCGAGTCAGCCAAACTGTCAACAACCCATCTGCCGTGCTCTTTCAACTCAGCGTTCCGGCTCTGGTTCATCGAGTTGCTTGTGGCATCAATCATTTGTGTCACAACGTCGTTGATATCCTTAGAACCGGATCTTAACAGACCCTTTGTAGAATCTGTGGTCTTGATAGCAGTCAACAAGGCTTGGATAGTGGTAATCACCTTCACAGTCTGATGCTCCAAATACAAGAGCAACTCCGATAATGTGTTATCAGGATCGTCAATGTCAAACTCATCGACATCAAAGTCCTCCTCGTCAGCCTCGCCAGACGCCTGCTCGTCATACCCATTATCCTTCTCTGACTTGATCTCATCCTTGGTGGAAGGTGCATTCAGGTCCTCCTCCTCCTCCTCTGCTTCACTCACTTCCTTCTTAGTCTCAGTCGCAGTCACAGCCCCAGACACAGAAACTTGTTCCACAGGCACGGATGTTGTGGTAGAGCTCAAATCTTCGGTCACAAGTGGATTTATAGGAGAAGCACAAGGCAGGCTTTGGCGTTCAACAAGTGGCTCTGGGGTTTCAGCCACTGCAGCATCTTTGTGATTTTCAACGAACGCTGCTTGGAAAACTGGCAACGATTTCTCAAATTCTGGTTCGTCAGAGGGAGCATGTGTCTCTGAAGGTAAAGATTCCTTGACAAATGCGTTACCTGAAGCACTTGTTGTGGGGGCTGGATCCATCAACGAGTGACTTGAAGTTGAGTGGTCACCACTGGTTTTTCTCTTGCCGAATACACCAATGGCATTTTCAGACAAAAGACTCACAACAGGCTTCTTGGACCCTGGAGAGGAAGTTGGTGTGACTTCAATTTGTTGTTCAAACTGTTTCACTCTCGAAAGGATATTACTGGAGGAAGATCTTCTCAGCCCGTTCTGTGGAGAAGGCTCATTTGGCAACTTTGAGTCCTCGGGTGAGTACCTTAAGGTCACAGGGGATCGAACCGGTGATGTCTTCACCTCTGAAGGCAGAGACTCTTTACTGAAGGAGATCATGGATTTCTTCTCTGATCCAATCTGAGAGTTGATTGTCAGGTTCAAGGGCTTTGGGGTTGCTGTGGTGCTCACGGACCTTGGGGTAGTGCTTGAGCCATTAGCCTCACTCTTCTTAGCCATTCTCAATGGCCTCACTGGAGAGACCACATCCGAGTCCGCTTTTGAATCTGAATCTGGAGCGGGACGCTGGCCAGGGATTGGTTCCTGTGGGCTTGCATCGAGGCCCTCTCTGGTCAACTTGACGTCTTGGATCAGCTCAAATACACTGAATGCAACTTGGCTCACAGCAGACTCAACAACCAGCTTTGGCAAAAGCTCAGAGTAGATGCAGAAGTATCTCGTCGATGTAATGGCATGGGAGAGTGAAGCACGCACCATTTCAGCCTTTTCAGTTTTCGAGACGCGAGAGGCAATCTTACCAGCAATATTTGTAATCGAAGACATGAGAGAGAACAAATCAGAAGCATTACCATTATCATGTGAAAGCGTAGATAATGAGAGAAGGTAATCCGTGATGGACGAACGCAACTGAACAACAAGGCTGATTGGAATAGCACCTGTAGGAGACAAGAATTTCTCAAGCGAATCATCAGAGATAGAGTCAATCGATGGCGTGTTCTTCACATGGAAGTCCCTAACTTGCAGGTATTTGTTCTTCCAAGTGGACTCGTCAAGATCACCACCATTCGTTGTCATTCCAACCATTGACTCATTCGATGTGGTCTCAGAGTGAAGCTTAGCAATCTCTGCATCTTTGGTTTCAATCTCAGACTCAAGAGCCAAAACCCTTGAGTTACTTTGTTGGAGCTCAGTTTCAAGATGAGCCACCTTTATAGACAAGTTGTCATTGATCGAGTGAAGTGTGTAGACTTCTTGTTCATACTTCTCTGCCTTTGTGTGTAGCAATGTGTTTCTTTGTTCGAGATCGGTGATTTTGTTGTCCATCTTCGTTCCTTCTTTGATGAGTAATTCAATTTCTCTATCCTTGTTTCTGTTCTTGCTGACAGACAAGCCTCGTTGTATGCGTGGTTCGGAAGCAGAGGCAAACCCATTGAGATCTCCAAGGGCATCTCTTGAAGAGTGGTCACTGGCCTGTGAAGTGTTGCTTTGTCTCTTTGTCGAGACCAACCTTGGACTCTCGTTAGCCAGAACACTTGGAACATGGCGGAAAGCCATTGGACTGTTTGCAGAGGATCTCGATGTTCTATGAGAGGCTCCGTGCGAAGACGGATGCGACTCTGATGACAAAACATGAGTTGATTCCAAAGGCGAAGCCACTAACTTGTTGGTAGTGGAGGAGACAATTGATCTTCTTGGGTTCACCGGTGCATCATCCTCTTCATCACTGCTCCATGCCATATCGGCCTTTGTCGGTATCACTGTTGATGATTGCACTGTAACCATGTTTTGCTTCTTACCACCTGATCCTTTAGACTCAATAGAAGCCCTCTCCTTCGGAGTCCCATTGCTGTAAGCCTCGTTACTAGAAACAGTCAGGACGGTGTTGGTAGAGACTCTCTTCTCAGCACCACCTTCTGTAGACGGGGCAGATTCTTCTTCGTTTCTTCTCTCAATCTCATAGAAGATATCACTCACCAAGTCACGGAATCTCGTCTGCTGCAACGAGCCCAACTTCTCTCTGGCCTCGTTCCTCTTCGGGTGAAAGTTTGCCATTGGGAGAAGGAAGTCTGGCTCCTCCTGGGACTCACTGATACGTCTTTGCAGCTCATCGTAAACATCGGTACTCAACTCGAAGAACTGTGTGGCAGAGAGCTTCAGCAACTTTTCCCTGGCCTTGGCTGCTCTGGCTGGGTTAGATCTTGCCGGAGCAGGCGACACAGAGAGGAACTGTCTGAGCGCCAAATGGTACTGCCTTAGACTCGAACGACTCTCTGGACTCAACTCCAACATTTTGGTTATACTCGTGCACTTGGATCCAGGGCAAAACGAAACAGGCGGGTATGCTCAAAGAGGTGGCTGGCGACACAAGTGGGTCCGAGGATGTGTACGATGCGTCAATATCGATAAGCGCCCTATCAACTGGCTGTGGAAAAGGTGCCGATTAGTCGGCCGAAAGTTGGTGCTTGTTGTTTTGTTTTTGTGTTGACCATCAAGGTCGTTTCCGCACATCGCGCCTACTCGCTTCTTTTCTTTCTTCTTTCGCAGTGGTCGCGAAAATCTGGATTTCGGAAACGCGTCTCTGAAATTTTGACGCGCAAGGGGGACGCGTCGCTTACCCAATACAAGCCTCCAGCCGCGCTACAATAATATCTTACGGTGCCAGGGGTGCGTCGTCGTGAAAGTTTAATTTCAGCCATGTTTTAGGTCTATTCAAGTTCCAACTACAAAGTTCATTAAAAATGTCACTAAAATGCATCGGTCATAGCTTTAGAGTCACCGTCTCAGAGGATCCCCAAGGGTGGCTGCTGATGATACACTCCACGAGCCAGTCCCAGTCGATGAGCTCCAACTTCAGGTCAACCAGTGCCCCGTTATTCATCATTCTCTTCGAAACAGACGGTTTCTTTGAATCACCAACGTCCGATCCCTTTAAAGTCTTGTGCAGTGCACTCAGCTTACGGCCGTAGACGTAGATCGGGGTCTTGTAGTCCTCCAAGATTAAGGCACACTCGCTCACAAGCTTATTGTTATCAGTGAGCTTCAGATGTGCAGTTTGACAGCCGAGTGCATGGAGTAGGAAGGCGACAATTGGTGGGTCTGAGTCCACTATAAGTGCAAACCTTTTGGAGAGGATTCTGTTATTGGAGAGTTGTAACGACAAATCAAAGTCTCTTTTCCAATTATCAACAAACGTGCTGATATCAGAGGACTTGACCGCACCATGAAGCCTCTTGGAAACGCCGCTTGGGAGAAGATATGTGTGCAAGTTCTTCAATAGAGTGGAATCTTGAAGACAGTGGTGTATGTACTCATACGACAACACTGGCCAACCGAGGGCCAATGCCTCAAAGTACTTTGGATACCGGCTCGGTTTGCCTGTAATCAATGCAGCAAATCTGTAGTGTGTCAAAGAACGATCCAATTGTTTCAGACACTTCTTTTCGTATGATATCTCCATGAAAGACTCAAATCCGTTGTCAGCGACAGTGCCACCATTGGACTTGATTAAGTCTTCAAGCTCATTTTTTTTCCGGTCATCCAATCCGGTTAGTGTGAACAAGCAACCAGAGAACACTTTTGTAGGACCAGGTGTTGGTTTCCTTGAGAAAGATTGGATCAAAAAGTCTTCGAATGTCACAGTCGGCTTCGAATTTGCCCGCCTTCTCGAAATCTCCTGTATAGAGCCGACCCGATGAGTCAAGAGCCAGTACCTTTCGGCCATCTTGAGATCGGCCAATGCGAATCTAATCAACGATCCAACCATGGCGTCCTTCTTCCTTGACGATTTTTTGACCTTCCGACAGACAACAGTGTCGTACCCTCTCATACATCGGATCACATCACCAATCTCCTCGTTGTTTACACACTCAAGGCTTGTGATTATGTACTCAGTGTCATCGTGAGTTACAGTGTCACCTATACGGATATCAAGAGGTGAAAGCCCAGTAGCCTGCTGAGTACGATCGTTGAATTGCACAATTGGGATTCCGTCCTCAACGCCAACCGCCAAACCCGGGTAGAAGAAGGTCTCATAAAGGTGCCAAACACTGTTCTTGGAAACCACATCTTCGCCTGTAAGAATCAACTTATCCTCAGTAAGAGGATGTTGAGGCAGTAAGACCTGTGACGACTCCAGGCTGGACAGACTAGAAAACTGATCCATGAGGCAATTAGATTCACTGTTTGTAGCTGCAGGAGCCGAATTACTGCCATCACCCTGGTCCTCACTGCCTTCCGTGTGTATGTGATCTTGAAGAATAGGACTTTTTGGGGGGCTGAGCCTCTGCCTCTTGGGAACGTCGGGTGAAGAAACTGCCAAAATGTTTCTCTTTCTTGTCCTTCTTGGCCGATAGATTCTTGAACCTTCATCTTCGTAGTTTATCAACAGTTTCATCGCATTCTCTTCGTCAATGGTGGCATCCACTTTACTTTCATCATCAATATCAGAGATGTCCTGTGTGACATTTCCCGTGAGATCAAACTGCGAGGCTGTATTCTTTTTCTCTGCTTCCGTTGATGTAGACTTCATAGCATTCAGCGGCCGGAATTCTAGACCTTCATCACCATCTGCTTGCACCTGGACTCCATTCTGGTCCTCTTCTTGTGCCTCATCTGCTAGTGTGTCTTCATCCTCTTTGGTCCGATCTCCCGAAGATGGAGATGACGGTGCAGTTGGAATGGGAAATTTATCGACAAACCCATACTTGCCATGAGATGGCGTGTTCTGTACTTGTAGCTGTGATATAGAGCCGGAGCGGTCTCTGAAAGTGCCCCCGTTCTGTTGAGGAGTACTGGAAGAATCATGAGTAATTGGAACAAGAGGTGAGGCAAGAGGTGCCAACGATGGCCTTAGGAATTGGATCTTGGATGAGTCCTCGGGACTTGAGTGTGCCGGCTTTCCCGGGAACTCTCTGTTGTGTGTGATTTGTATGCTGTCTTCCGCATTGAACTCGAACTGCCCGTTCTCCTCGGAGGAATTGTTCTTTGTGTTACTCCCTTCTTCATCTTCTGAGACGACTGGAGACGAGACCCCACTGTGATGCGAGCGGATTCCTTCCAGTGAGATATTAGTATCCTCCTCCTGGCCAAAATCGTCTGGAGCTGTCCCTGGTATCTGAAGTGCTGCCTGTGAGGCGTCAGCCTGTGACTGATGCGTGCCATTAGTACTCAGATCAAATGTGTTATCAGCCTGCTCATGTTGTAGGGGATCCACAATGGTATAGTCCTGGCCCTGGTATTCATCACGGCTCGCTGCAGGATCCCCAAACTCCTGTGGAAGCCGCTTTAGGGCAATGCCATCACCAGAAAGATCCGAAAGCTTCTGTGTCGGAGTCTGTCCAAACTGCGTGTCGAAGGCCAGGCTTGGAATCGGCTGTGTGCTAACTTCGAGTTCGGGCTGATCAGCATGGTCCTGTCGCAGCTTCTCAAAGAGCTTGTGAGCTGTATGACCCGATGGCGTATCCACAGGCACAACGGTCCGTATCCTTCTTCGCAGCGCAGTGTCTGGCGTGTCGGCAAACGGGTTTCGTACTTTAGCATGCACCGGAGTCTGACCCAACACCTGGATCTTGCTGTTGATTGGCGTGTCCTCGAAAGGGTCCTTGATATGGTTGAGCCAGGGACTCTCCGTGTCCGTGAGCTTGAGATGCCTCTGGAGAAGCGCCTGCGAGTCGTCGTCCTTATGAGACTTTTGCGACTTTTGGTCCTTGATTATGGCTTCAGTGACATTTCCATTGGGATCAGAGGACGTCCCAATGCCCAAATCAGGAACCGCTGTGGGGGAAATTCTCTGAATAGCAGATGTATTTGGGTCTGCTATCACCACAGTGTCAGGCTCTGCGTCCAAGAGCTGTTGCGTATTGAGCGAGTCCTTGAAGTCACACGATGAGTCCACCACGCGGTTGTCTTCTTGCGATTCGAGAATCTTCACCTTCTGAGCCCGGGACTTCTGGGACGCTTCTATGTTGATAGTGCCGATGACCTGTGTCTGTAGCTTATGTTAGTCTTGCAGATCTCTTCAGCTGATGGCTTTCCTCTTCACTCACATCCGCCAGTTGACGCCCGCGCCCACCGGAGCTCTCAAGATCCTCATTTGGTAGCATCTGTGTGCGTCTGTTCTCCTTTTTCTTTTTTGGTGGGGGTGAGGTAGTAGACCTATGAGCCACTCTGCTATCTAATAGTTGAAGTATGCATTATATAGAGAACCCCCTACAACTTGGCGCGATAGTACGCGATCGCTTTGATCAAAGAAAGGTGCGCGCGGCGTTTAGTAAGAAGATGTCTGGGTGTAAATAATGCCATGGGCACACAGTCTTTTTTTTAGTCTCCCGGAGAAGGTTTTAGAAATAGGTATATGTAATGTGTGGTATGAGTGATTTAACCGTGCTATTCAGGCCGGGACTCAAGACTAAGGGAATACGGTATGGTATTATAGAAAAGAAGAGATTAGCGTCTAGTAGTGCATCAAAAAAAACAAAAGGGAAAGGATCCATGAATAATGTGAATGGAACTGCTGTACTTACTCAAAGGTAGGGAATGGGCTCCAGTCTGGGACGATGAGTCTCTGCTCTCCTTCCTTGGTGACCAACTCGTTGATCAAGGCGATGTGCTCTTCTGACAAGCCCAACAACTCGGCGTTGCTCACGATTCTCTGCTCGCTGACAGACTTTGGCAGAACGACGTAGCCTCTCTTGAAAGCCCAGTTGATCATCACTTGTGCTGGGGAGGCGCCATAAACCCCAGCAATGGTCTTCAGGGTCTCGTTGGTGAACAGCGGGGACGAAGTGGAGCCCAATGGAGAATAGGCCTCAAATACAATGCCCTCGGATTGACAGTACTCGATGAGCTCCGTCTGTGGCAACAATGGATGGCACTCACACTGGTTGGCGGCTGGCTTGACCTTCGTGGTCTCGGCACCCAACAGCGTCTTGAGGTTGTTGATGGAGAAGTTCGACACGCCAATGGCTTTGGCCTTGGCCGTTGGCAGCGTCTGCATCAATTCCCAGGTCTTGACAAAGTCCCACTCCTCAACGTCCAGGGCTCTCGAGCCGTCCTCATTGATGACAACGGCAAGCTTCTGCTCACCGCACTTGAGTGGCACCGGCCAGTGGATCAAATACAAGTCCACGTAGTCCAATCCGAGCCTCCCCAGGGACTCCTCGAGGGCAACTTCCGGCTCTCTATGCTGGGACCCCCAAAGCTTCGTGGTGACAAAGATCTCCTCGCGCGGGACGCCCGAATCTCTGATGGCCCTGCCGACCTGCTCTTCGTTCTTGTAGATAGCGGCGGTGTCGATGTGTCTGTAACCGGCCTTCAAAGCGGCAATGACAGCGTCGTAACCGTCATTGTTGGACGATTGCCAGGTGCCCAGACCCAATTGCGGGATTCTGAGACCGTCTGTGTTCTTCAGTGGGATCTCGGCGGTGTTGATCATCCTCGCTTGTCTTTTGTCTTGGGCTTCGTTGTCTGTATGTAGATTGAAGCGGAGAGGTGAAGAGAAGAGAAGGGAAGTATTTCCAGGGGGCGGAGATCCCAGATTTCGGAGCCCATAATTAGCCCCCCCTGCGCAGCGTTCCCCAATCCGGTAATAAGTCCGTGCGCTTCGAGTCCCAGTGTACACTTCCCCGTGTTAAGTGCGCGAACTTGTTGTGTGAGCGTACGTACCCACACTTCTGTAGCGCGATCGTGGAAGAAAGGACAGATTCATTCATACACAAAGGCCTTCGTGCCAACTCATCCACCACTATCAGAGCGGTTAATTCGGAAACGGCCTAATACAAAGGATGGAAGAGCGTGCGATCTCCGAGAGAGATTTTGTTAAGCGGCTCGAGCCGCTCGTTGGTGCCGCCGCCGTGAATGAGTTCTTGGAGCGTATGGTGTAATACCCACTCATGCCAAATCACTTTCAGCAATTGGTTGGCTACTAACCTCGGACTCGAGACAGCTATTTGGGCGCAGAGGAGATCTTAACACTGAGGTACGATCCATTGGCCGACTTCAGGGCGCTTCCGTTAGTGAAGAGGGCGTTCTTGGGGCTTTGCCTTGTCCATCGAGGGAAGATTGAAGCTGGGCTTCGTGAGATCAGCGTCACGGTGGACGTTTCTCCTGACTATGACTCCCGTTTGCGCTGCCTTCTTATGCTATACTTTGGGTTCCAGACGGGAGGGTTGGCGAAGTACGCGGATAGAGTCTTGGAGGAGGCGTTGATGCTTGATAATGAGATCTCGGGACATTTCTTTGAACAGCTTTGGGAATCCACCCCGATAATGTGCCAAGGCAACAGTAGCAGTGACAATGAAGAGTCTCACTGCGAGGTGGCGGACATCACTGCGGTCGAGTCCAAGAGCCTCAAGACTAGGTTACGGTATTACCATTTCCAAGCCGCTGAAGCGTCCTTGGCCGCCATTGCACTGTTCAAAGACCACAACATGGTGGCTGTGCTTGCAGAGTTGACACGGATGTTTCACATCATTGAGATGCTTGTTCCTGAGCCTCTCCCAGAGCCCTTTGTGAACGTGTGCTCCATCCTGAGTGCCATTGAGATGGCAAGACAAGATCAGCTTTGTCAGGCACTCGAGTCAATCAGGGCAAAGAAGACCACAAGAATCCGCAACGGAGACTTAAGAGAGCTCAGAGAATATGTGATGTTGAAGACCATTCAGGGATATTCCTGTTTGGTTGAAGGGAAACACCACCTGCTGTTTGTTCATCTCAATGCGTGTATTGACATTGCCAATGAGTGTGGGCCCGCCAATGACAAGCACCTACACCTTCATTCACACAAGATTGAGTTATTTGGATCGTCCACTTTGAGATCAATAGCATTGCTTACGGCACAGCTGTTTGTGAAGTTACCACATGACCATTCACAAAAGAATCTTTTGCATTGTGAGCATCTCTTCACGAGTATCACCATATGGAGTGATGATATTGTCACCAAAAGAGAACAACAGAATGGGAAATTACAAATGTATTTTCTCACTTTGGCACTACTTGATTTCCAGAGGGCATTATTAAAGGGGTCTATTATATCGGATGAAGAAACAGAAGTATGGAACGAGGCATTGGAAGAGTCCATAAGGAAGTTGATCTTGGTGAGCTCTCTTAAGCTGAACGATGACGAATCTGTCGTTTACATCTATCAAATGATCATAACATTCTGTATTTTACACGGAGGATATCATTTGAAAGTCATTTGGATGTTTCAATTTCTTTTGAATTTTGCACAATTAATCAATACCTTGTCTCAACCTCTGAGTGATCGATGGACTCCACCTTTGGATATCATACAGATGATTCAGTCTTCCAAGGAGTTTTGTGATATGGCAGGCCTGTTAAGGTCCGAGTTATCCATGGATGAGAAAGATCAGATCTTGAACATCATTTCCCCCATTGATCTCGATATGAGGACGATCTGTATCCCAGTACATTACATCTTTAGATCCCAAGATATTCAAAACGAGGGATATATAAGCTTGAGACAAGCAGAAAGACAACCTAGAGGTGTTGAAGTTGCTGAAGGTTTCAGAAAATCCGATGAAATTATCAACTTTTGGATGAAGTGTTACATGGACGAGAAAAAATGCATCCCACAGGCTGTTAAACAGTTCGTTGAAGAAAACATCTTCACCTAATACCACTACTATTGGGTTACACAGCGAGTGGAGTCAATACACACATTACAAAAGCCAACAGAAGAAAGAGAGATCTCAGACCTGGATGCCCTGGCGAATACGGCTCTCCAAGTCCATAAGGTCCTTAATGTAGGCCTCCATCTTCCTTCTCTTCTCCTCAATCTCCTTCAAGGTCAACTGGTCCAGGTCCGCGCCCTCGATCTCATTGAAGATGTTGGACAAGTCCTGAGACGGTGGCGCAGAGCTCTGCTCCACCGAGTAAGTCGATAAACCGGTGCCCATCATGAAAGAAGACATGTCTCTAAAAGTGGAAGCAGCTAATGTAACAGCACTAGGTGTAACACCCTTGTTGTTGCTGTTGTTGTTGTTGTTGTTGTTGTTGTTGTTGTTGTTGTTGTTGTTGTTGTTGTTGTTGTTGGCCAATTTGTTTCTTCTGTAACCTTCATAAAGGACGGAATGAGTGGCATCTTTCAAATCATCCAAATGGGAGCCAAACAACGAGTTTCTCAACATGGTAAAGTCCGTGTGTGCTGGGTCCTCCACAGTCATAGTACCCCATGGATATTCTCTAACATGGCTCAGAATTTCTCCTTCATGGGACTCATAGCTTCCGGCAACGGCAAAGGGAATGTGCCCAATCAACCACTGGTTCTCGCTCAAAGTGTCACGGTCATCCGAATCCGACCGGAAGTCATAGATTGGGATTCTGTTGGCTCTGATATCGCCCATAATCAACTTCTTGTTCAACTCCAATTCTTCAGTTGTTAAACAGTCAGACTTGGCAAGTACGGGAATCACATTGACACGGGATGAAAGCTCTTTCAAAGCCATCACATCCAACTCACGAAGCCCTCTAAACGTTGGCTTAATAAAGTACAACGCAACATGTGGTCTCCCATCTTTGAACTTCGGGTCACGCTTAATACTGCACTCCTCCGCCAACATCTTCTCAAATTCTCTCTCCAAGAACTCCACAATGCGAGAAGTGCACAGAGAGTTGTCCACGTTGTCTCCAAACCCGGGGAACATCACAATATCCAATGAGATTGGAGTTGACTCTTCTTCGGCTATGTTCACATGAAGCTTCACCATCTCGATTCCCGGGTTGATGTGTGCATGCTCTGGTCTGACACTCTGCGTATCCTTGTCCAACACTTTCTGGTTGCACAACGTGTTGACGAACGAAGCCTTGCCACATCCCTCTTGGCCACAAACCAAGAGTGTGAAATCGATACCTCTCTTGAGATGCTTGCGGCGACGGAGCTCCTCCGGTGACTGATAGACGGCGTTGGCCCACTGGGGTCCCTCAGGGTCGTTGGTGCGGAATGACATAATTTGGTTGTGTGATCTGTGCTCTTGTTCTGTTTGTGTGAGATACGTATATATATATTATATATTATATTTCATTTTTATTTATATTAATTGCAGCTATTAATTTGTGGATCAGACTTGTGTATACTTCAAACCACAAAATCGGAATTGAGATCCCACAAAAAAAATTACAATTCCTATATATATATCTAATATCATAATTCGACTACGTCCTTTTTTCCAAATTGCACAGATTACGTCATTGGTGAAAAAGCTACACACCATCTTGCTCCATGAAGAATATTTATTCTCCAATCTCATCATCCGACACCAAAGCCAATAATTCGTTCACATTGGCCTTTATCTTATTCGTCATATGTACACGAACATTCTTGGTGGCTGGAGATCTTCTTATCTTGCCTGATTCCTCATCATCAGAAATCCCAGCCTTGAAGGACGTTCTCTTGTTAGAAGAAGACGGTTCAGTAGGCAGTGATGACGAAACACCTGAGAGTTGTCTCCTCGTCAGACGAGTGCCTCTATTGGTGTCCAATGGGTCCGGTGTAGGCTTCATGATAAGCACAGGTGACTGCTGGGCTTCTTGCGCTGGAGGTGATTCGAGGGAAGTCGAGCTTGACAAACGTCTCTTCACTTCTGGAATCTCCCCCGGATCTTTAGCATTCTTTGATGTTTCAACATCGGCCTGCTTCTTTTCAACCCCCTTTGGCTCTTTCTTCTCTTCAACTTCTTCTTTCATCTCCAAGAGTTCATCCGGACCAGGTTCCTTAGATTCCACAGGTTCGTTCATGTGTCCAATCTTCTTCAAATTTTCGACACCACTTAACGCTTCGTCTTCCTTGGTCTTTACCGGGGATGGTACGTTTCTTATCACAGACGTGGTGGTCTTCTTCATAGGAATAGAGGGACCCTTGGCGGGGATCATAGGCCCAACATTCTTGAATGCATTGAGATTGGAATGTGTTGGTGTTGCCGACTGCGAAGGTGCAGTGCTGTTCAGTGGAGACTTTACAGGTAATGAGGCACCTAAATGTACTGATTGTGACTTGAGCGACTCTTCCGGTGGCATGGACGTATACTCAGACCGGTGGAAGTTTCTGTCATAGGCAGTATCCAAGGGAGTCGCCGAAGGTGTCGCCAAGGGCGTCTCCGATGATGGAGTGAATGCCGTTTCACGGTCTTGAAGCCCTTCGCAGGAGGTACGTATGTCATTGGCTCCTGCCATATCCTTCTCCATCTCGTGCTCTTTTTCAGTGTCCTCTTCTTGCCCAGATCTCATCATCGGCTCCTCTACCACATCCACATCCACATTCTTATGCAGAACGTGCGCAAACGTTGCCCTGTTAGGATGACTTGTACTCGGCAATGCAAACACACAGTCCCAAATCGGAGCCAACGTCTCCATCGATATATGGTAGCCCCTTGTTTTGAAATAGTCACCGGGGAACACCAGCTTGCCCTTCGCCACCGCATAGACGAGCAGTGCTATCGCCACGTCTTCATGCCTATACATCAAAAACAAGTCTTTCCCACCCCATCTCGTCAGTCTAATAAAAAACTCCAACCTAATGGGCCCATCTTTCATAGCTACCATTTCCCAGAACTTCTTGTTCTCTGCACTCTCATGCGGCGACTCCAGTGGGTTCTCGTTGTATCTCCACCGAGCAAACACAGAGTGGAAGATTGTAAATGGGTCATATAAGATGAAGTCACAGCATAACCTCTCCATCACGGTCATCTCCCATTTCACAATGCTGTCCCTCAGCTGGAACTTGTCCTTGTTCACGCGTGACGTTGGCGCCGCCTGTTGCCCCTGAGGAAACATACTGCGTATGATCCTGTCAACGAGACTGGTCAATGGGATGTGAATCTCCAATGTCCTAGCAGCTAAGAAAGTACACACGAACGCTATCACTCGCAGTTCCTTGTCGTCACCCATACTCATCCTCAGTAGGTATCGTCTGAAGTAGATCTCCGCCAGGTAGAACACAGACATTGGCAGCTTCAAACGCTCCAGCTGATGTAGCGTGTGCTCAATCTTTGTAGTCATAAGGTCTCTACTCAACCGGTGGTTGAGATTCGTCATCATCGAGTCAATCTGATCCCTCGTGAAAAGCCAGTCGTTCCTCGGTACCTCGATGTGGTCCGGCCACTGGCTGCCCTGGGGCGTCCTTACAGAGCTCATCCGGGCACTGCTAATGGCTTTTGTCAATATATATATATATATATATAGAAAGAATATGGCATGGGGTTTTAAATGAAGGTGCTCGCGAAAATGGAATAGAGTGCTTACGTGATATGGTTGTGAGCCCTTTCCTGCCGTGACTTTGTGCCTATGGGCTTTAAATATATTATCCTATTGAATAACAGAGATTCAGCTCTGTATGATGTCTTGATGGAAGTTGCGCGTTCTCCCAAGGACATTGCCAATTTTGAATGCCCTTGAAAAGGTGTTATGTTGGTGCTGTCGCCCATCGCCCATCGCCCATCCCGCCAATTTTGTGATAAAATCAATCTCAGCAGCTTAAGATCTTTGAATTTTTGACATGCTTCCAAAAGTGAAGCAAATCCCAAAGAATCGAGATCCCCCTCCCTCTTCTTTGGTCTCGGATTTGTGCTCTATATATAGTGTATCCAGTATCTAACATCTGCCAGCATCATTTAGAATGAATCCTCAATCCACAATCTTATAGACCACAGGCGCTCGAAGAATCGTGCTTCGCACAGTATACAACGCCCGGCGGTGAGGCTTTGCAAATGAAAAGAGAGCCTCATAAACGACGAGCTTCTGGGCTTGGGAAAATACACACCAATATAGCCTATATTAACAGTGACAAGCACCATGTGTCAAGGTTGAAACGCGCCGCGTATATGGTCGAGGGATACTTTGAATATTTCTTTTGATGATCTCTACAGTACAGAATCCAGAACTTTTTTTTTTACCAAACGGAGATTATCACCGTTGATTCAGGCGTGTGCACTCTGGACCCGGCGCATATGTTTATGCTGGCAGGAGCGGGCATCCTCTCAAGATCTCTCGGAGCTGCCTCACTAAAAGCCCATATAGCTTTAATTTATTGACGTATACTGGGACTTCCAGCTACCAGCGTTCTTTGCGGAGCTGGCGACAGCTGCAGCCTGTCAGCTGGGGACAGCCGAGCGGCGAGTATGTACCATACATGTACAAGTATGTGGTCCGCCGCATGGCCCAACAACTCGTTCCATGCATCAAGGCTCAAGACTGCGCGCGCGGGGGAG
>JAKUBZ010000010.1:0-230696 GCA_030567055.1 Petasospora taoyuanica
CCTCCTTCCCCAGAGATCTTGAGATTGTGGAGGATAGCCGCGGCTCACGGATTTTGTGGGGAAAGGCCGCAGCCGGTGTGTGTGTGTGTGCTCTAACAACAGTTCTCCTCCCCGGGGCAAAGTACAAATAGTGGGTGGGTTCACTTCTTGTTGATGTTGAGCGTAAGCATGCAAACATTTGGCGGCTAAATTAGTAATAATCAATTCAGCGGAGCGGAGATGTCGACAGAGGAAATGGCGCAGGAGCGCTCGCAGTGCTCTTTTGACACCAGAGAGTTGACTTATTTTTTGGACAATGGCAGGGAGAACACTGAGCTCTTGGAGGAGATGATGACTTGGTATGAACGTGATCCAACTTTCAAAGTCCCCACGTATGATCTCAGTTGGAAAGAGCAGAGAGAGATGGCACTCAAGAGAATCGCCAAGATGGTACCGTTTTTGGCACAGGACGATGAAGACAAGTTTATCAAGAGAATGAATTTGCTGTCAATCTTTGACGGTGCAACTTACACGAGGCTTGGTGTGCACTTTGGGTTGTTCTGTATGACTGTAAGGGCATTGGGTACCCCGGAGCAGTTCAACCACTGGTTAGTGGAGCGTGGTGCGCTCAATTGCTCCAAGTTCTTTGGATGCTTCGGTATGACGGAGTTGACACATGGCTCCAACGTTGCCGGATTGCAAACCACCGCCACTTTTGACAATGATGACGACTGCTTTGTGATTCACACTCCACACCTGGGTGCTACCAAGTGGTGGATCGGCGGTGCAGCTCACTCTGCGACTCATTGTGTCGTCTACGCTCGTTTGCTCGTCAATGGTAAGGACTATGGTACAAAGAACTTTGTCGTCCAACTCAGAGACTTGAATACACACGAGTTGCTTCCAGGTATCGCAGTGGGTGATATTGGTAAGAAGATGGGTCGTGACGGTGTGGACAACGGTTGGATCCAGTTCACCAAGGTCAAAGTTCCACGCTTCAACATGTTAAGTAAGTTCACCAAGGTGGATGAATATGGTAATGTATCCAAGCCAGAGTTTGCAGAGCAGATGGGCTACACCGCTCTTGTCGGTGGTAGAGTGGCCATGGTTACCAACTCCTATGACACTGGTAAGAGATTCATCGCTATTGCACTTCGATACGCTGCGATGAGACGACAGTTTGGTAATGACGGTTCCGGTAAAGAGAAGAAGATCATCGACTACACACACCACAGGAGAAGACTCTTCCCATTGCTTGCCACTGTGTTTGCCCTCAATTCGTCAAGTATCGAAGTCGAGGCGTTCCAGAAAGAGACTCAAAGACTCGTCGCTGAAGGTGATGTCGCCAAGGCAGTACCTAATCTCAAAGATCTATTTGCCCTCTCAGCTGGTATGAAGGCATTCGGGACTTGGGACACCTGTAAGATCATTGACGAAGGCAGACAGGCTTGTGGTGGTCACGGTTACTCTGCTTACAATGGGTTTGGC
This sequence comes from Petasospora taoyuanica, assembly GCA_030567055.1. Lineage (NCBI taxonomy): Eukaryota > Fungi > Ascomycota > Saccharomycetes > Phaffomycetales > Wickerhamomycetaceae > Petasospora > Petasospora taoyuanica. The sequence goes on from JAKUBZ010000010.1 coordinate 1,468, forward strand.
CCAGGTTACAATGACTGGGTCGTCCAATGTACTTGGGAAGGTGATAACAACGTGCTAAGTTTGAGTTGTGGTAGGGCATTGATCCAGAACTATTCGTCTCTGGAGAAAGGTTCCAAGCTTGGTGATTACTCCAAATACTTGTCCGATGACGTCTGCTCTTTTTCCTTGGCTACCTCTCAACTGGACAATGTGGAGACTTTAATAAAGGCATGGGAATTTATCTCCAAGAGTTTGGTCAAGAAGGCTGCTCAGAGCTATAAGTCATTCTACAAGTCTAGTGGCAGCCAAGATCTTGCATTCGAGAAGGTGTCTTCAAACAGATTTGAGATTGCCAAGATCCACACTAAGCTCTTAACTTTGAAGACATTCCACCAGAGAGTTCAGAACGCTAACGATGATGTGCGTCCAGTGCTCAACTTGTTATGCCAGCTGTACGCATTAACCATTACTTTGGAGAACATTGGCCAGCTGTACTCATTCGGTGTTGCCAGTGGTTCTGACTTCTCCGAACAGGTCAACTTCAAGATTGACGAGATCAACGAGAAGTTGAGGCCAGACATTGTCGGTATCACCGATGCTTTCAATCTTAGTGACTTCTTCATCGGTGCACAGATTGGAAAGAAGGACGGTGGTATCTACGACCAATACTTTTCCTTTGTCAACAGCCAGACCGGTAAGGAAGGTGTGCCATATTACTACGAGAGTACTCTCAAGCCATTCATCCATAGAAGCCTGGCCAAGACTGACAATGAGGAGCAGGACTAACTCTGGTATAAAATACAGTGAATCATAATTGCCTCTTCTTTTTTGGTTTGTTTTTTTTATTGTACTAAATCAATTATTAGTTAACAGGACAGATACCTGGTCCGCCTTCCTGCACAACATTTTTGATGTTGGCAATAGTCTTCTCAGCAGCACCTTTGAAGTTATCCATTGTAAAAGATCCCAAGTGTGGGACCATCACAACGTCGTGACGGTCACAGAACCGAGGATCGACGTTTGGTTCGTTCTTGAAGACATCCAAGCCAACAGAGTTCAGTGTACCGTCGTCCAAAGCCTTGAACAACACGTCCTCGTCAATTGCAGTGCCACGGCCGATGTTGACGATTCTCGAGCCCTTCTTGAACAACTTAATGGACTCTTCGTTAATGAGGTTTGTTGTCTCTGGGGTTGATGGTACAGCAAGGGCCAAGAGGTCCAAGTGCGGCACCATCTCTGTGAAAGATGGGTAGTACACAGGCTCATATGGTAGCTGCTTGAGCTCTTCCTCGCTCAATGGGGTTCTCTTTGTGTATACAATCTTCATACCAATGGCCCAGAGTCTAAGAGCGATTTCCTTGCCAATGGCACCAAGTCCCACAACACCTGCGACTTTGCCCGCTGGAGAGTCCATCGATTTCCCTCCGACAGTCATGTATTTGGACCAGTTCTTACGCTCTGGGTCTGTAGAGACCAGTGGTCTGTGTGTCTTTGAGTCGACTTCCGTACCACCGATGACTTGTCTAGTGGTGGTGATGTTTCCCCTGTGTTCTCTGAACGATTGTTCAAAGTACGAGCTGTATCTGAACGCACCAAGAGTGAGATACAAAGCGATATCAGCCACATCTTTGGCAGATGCACTGCCGACGTTGGCCAATACGATTCCCTTCTCTCTGAGTTTCTTGCCGTCAACGGTGTCATGTCCAACCCATGGCAATGCCACAATTTTAAGAGAAGGAGGCAAGTAATCAATGATAGTATTGAACCCTCCAGGGATACTGAACAGTGCACCACCGGTCCAAATGGCAGAGATATCGTTCAACTCTTCTTTAAGTGTCTTTTTCCAGAACTCAACATCCGGTTGCATCTCCTTCACCACAACGTCGAATTCCTCTTGGAACTGTTGAAATGCCTCGATATGATCTGGCACTTCGACACGGTGGGGCATCACTGGGAGGAACACTTTGTACTTTTGTTGTGTCATCTTTTTTGAGTCCTTTTTGGGGGTTTTCTTGGAATCTTGAAAGGAGCAACCTATAATATGTTAGAAATGTGAATATAAAAATGGATCAAAGATCGTAGAAAGGGTCCACAATTTATATCTATTCCTTATCATGAACGGCTCTCGATTGTCTCGGCGCGCACCGGTTGTACTTCCAGATCGGGACATGTCACGACTTGAGACTGAAATAACTCTAGAACTAAATAGACAATACCCAATTTTTTATAGCGGAATATATAGCCCATCACCAGATCTACTATATATTCTAGAAGCAAAAGAAAATTAGTTCAAGTGCCAAAAAAAGAAAGTATTCCGGAACGGGGAATCGAACCCCGGTCTGCTCGGTGAGAGCGAACTGTGATAGCCACTACACTATACCGGATTTTGTATGGTGCTTTATTTTTTGTAATATACTCAAATCTGTAGCTGTCAAGAGTAGGGGCAGTAGAGTAACGCCTTTGACTATAGAGTGTGTCTAAATCCTTCTCAAATCTACCATATACAGCAAGTAAATGAATACCTATGAATATTCTACCACGATGAAGGTCTTTATCCAACCAAACAAACACATCGATGCCATCACACACAAACTCCACTTCAAACGGCACGGAAAGACCACCAATAGCCGAGAATAATAAATAATCAGAATGAGATTTTTTTTTTTTGGACTCTGCAAAAAAAGAGCGGACTTTTCTCAAACACCGACGAGCGACAAGCGGCGCGTACTTTTGCCCAGGGCTGCATAACCACTGGGCGATTTTCGCAGGAGTTTCGCCTTCTCCCTCCCCCCTCCACTCGAGATAGCGAAATTATAACTCCCCCCTTTTTTTTTGACTCTTCTTCTCCTTTTTACACTTATATTTTGATGTACAGGTTTGCACCATTGGCCCGCTGTTTCACGCGTTCCCCACTGAGCATACCCTTGAGATTTCAGTCCATTTCAGAGAAGAGAAATCATCACACTAAGATGTCCGAACCAGAGTTTAGTGCTTTGTTCCAAAAGATTGACGAGTTGAAGCCACAGTTCATTGATCGTCTGCGTAAGGCTGTGGAGATTCCATCCGTCTCTGGTGATGAGTCGCTGAGACCACAGGTTGTGAAGACTGCCGAGTTCCTCAAGGCCGAGCTGGAGGCCTTGGGTGCGCAGGACATTGAGCTGAGAGAGCTTGGGACACAACCACCCCCTGTTGCTGATTCAACGTTGCAGTTACCACCAATCGTGCTTTCCCGTTTCGGCTCTGACCCGGAGAAGAAGACCGTGTTGGTCTACGGCCACTACGACGTTCAGCCAGCGAGTTTGGAGGACGGTTGGAACACCGACCCGTTCCAATTGGTGGAGAAGAACGACGTGTTGTATGGCAGAGGTTCATCGGATGACAAGGGCCCAGTGATGGGTTGGCTGAACTGTATTCAGGCGCATAAGGAACTCGGGATTGAGCTTCCGGTGAACCTGATCACATGTTTCGAAGGCATGGAGGAGTCTGGTTCCCTCGGGCTCGACCAGCTCATTGCCAAGGAGGCGCAAGGTTACTTCAAGGGCGTTGATGCAGTGACCATCTCGGACAACTACTGGCTCGGTACCACGAAGCCTGTGCTAACCTACGGCCTCAGAGGAGTCAACTACTACCAGATTACCGTCAAGGGCCCTGCTGCAGACTTACACTCCGGTTTGTTTGGTGGTATCGTTGCCGAGCCAATGACCGATTTGGTCAAGGTCTTGGCCACTCTAGTGGACACTGATGGTAAGATCTTGATCAAGGGCATCGACGAGCAGGTGAAGCCATTGACTGAGGAAGAAGACAAGCTCTATGACGACATCGAATTCGACGTTGATGTGTTGAACCAGGCCACGGGCTCTGACACTGCGCTGTACAAGGACAAGAAGTCGATCTTGCAGCACAGATGGAGATACCCATCTCTCTCCATCCACGGTATTGAAGGTGCCTTCTCCGAGGCCGGTGCTAAGACTGTGATTCCAGCCAAGGTCAAGGGCAAGTTCTCCATCAGAACTGTGCCTGACATTTCTTCGGAGAAGCTCACCGAATTGATCGTCGAGCACGTCAATGCAGAATTTGCCAAGCTCAAGTCTCCAAACACCTGCGAGGCTGAACTCATCCACGACGGTGACTACTGGTTATCTGACCCATTCAACGATAACTTCACCGCTGCTAGAAAAGCCACCAAGGCCGTATGGAACATTGAGCCAGATCTCACGAGAGAAGGTGGGTCCATCCCAATCACCCTCACTTTCGAAAAGGAGCTCAAAACTTCTGTGTTGTTACTCCCAATTGGTCGTGGTGATGACGGTGCTCACTCTACCAATGAGAAGCTCGACGTGTCGAACTACATCGAGGGTGTTAAGACGCAGTCTGCCTACTTGCACTACTATGCACAGGGCTCTAACTAGGTTCTGTGCCTAAGCTATTCTATTCTATATATACTGCGATATACATTTTTTATTAGTCAGGTAGCCATACGTTTGTAATTCGGTTTCCAATTGGAAGAAGTGGGAAGAAGAAAAAAAATGAAAAAAAAATGACCCGTCCCAACCCCACAAAAAATTCAGGGGCTTTCATTTTGAGTGCACTCATCATAACAATAAAAGCGATTAGAAGAATATAAGAATATAAGAAGAATCCAAGATGACTACAATGAGGACATTTTCCAAAGCTAAGACAGTACGAAACCCTTTGAAATATTGCGTTGCCAATAGCATAAAATCACTGTCATTCATACCAAGGTCGCTACTACTATTGTCAACACCAGAGATTACAGATTACGCTATAGAACAGACATTGGAACTCAGAGAAAGGCATCCTCATATACAAGTTGTTCTGGTGAATACTTTATCCAAGCACAAGCAGTTGTCGGAGCTGTGGATGTCTCAGGAGGTGGATATCTTGAAATACATACCACATGGGGAAAGGCCACGAGGTAAGAATTGGGACTTTATACAGAGTAAAGTATCACTTAAAGCTTTGAATACACCTTTTATTGATATTCCAGTGGCAAATGGCACAGAGTTAAGAGGAGAAGGAATTCTTTCCACAATGTTCTTCTCAGATCCGAAAATTGAGAACTATTCAATGTATAACCTTCAAAGCCTTTCACTTGGTTTACCACTACGCTTTGGTAATAAACATCACCTGAGTAATCTCATACCGCTTCACCAAACATCGATGAAGATATTCAATAGCTCGGAAAACATCCTCAGCCAGTTGGAAGGCCAAGGAGCAGGTGGTGTACTGATGGATCTGTTCCATCAAAGGGGTATCAAGAAGCCAGTTGCTGTCTATGCCACAGTGCATAGGGCTGGAGATCAAAACACATACAAGGTGCTAGCTGGTGGTGGAGAGTGGGGTGCACGTGCTGATCTGTTAGTATTGGATCAACAGGCGCAATTAGGTAATGGAGAAGTGATACTATCGTATTGCGATAAAGAACGGGGAATTGAGACTTTAGGAGACTATCAAGGTGTGTTGTTTCAACAGATTGATGTACTTAGTGATGAAACTGGAGTTGGAGAGGAGTATGACATCATAATTGAAGATAGTATTCAGTTTGGAGCAGAAGATGGGTTTAAGATAGATGGTAAGAACTATTACTCAACGGGTGAGTCTGTGGGGTTTTCTCTGGAATCATAGGGTTATAGTATATGTATTATATTTATATGTTTATTTATTGTTATATGATATGGTATGAATGAAATCAAGATTGAGTAATATGCTGGTATCTTACATGTAGATAAGTGGTTATTGAACATACAAAATGGCTTAATAAAAATTTCTTCATAATAATGATCGAATTTTATACAGTATTGTGAGAACGTGTTTTTAATTCCTGTTTGTAATAGAAATTGTCATAGTTGAAACCTATGGAATGGACCCCAATACGTATAATGTATAGTGTTGATTCAAGTGATAGATGCTGTGTTTTTTTGTTACTTCCCCCTCTCCCACTATTAAAGTAGAACCCAAAAAAAAGTATGAAAATTATACTATTGAATAAATTATTTGCTATCATTGAGCTTGCTGTACTGCTAAAGGGTTGGACTATATATATATATATATATTGCTAAAGGGTTGGACTATCATATGGAGCTTTTCAGTGCACAACGTAGATCCTTAAACCGTAAAATATCAACGGTAGAACCACTATATGTGAGCATGGGTTTTGTGGAACTTTATTTTGTGACACAAATAATCCAATTTGCGTATGGGTTTACAAAAAAACAAGAAAAAATAAAACAATCCGCACAGATTATATGTATATATCTATAATATTATATATACCAAAGTCCTGAGTCCTTAAAGATGTCGTCGTCGTCGTCTTCTCCAAGTTCTACCGCTATAGCTTCAGAGCCTTTGTACGTGTATCTCGACATCAATTTTCTGAGCCGCTATATAGTCAAAATACTAACATTGCAACGAGCTTCGAGTACGAAAATGTCATATCACTTGTATCCTTTCAATCTTTGGGCATGCCAGAAATCATTTTGGTCATAGCTGGTACCGCAGTTGTCTTGCCAACCACAGGGTTTCTGTTGAAAGAGTTTATTCGGAAGAAGTTGAGACGCTTCGAGGAAATTTATCATGGTACGCCAGTTATACCGTTGACAATGCCACAGTTGGGAGTAACACTTGTCGGATCATACATCTGGACGGTCGTTGCACTGAAGTGCAAAGGTACCTTATTTCGAAATTTGATCCGTATCATTATGTTAGGAGCAATATTTGTACGCAATTCACTTCAGTCTGCGGAATATGTTCTTTCATTGTTCGCAACAAAGGCTACTGATGATCAGAATATCAGTAGTCGCACAAGACGTATGACCAGATCATCCCATCCTGATATTGTACATGAGAAGAACAACCAAAGACTCATTGAAGGTGTTTTGATAGCCTTGATGATCTGTGCGATGGTTGTACTCGCTTGCTTTACTGTTAATCTTTATCATAAGGTTGAGTCCATTGAGAACAAGATTGAGTCCATTGAGAACAAGATTGAGTACTTTGGGAACAAGATTGAGTACTTTGGGAACAAGATTGATTTACTCTAAATGCCTCATTTATCGAGAATGGGATCAGAAACCATGGCTTCCAAACAAGCCATTTTATACCAGTACCAGTATATACAGCTTCTGGAGAATGTTTGGACAGTTGAGTTATTAAGGTGATGATATGTTGAGTTTATAGCTATGGTATATATGAACGTTTATATTCTTTTTCCAAAGTTAAAGAAATGTATAAAAGAAGAGGTAGAAGTTCCTTTTCTTTGTACACACATCTCCGGAAGTAAATAGATCTGCCACTGGGAGGCTTTTATCAAAGAGTTTGTGCAGCTTCAGAACTTGGACTTACGGGGGGTTTTGATTGTGACCATCAACTTAAGAGAGAAGGGTTCCCTTAAAAAAAGAAGCTCTGTTTTAATGAGCTAGAGATGATGGAAGACCTGAAGAAGTTTTACTTCTCCTCATATAAACAGTTGTACAAAGAAGAACTAAGAAAACTGGAAGGAACATATATGTTTGAAGTTGTGGGAGAGCTGGAGCAGCTCTTAAATAAATTAGAGGAGAGATTGGGGATTATGTTCAAATGGGGGAGCACAAAATAAAATAAAAAAAGGGAGTAAAAACAAAATTGAGTAAGTAAAATGGGTTGGTATCAGTAGATAGATCAAGGTGGTTATTACCATACAATATGGCTCTTTATAGAAGAATTTTTTCTTCTAAGTAATAAATATATTTAACATATGTAATCAATAGAAAATAGAGTCATTTCTCTGTTACGTATATATCTTCACATGTTAAGAGTACCAAAATTTCAATGCATTCATATTTAAATATGTAAATAAAATCTTTAAATATCACCTTATAAGGAATACAAAATAAGAAACAGAACAGACTTATTGAACAAAGATATGCTGTCCATATTGCGATTATCTGTTGTACTTCTTGAGATAATTGAATTGAACCAGTAGTATTAAAATACAGTTCCCTTTTTGAGAACACACCCGAACACCACATAATGGTGTGTGTATATATTTACGTACCGGGTCTAACACTCCTCTAGTTTGTAACGCTATATAGCTCTCTCTTTTTTACAAAGTCATCAACATGGTATTTATGTGGGGAGATATACGCGGATTTGCTGTTATTCCGCCAAATAATCCTTTCTATTAGCAGTACGAACAAACCGTCTTAATTGCCATTCCACATCGGCATCCTTATTTTCCAGAGTGCCCAATCTTAACTCATACAATCTCATCTCAAATCTTGGGCCAACCTCAGCAATCTCCACACCGTCTCTAGTCTTGACGTATATGTGCTGTCTTACACTGATGAAATCACCATCGTTACTGAACGTCATCACTCTTGGGCTGTCCTTCTTCACACCGGGTGGGAACATGTGCTTCAGGATCGTCTCGACACGCTTACCAAGCTTACTGGTGAAGTTGTTGAAGATGAGATGTGGGTGTGCCTCACTTTGGTTGCCGGCGTTCATGATATCGTGTCTAAGGACAACGTTGTGTAGTGTAAAGAAAGCCGTTGGACCATGAGGGAAATGGCTTATTGTCAGGGAAGTGGGCACACCTCTATGCTCATGGACAATCACCAGGTCAGTGGTACCCGAAGACTGACATGCCGAAACCAAATTAGGCATGATATAATTACCTCTGTTCAATCTCACAGCCGTGGGGAATAATAGCTTAATCTCCTTTGTGAACTGTGCCAATCTCGAAGATGGGTTTCTCGACGTTGTGACGATGATCTTTGGGTCTGCAATACCGGACAACTGCGAGTACTCGTCATCGATGATCTCTTGAGTCGACTCATCATAGAGATAATCCTTCTGAAGTTTCTTATCCTCTGCAATCTCCTTCGGTAGAGCCTTCCCGCTGGCCAACGCCTGCTTCAGCACCTGACGTTTCTGGTGGAGCTGTGCCTCCTGAAGCTCGAGAGCCTTGCGGTATAGATACTCCTTTCTCTCTCTCTGCTGCTTTCTGATCATTCTAAAGATGGTTGATACGTCAAGTAAAGCAGTAGTAAAAGAGACAAGAGCTCATCGCAACTGAATTTTTTTTTTTTGCCTACAGAACAAGTTCCGGGGTGGGGGTCGGAAGTCTTCACAATTTGGTTTTGCCTTCATTTATCTGTGTTATAATGTATTCCCTTATTCCCTTATTACTTTTTTCTATTAAAGTCTCAGTATTATTATCAACCAAAAAAAGAAGACATAAGATTGCAGATGACAGATCTCAGAGCTCAGATCCCTGCTGTGCTCGGGGAGCATACGCAGTTGTACAGAGAGCGTAGAAGAAAGCAGATGATGGTGTTCTTTGGCACAACAGCCTTAACACTGTTATTTGCTCGTATTGCACATAGAGGTGTACAATCTAGAAGATGTGAGTTGAATCTGTCTTTTTTTTTTTGAAATGCTCTGCATATTAAACAGCTATTAACACACCCCCATAAAGATATTCCACAGCTGTTTAATGCTAACCATATCCCACCACCGTTCTCCTTCCAAAGAGATGCCATCCTTGCAGTAGGACATGCCTCTGGGTTAGCACTCTCGGGATTTGCAATGGGTATCACCGGGTTATGCTGGTCATGGGACGTTTCATCAGCAAAGGAGTTTGGTTACAAGTTGAAAAAAGTGCTAGGAGGTGACGTTAATGAGCAGATGATCAGTGATATGCCATTGGATGAGGAATCGACTTCTGTACAGGAGACGATCAATAGGATCCTGAATGGTGAGGATATCTCAGAGAACATCGACATGGCTATGAATAGTTGAATAATTTTGAGTAGGAAAAGGAATGTGTACATAGAATCAACGATACTTATCATTCACACATAGATATATGTCCACCAATCAGAGTTCCTAGCTTAACAGGTAGAATGACAGCCTTTGGTGGTTATCCCATTTTTTTGGTGTCAATCTCTCTTGATTGTAGTACAAAAGCCAGTCGCTCTTTTCCATCACTATGACGTAATATACCTTGGAACCCCACTTTGGCTAAGCATTGGACCAAAAGTATCAGTAGCAACTTGTTCACCTACTTAGAACTTCTCTGTATCAGATTTAGTCTTATGAGGACTTTTAATTCTACAATGATCGACATGTGCATTGTTCAATGATTTCATGTACCTCTTTTTTTTTGTGGTAGCTTCTCTGTTGAACAGAATCTTCAACGCCTCCTTTTGTTAACCCAGAAGTAAAATGATATCGTGAGTGATTTGGATTTGTGTGTTCAGATCCATTCGTTATCAAAGGTTCACTGCTTGTTTGTTCGATATTGAAAACAAAAATTTATCCCACTTGTTATTTTTTGTTTTCAAAGAGTAACCAGTTGTTTATAACCAGCAGTAAACTCAGGTTCAGGATTTTTTTTTTACCCATTTCTCTTCTTCTTGTCATTGACAATGTGTATAACTCTGGGGAAGTCTTTGAAGAGTTTGCCCTTGGAAAATAATTGTTCTTTTTTGTAGTCACCGTTGGTAGGCCACAATCTCACTGGGATTCAACATGACATCCACAGTTTATTTGAAAAAGACATCACCTTGGTGCTTGAGATTCCAGTGACTTTTCTTGGTCTATCCATTAGGTCGTATGGTCCTCTTATTACAGGTGGGCAAAACTTGATAAAAAGCAATATACAAATTTCAGAACCAGAGTCTATCAAGATATCTCGGTTTGGTATTGTGATCAGCGTTATCTTTTTCAAAGTCCAGTAGCTACTGGTTTAGGAAGATAGAGAGTTAGTTTGTATAACTTCACTTTCATGTCATTGTGGATACTCAACTTCAAAGATATCTGAAATAATTTGTTCCAATTTGGATCTTCTCTCAATCAAAGACAGTTCTTCCGTGTTGAAATCATGCGGTCCTAACTTCATCTTTTCATTGTATTTAGGAGAGTTCAAATTTCGTTATAACTCTTTCCTTAGTAACCTTTCGATGAGCAAATTTGCATCTTAGGTTGCTACATCCTTTTGTGTTGAAGTTCACACAAGTTTTTCTTAGCTTTGATGTTGATCTGAATAGTAGAATAGTTTCTTATCAACATTCCAAGGTATGACTTAATAAAAGCTGTTCTCATTTTTCTTGTTTGAATTCAACTTCATAGCTTTCTTAACGGTTTGAGCAAATCTTCTCAATATCATCCTATATAACATTCATGTGACAAGGACCACTTAAGATTCTTGTTTCCTTCAAAGATCTCTTCAGATGCCAGTCTACAGACATGAACTTTCAATGTTTCATGAAGTTTCAGTTTCGATGAGAAGAATTAACTGAACCCAAAGTTCAAGAGATTCATTGGTTCAACTTTTAGCAAATGCCTTTTTCCCGAATTGACCATATCATACAACTCTATCCTTTGTTTATAATGTTCACCATCGCTAGAAATCCATGATGTACTACGTTGTGTGTTTGAGGGGTGATTACCTCCTCTCTATATTTCCTTTCACTTGCAAAAGATTGGAAATCTGTTTAAACTGTACATCAGTAGAGATAACAGTAAACGGTAATGGGAGATAAGCGTGGTAGAAATATGTCAGTTAATTACTCTTAAGTCGGTTACTTTTATTAAGTAGTAGTAATAAAGAAGTGAGTTCAATTTTCACTGTGACCGAGACCAGTACGTGCGTGCGCGCGCCTTTATTTTAAGTCTCGGCACATTTCAACATCCTCTTTCTCCTCCTCTTCAACACCACACAGCGCATATCTGAAACAATCACCACACCGAATTTAACCAAACAAGGGAAACCTAAAGACACACCAAATATGGACTTCTACAGTATTCCATCTGAGGTGGCTCTCGCAACCTTAGAAGTGGACCTCCAATCGGGGCTTTCCGAGCACGAGGCTGCACAGAGACTTGATAAATATGGGCCAAATGCCCTACCTAAAGAGCCACCAACATCGCTATGGAAGCTGATCTTGTCACAGTTTGAAGACCAATTGACGCTGATATTGCTTGCATCGGCAGTGGTGTCGTTTGTACTGGCGGTAAGCGAGGGAGATCTCTCGTGGGCTGCCATGGTCGACCCGATTGTCATCCTGACTATCTTGGTGCTTAATGCCGTGGTTGGTGTTCATCAGGAATCCTCTGCGGAAGCGGCAATCTCTGCGCTGAACGCATACTCTAGCTCTGATGTCAAAGTTCTGCGTCATGGGAGACTCCTCCATGTTAAACAGGAGAACCTCGTGCCCGGGGACGTTGTGGATCTCTCTGTTGGAGACGTTGTACCAGCAGATGCTAGAATCGTCAAAATCTACTCACAGTCCTTTAGAGTCGACCAATCTATTTTGACAGGTGAGAGTGAAGCTGTGATGAAGGACACCGAACAGGTCAACATTATAAACGCAGTTAAACAGGAGCAGACAAACACCGTGTTTTCCGGAACTACCATAGTCTCGGGGCATGCTAGGGCAGTGGTTACACTCACGGGTGATAAGACCGCCATTGGCGACATCTTTACTGATATTGCATCCCAGATTGCACAGCCAACGCCATTGAAGGAGAAGCTTGATGATTTTGGTGACTTACTAGCCAAGTTTATCACCGTTATTTGCATTGCTGTATGGGTTATCAACTTCAACAATTTTAACGATCCAGTACATGGTGGATACCTCAAAGGTGCGATTTACTACTTCAAGATTGCTGTGGCATTGGCAGTGGCTGCTATTCCGGAAGGCCTATCTGTAGTGATCACCACTTGCTTGGCTCTCGGGACGAAGAAGATGGCAAAGCAGAATGCAATCGTCAGATCTCTCTCAAGTGTCGAGACTTTGGGATCTACGAATGTGATTTGCTCTGACAAAACAGGTACGTTGACGACAAACCAAATGGTGACCCACAATTTGGTGTTCTTCAAGTCCTCAAGAGACCTTACTAGCTTGACACTATCTGGTCATTCCTTTGAACCAAGAGGTGATGTCGTTGACGAGGACGGTCATATTGTGAACTTACCAGACTCTCGTTATCCGATCCTACATAAGGTTGCACAGATTTGTTCTATCTGTAACGACTCGAGTGTTGTTCGGACCAATGGTGTCTACAAAGCAGTGGGTGAACCAACGGAGGCCGCACTTAAGATCCTCGTGGAGAAACTAAGTGCAGATGCACAGGACGAGTATGGAGCATCGACAGTTACACCAATATCCGATCTATACAGCTCTCAGTACCACCGCTTGGCTACATATGAGTTCACTAGAGACCGTAAGAGCATGTCTGTGCTCGTGCAGACACAGAACGGTAGAGAATTACTTGTGAAGGGTGCACCGGAGGAAATCATAGGAAGATCCAACAGAGTATTGAGCCAAAGGATGTCTAATACTCTTAGTACGGATAGCATGACACCACATCACCGTGCTAAACTAAGTGTCCAGGTTGATGAAATGTCTAAAGAAGGGTATAGAATTATTGCATTGGCATACAAAGACACAGTGGATGACGAGTTGGCAGAGAATGCAACGACATCTTTGGAATACACTCAGTTGGAGCAAGGCCTTATCTTTGTCGGATTTGCAGCTATTATCGACCCTCCACGCCCCGAGGTGATTCAATCCCTTGAGAGTTGTAAAACCGCTGGCATTCGTGTTATAATGATCACTGGTGATTCTCCAACTACTGCGGAGAACATCGCTAAGCAGATTGGTTTGTTTGAAGAGGATGAGGATACAGAAGGCTTGGTGTACACCGGGAGAGAATTTGCTCAGTTATCCGATGTGGGCAAACATAAAGCCGTTGAACATGCCAAGTTGTTTGCCCGTGTTGAACCAAGTCATAAATCGATGCTTGTTGATTACTTACAGAAGAACGGTAATGTTGTGGCTATGACCGGCGATGGTGTGAATGATGCTCCTGCTTTGAAGAAGGCTGATATTGGTATCTCCATGGGTTCCGGTACTGATGTTGCTAGACTGGCGTCTGATTTGGTGTTACAGGATGATAATTTCGCTACTATTGTTAACGCAGTGAGAGAAGGCCGGTTGATTTATAACAACACAAGACAGTTCATCCGTTACTTGATCTCATCTAACATTGGGGAGGTTGTGTCTATTTTCTTGACAGCTGCATTGGGCTTACCAGAGGCATTGATTCCAGTACAACTCCTATGGGTTAACTTGGTAACTGATGGTCTTCCTGCATCAGCACTTGGCTTTAACCCACCTGACTTGAAGATCATGTCCAAGCCACCAAAGTCTAAACAGGACCCATTGGTGAGTGGGTGGTTATTGTTCCGTTATATCGTTGTCGGTGTTTATGTCGGCTGTGCCACTGTGTTTGGATACGTATGGTATTTCATGTACTATACTGAGGGACCACAGATTGCATTCAAACAGTTGTCCAATTTCCATTACTGTTCCACTGACTTCCCAGAGATTGGATGTTCCATGTTCCATGACTTGCATGCTACCAAGGCATCTACTATTTCTCTTTCCATTCTAGTGGTCATTGAGATGTTCAACGCCATGAACAACCTCAGTGAATCCGATTCGCTCTTGACATTCCCACTCTGGAGAAACATCTATCTCATCTTGGCGATTATCCTCTCAATGGTCCTGCATTTTGGTATTCTCTATGTCCCATGGCTTTCTGTGTTATTCCAAGTGGCCCCACTAAACTCTACTGAATGGGTAGCCATTGTTGTTATTTCGCTTCCTGTACTTGTATTGGATGAGCTGTTCAAGCTATATGAGAGATGCTTTTTGATATCCGAGTCTAAGAAGACGAAATGATTGTGCATATATAGAATGTATATATTTGGGTATACAACACGAATTAGATGTCTATAGAAGAGGCCCCATCTTACTTCTATGATACCATCTCGAGTTCTGATCAGGGTACGGACTCGATTTCACCAATAGATTTTCTCTTATCCTGTCAATATCACCCATTGTCAACTTTAGCCTTTGAATACAATACTGTTCTATACTGCCATATCTCTGCTCAAGCAAGTCCATTGTTGCTAACATTGTCTCATACTTAGAGCTCATGAGGTTTGCAAACATTTGATCCTTGGTTAACGACCACATTGGATGTTGTAATTCCTTTGTATGGTTGTTTTCTTGTAGGTCTTTCTTTAGGTTAGTGACCATTTCATCAAACTCCTTCTTGATCTTGCTGTGATCTGGTTGTAATCCAATCGTTGTAAGTTCGTACTCCTTAGCAATTGTATGCTTATCCACACCCAAGACCATCAGGATAATCATCGTCATGAGTCCAGTTCTGTCCTTACCAGCAGTACAATTGAATGCAATAGGATCCTGAGAATCCCTCAGTTGTAGTAAAACAGTAAGGAAAGCCCTCGTGCCCTTCTCTAACATGTTCGCATAGACGTATTTGAAAGTGTACCAGCTGCTCAATAAGTTCTTATATCGCTTAGCGATACCTAATGGTGACATATCCTCTGTCAAGTACACCGGGTTGTTATGCACTATGATACCTTGGATATTCAATCCACCAGCCTTTTCGTACTCTGTGATGGATCTGAGATCAAAAAAGTGTTTGATTCCAAGTGTCAACAGTTGTTGCTTACCCACTGGTGTTACATTCGAAGGATTGGCACACCTGAACAAACACTGGGCTTTCACATAGTGCTTGTTATCCTTAGTACGCCATCCACCAACGTCTCTGAAATTGGCGATACCTTCAACTTCTCTCCACCGTGGGTAGTAATAAATCTTTTCAGTGGCATCTCTGTATCTCAAGGCCTCATTTTTCGTGTGCAACCACTCTGTGATCAGCGCAACGACCTTATAGTTGTAGTTCACACACATTTTCTTCGTCAACGGCAAGTTCTCATGGTTAAGATCTTCGTGGTTCTCTTCTGTGATTTCTTTGGTCCCGTAAAAGTTGTGGTCGGCGTCATGGATGAACACCAACTGGTGCCTACTCCCGAGATCGTTGGCGTAATAGGAGGAGTCATCCACTGGCACTATGGTATCATCCAGCCCATAGATACTAAGCACCTGAATCTCCGGGTCTAAGTGCTTAACTTTCTCAAAGGATTGCTGCGCCAAATCCACAAACTCCTTTCTGTACATTTTCATTTGGACGTATTTACCAAACCGGTATTGCGTCCACTGCATTTCCCAATGCTCATCTTCGAGCTCGTAGTCTCTCACAATTAGATTGGATCTGTAGCGGCCCGAGCAGTTGATGAGATTCGGAACAAACCGACTAGGCTGATGTGCCTCTGCCTTCTCCAGCTGTCTGATGGCCCACTGGAACATGACAGTGGACCCTCTGGAGTGTCCGATAATAACATTTGGTCTAAGATTAATACCAATCTCCAAGTGCTCACTACCATGTTCGAATACGTTATAAATGAGATCTAAATCTTCCACTTCATCAATGACTTTTCTGCCACCTATGGGCTCCAGAAGTTCCTGAGAATCACCACCACCTCTAAAATCAAATCTGAAAGAGTAATACCCCAATTTCAATGCTAGTTCCTGTGCCACTAGCGCTTGGTAACAATAGTTCTTATGTCCGCCGGTGCCGTGTAGGATGAGAGCCAAACGATGAGTCGGTGGGTAGTTCGATTCTGAGTGTGTCGGGATCTTCATAAGCTCTTTTTCACTAAGAAGACTTGTCGGTGGGACTGTCAAAATCCCCACCAATCCTTCCTTGTTCAACGCTTTGTTCTCGGGAAAGGAAACAGACAGTAGTTTCTCATTGGGTAGGAGAGTGTAGTTGGTGCACTGCTCAGGTGGCAGCTCTTTGACCGACATCTCTCTCTCTCTCTCTCTTCTGTGTATCCTCCACTTATTTATTGTCTTCTCTATAAGTAAATACCACAAATCATGAAAGTATATTACTTTTTTTTTTTATATTTCAGCTTTTATGACCCCATCATGTATATGAGGTTTATACCCCCCCCCCCGGGCGTACCCCAGCTTTTATCCTCGGCTCGGTAAGAAAGGCGGAGATATCATAGACACAAATTTAGCTGTGGGGCTCGGTTATTTGATATGACTTAATTTAGAGAGATATATATATATATATATATAAAGTGGAATATTGATTTCAAACAGCACACACTCAACTAATGTATCACTTGATTATTACACTTCACATCTCCCTTTTTAATTACACTAAAATTATCCATGATCTATGAACTCAGATGTTCTCAAATATACGCATGCACTCCAATCCAGTGGTAAACACCAGCACCAGCATCAGCACATATATATATAGATAAGCCGCGGGTTCTCCGCACAATAAGACCGAACAGAGTATATTGCCACCCCTTTTTTTTTCTTTCTTTATTTACTATAGAGGAAGAAGATATAAGAAAACAGCCAGAAAAAAAGACACACACACAGAGAGAGAGATGGGACTGCTACCGCCAATACCAGAACAAAAGTGCCATACGACACTCCCGGTGGTGAGGCTCTCCTCTATCGTCATGCTGCCGGGCATTCTTTATAGAGTGAACTTTGACCAAGAGAGAGCACTGGATCTATTGCGTTATTTCAAGGGCAACGAGCAGTTCAACAACCTGTTGATTTCCGAGATACAGGGCGGCTCAGAAGACCGGAGTATCACACAGGAGGCGATCCGAGGTATCCGCCAGTGTAGAAGGTTTTTGAATGGTGAAAGAGGAGATGAATCGGCATATGATTGGATTGTATTGGGTGTTGTACCACAGGGGTCCCAGGGTGTTTGTACGGTGTGCAGAGTTGTATCTTTATCTCAGGGCAAAGGCACTGTGGTTACTTTCCAGGCCTTGACGAGAGGGTTTATCGACGAGTTGGGAGAATCTATACAACAACAAGAAGAAGAAGGTATCCCCATGGAATCCACTGTCTCAGTGGTATCCAACAAGATCGACCTTGGATTCAAACTGGTGGATTCTACAATAAAGCAATTCCAAAGAGAAACTAAGCAGATGTTCTCCCAGATTGATACTTTCCTCGGTGATTTTGTTTCAAACAGCTCAGGGGATAAGACAAATCATCATCAGGGGAAGAAGTTTGCAATGACACTTTCGCCATTAGCACAAGCATTGAATATCCAATACAATGGAGAGTATAAGACAAGCTCTCCCAAGTTGAAATCGTTGATTGACACCTTTGTTGGCAAGTTGGGCGATGAATCGAGTGTGAAGACCTCTGAACAACTATTGAAGTTATTGGATTTGACCATTGCGGTGTTACCTATTCCTAAGTTGGAGTACTTGAGTAAAAATGATGTCCAAGATCGAATCAACTACTTCTTCCACTTGACCTCTGGTGTGAAGCTCGTGTTTGAAACTTTGAACCAAAGTGTTGAATACGTTGAAAAATTCTTTAGTGATGCATCTGACTTGGAGAAATCACGTATCATCTCTAATCAGTTGAAGTCTTTGAGAACCGTATTGGACACGTTGAGACCACGCAGTGCTTCTGCTCAATCACCTACCCAGGCTCCAAAAGATGATGAGAACCAAGACATGGAACTCATCCGTAATTTCGTTGAGAATATACCTCAGGATATGAACAGTGATGGTGCTAAATTACTCCAGAAGGATTTCAAAAGATTGCAAAGAATGCCATCCCAGCATTCAGAGTATCAAGTGCTCCGAAGCTATTTCGATATAGTTATGGACTTACCGTGGAATCAGTACAAACAACACAAGGAGATTGTTATCCAGCAGGCTTCGAAACAACTGGATGATGACCATTACGGTCTTTACCATATCAAAAAGAGACTATTGCAATACCTTTCTGTGTTAAAACTACAAGACAAGGCAGTCTTACCAGCAGATGAGTTTGTGGACTTGCAGACAGTGACAAAGAGTAAACCAAAGACATCAAAGGCACCAATCTTACTATTTGTGGGTCCTCCTGGTGTTGGAAAGACCTCTTTAGCAAAGTCCATTGCATCCACGCTAGGGCGCCAATTCCAGAGAATATCACTCGGAGGTGTCCGTGACGAGTCAGATATCAGAGGACACAGAAGAACGTATGTGGGTTCCATGCCTGGTATGCTTATCAATGCCTTGCGTAAAGCCGGTACGATGAACCCTGTTATCCTGTTGGATGAGATTGATAAAGTGTCAGGTGGGAGCAATAATGGTTCCAGGGTAAATGGTGATCCTGGTGCTGCTCTATTGGAAGTCCTTGATCCAGAACAAAACTGGAACTTCACCGATCATTACTTGGGCTTCCCTATTGACCTATCGAATGTGTTGTTCCTATGTACTGCTAATGACTTGAGTACTATTTCTGCTCCACTAAGAGACCGTACAGAGGTGATTGAACTTTCCGGTTATACACCAGAGGAAAAAATGAACATTGGTTCAAAATATTTATTGCCTAAGCAGATAAGGCAGAATGGGTTACAACCAGGAAATGTCACCATTGATTCCACAGTATGGAACAAGATCATTTCTGAGTATATAAGAGAATCAGGGGTTCGTAACTTGGAACGCAGAGTTGGTGCTATTTGTCGTGGGAAGGCTGTGGAGTTTGTGGAGAATGAAGATGGGTTTGATCCAATGGTTTCTGAATCACAACTGGTGAAGTATTTGGGCTTACCACCTCATCCCATCTCTAAGGAGCTCTTGGACAGACCAAGATACTCCTATGACTATGGCGTTGTCAACGGACTGAGTTATAACTCTGATGGCACTGGCGGTGTTCTAGTATTTGAAGTGGTGTCCATTCCTTCGTCATACAAGGACCAAAGCTCACCTAAGTTGGTACTAACTGGCCGTCTGGGGGAGACTCTAACAGAGAGTATCAAGATCGGCGTGTCCTTCATAAAGTCTATGATCTCCCGTGGCTTGATCAGTGGTGTGGATTCAAGTGTATTGACACGTTTCAACAACTCTGAATTACATTTGCATGTTCCAATGGGGGGTATATCTAAGGATGGCCCAAGTGCCGGTATCACTATAACATTGGCATTGCTCTCAGTGGCACTGCAGCGTGCAGTACCACAGAACGTTGCCATGACGGGTGAGATCACACTGAGAGGTAAGATTCTACCAATTGGTGGTGTCTCTGAGAAGCTGTTGGGAGCATCACAATTTGGTATCACCACTGTTCTTCTACCAAAGACCAACAGAAAAGACGTTATCGAGGCGTTTTACAATGACGATACAAAGATGATGGAGCTGTGTAATGCCGATACCGATGAGCCTGAGAAGATGGTTAGAGACAAATTAGGGATCGAGTTGGTGTATGTTGATACTTTCTGGGATGTACTGCGGGCAGTGTGGGGTGTGGATGTGGTGGTGGAGAACCTGGCCCATTTGTGAGATTGCTATGTTTCTTACACAATATATATATCAACCAACCTTTATATCTACTCAAACCCTTCATGGGTCTTCTTAGAATATTCATCCTCCTGCGCCTGAGTCAACTCTTGACCTTTGAGGGTTTCCACACAGTACTTCACCACTTCTTTCATCTTGTCGATATCCTTCTCCCTGCCCAGCACACTGATAGTACTGAAGCCCTGGCCCATGTGTGGATAACTGCCAATCTTCACCTCAGAACCAATGCTCACCTGCAGCTTGGACAAGTGGGGAGCAATGACAGACTCTCTTAATGAAGTCTTGACAAAGAATCGATGGAACTTATTTGGTGTGATTCTATCCTGTAAAGTCACCAGAAGATTGGAAAGAAGCGTTTCAAACAGTTGTGGAACACCCGGAAGGATATAAACTTGCTTCTTAACCCCCACAACTGGGACCCAAAGGTCATCCCTGGTGTATATGACATCAACTTGATCTCCGCTTGGAAGTGTTGCCATTCTGAGTTGCGCATCCCTCGCTGGTCCTTCCAATTGTTTGTCATTGCTCAGCCTGGTCATCTTTTGAACAGTTGGCTCGTGTAGGGCCAATGGTAAGCCATATGCCTTTGCAATGGACTCATATGTAATGTCATCATGAGTCGGCCCAATACCTCCACTGGTGACAATAAGGTCCTCATTTTGCAAGTAGTTCAAGGCACCGATGATGTCTTTCTCTTCATCCGGAACCACAAGCACTCTCTTTACTTCTACTCCCAATTTGAACAGCGATTGTGCAAAGAAATATGAGTTAGAATCGTGGATTTTGCCATTGAGTATCTCGTCTCCAATGATCTATGAAGGGGGGGGGGGGAGATGTCAGCAATTCTTTGGTCTTAAGAGGATTAAAACAAACAAACAAATATAGAGGCACTTACCAGAATACCAGCGGTGCGAATCTGCGACATCTTCCTTGTCTGAGTGAATTGACGCTTTAATATTAATCCCACACACAGCATTCGAGGTTTAATCTGGTGGTACGCTTAGTGGGGGAATAAATATTCAACCCCATACTTTTGAATATTGTAAACTGTGAGGTTTCGCGGGTGTGTGTGTGTGTGTGTGTGCACCACGCCGCATAGTTTATACATACAATTGCATACAATTGCATACCACATTAGGACATCAAACTATTAGAATATAATAATAATAATATATATATATATATACATATATACAGGCTACTCCTGCTCCTTCTCGTACTCCTTCTGCGTCTGGATCTCCTCCTCTGCTGGGATTCTGTTGTTGGAGCAGCAGAGTGTCATAACGAGCATAGCACCAGAAACACCAAGACACATATAAAACACGTTATGGATCGACTCGACAATGGCCTTGAATATTTGGCCTTGAGCATCTACAGAGAACTGTGCAATCTTTGTTGGGTCATTGAGAATAGCCTGGAACTCTGTCAGAGAAACACCAGTGAACAAGTCTGGGTATGCATTAAAGAGATGAGTACCCTTTCGTAGTATGGAAGCATTGAAGACAGCCTGGGAAATCTCACTTCCAATGGCTCCACCAAGAGCACGACAGAAATTAGCCATTGCAGTAACCAAGATCATAGATCCTGGCTCCTTTGGTGCGTTTATCTGAGTCGCCAATATACAACTTTGCATTGTCAAGCCGATTGAGATACCCGGTAGGATTAAGTATCCAATTTGACCACCCATTCCTGTGTTTACATCCAGCAACAAACAAAGACCCATTGCAGTGGGAGCAACGATTCCACCAGCGACTGTGAATGGTTTCACATGACGTGTCTTCTTCATCAAAATCCCGGAAATGAAACTGGTGATCGACATGGAGATGATCATAGGGAGGAAATGAAGACCAGTGGTTAAAGATGACTTACCATGAACAACTTGAAAGTACGTACTGAGATATACCATCAAACCGAAAAAAGTGTAAAAGACACAGAAAAGAGTCATACAGGGAATCATCACTCCAGGAACACGAACAATCACCCATGGGACAATTGGATTGAGAGAATAACGGAAGTTCCATACACCAAATACCACCAGTACTAAAGGACCCAAGATAAACATGGAGATGACGGCACCGGATCTCCAAGGGTATGTAGTACCGCCCATGGAAATGGCCAAAAGTAATAGGACAAGTCCACTAGCCAACAAAAAGGCACCAAGGTAATCAACCATTTGCAATTTTTGTCTCCATGTGAACTTTGGAGATGGTGGACGGTAAAAGAACGAAAGAGCAGCTGCAGCAAGGCCTCCAATCGGCAAGTTGATATAGAAGCACCATCTCCATGTGACCTTCTCAGTTAGTGCACCACCAATCAAGGGACCACTGACAGTGGCAATCGCCATCATTGCGACAAAGGCAGAGAAGATCAACGGCCTCTTATTGATGGGCACGACTTCGGACATGATGACAAACACCAGCGTTTGGATTCCACCACCACCAATACCTGCTAGTACTCGTCCTCCAATGAGTGTGTTCATGTTCGGTGCGAGGGCACAGCATAGGGAACCTGCTTCAAACAAGACGATGGCAGATAGCATGGCGTATTTCCGTCCAAAGATAATAGATAGACGACCCCATGTTTGTGCAAGGACAGACATCGAAAGCATATACCCAGAAGTGACCCATCCAATTTGATCGTATGCGTTGAACTGCGACCCGACTTTGGCCAACAGAGTCATCACAATAGTTTGGTCCAATCCGATGAGAAACATTGTCAACACATTCGCTAGGAAACATAACAACAAGGGAAGACCCGTCATATATTGTTCGAATATCACTGTTCCATCACCGGCATTCGATTCGTGGAACTTCTTAGGCTCGGGGCTCTCCAGAGCCTCTTTGATGCTAATCTCCTCGGACATCTTTGTCCTCTTTCATATCTATTTTCCCCATCAGAAATTATCAGAACATGAACGCCTCCTTTCTCTCCTCCCCCCCCTCTTCTTATATATGTCGAGGGCACAGTGCATATACACGGAACTTGAAAAAAAAAAATTGGAATAGGGCTTCGGAGCCAGCCCGAGCTCCGACCGGAGATGCGAGCTTAATGGGGAAGCGCACACCGAGTTAGCCGCAGTTTTCCGATGTCTCCATCTCTCTGCGTATTGATATGTGTCATGAGGTAGAGTGAGTACTAAGTATAGCACGGTTTTTAGCGGTAATCTCGGACTGTGTCCGAGTATAGTTTTACATAAGTGTAATTTGTATATATGCATGTTGCAGAGCAGAGCAGAACAGGAGCAGATTATATGGTATAGTCGATATCATCGATCCACAACTCACTGCAACCTTGCAGCAGCTCACTGCGCTTAATTCATGTTATCCACACCCAAAAGAAGAACAAAAACAACACACCAAACAACCCAGCCCATACTTTTATGGGAATCCCCGATCTCTGTGCCACCACCAACATCTTTGTCCACGTTCTCTTCATCGTGACACTTATTTTCCCAAACTGATTATCCAACTCTTCCAGCGTTTCGTTCGACGTTCTGATCTGCACACCCATTGCATTCGCCAAGTTCTTTAAACTGGAAATCTTTCCAGCCATATTATTCATCTCATCATGGTTTTGTTCTTCTAATGCTGCCAACTGTGATGCCGACATGTCTCTTGAAGGTGCGTTGTCATAGGGCGAATGAACACGCTGCGGCTGGTCAAATAGAGATGTGCGGTTGCGGCTGCTCTGTTGTCTCGCCATTGTAATGAAAAAAAAACTCTTTATTACTCTTATTTGATTTATTCGATGATATCCTCTGTATCGAATTTTACTTTCATAACCAAAATTGTGTTTATTCCAATTGCTTTGATTTGATCGCGCTTGTATGAGAGGTCCGGGTTTGGTAGGGGCAGTATTGTATTATTTTTTTGTTACCATGGTAACTATTTTTTTTTATCTTAACTGCTTTTTGTACGTACACAATGATCTATGAAGAAGCTATAAAGATCTTACGATTTTAAATCGTTTTTGATTTTTTTTTTGGAAATTCTCACTTCTCAGCTTCGACAGTCTCAGTAGTTTCCTCAGAAGTCTGTTGCTTTTCATTATCATGCTCCTCCTTCGTCTTAATCTCATGCGCCTTTGGAATCTTCTTTGAAGAGTAACAAATAGATCCTAGGAACATCAATCCAGCAGCACCCAGCGACATATAGAAGGTATTGGTGATACTCTCCATGATACACTGCAATAGCGGCTTCTGTAGTGACTCGGGCATGTTGAAGATCTCTGAAGGAGCTGAAAGGACAGTGAGGATCTCCTCTTTTGTATACTCACCAAACAACCCAGAAGAATTGAATAATTGCGTGCCTTTCTTCTTGACAGACAAGTTGAATACCATCTGTGCCATGTCACTACCCACTGCTCCGCCAAGGGAACGAGAAAAATTGATCAATGCCGTTGATAAGATCATAGAGCCTGGGTCCTTTGGTGCATTAACTTGAACAGAGAGCATACTGCTTTGCATTAATAGACCAATGGTTATACCAGGGAGGATCAAGTATCCGATATTCTCCTTGTTTCCCGAGTCCAAACCCAAGAGAGTACACAACCCTAAAGCGATGGGGGCAATGATACCACCGGCCAAGGCAAACACTTTGATGTGATGTGTCACCTTAATCAACACACCGCATACAAAACTTGTGATGATCATACTCACAATCAGTGGCAAGAACCTCACACCGGTGCTCATTGGAGAAGCACCGTGGATGATCTCAAAGTAAGTACTGAGATAAACAGTGAGGCCGAAGAACGTAAAGAAGGTGAAAAACAAAGAAATCACAGGTGCCATAACAGCTGGGACTCGTACTAGCGACCATGGAATAATTGGATGTCTGGAATATTTGAAGTTCCAGATGCCAAAGAGTACGATGACTAAGAAGCCAAAGACAAAGAGACAGACGATGGTAGCAGATCCCCATGCGTAATCTGTGCCACCCATTGTAAGTCCCAAGAGTACCATCACAATACCACCGGAGAGAAGCAAGGCACCAACGTAGTCCACCATCTTGACTTTCTCAGCCCATGTGAAATGTGGCATTGGAGGGTTGTAGAAAAAGAGCAGAGCGACAAAGGCGATGCCACCAAGTGGGAGATTGATGTAGAAACACCATCTCCAGGAGGCATGCTCTGTGAGGGCACCGCCCAGAAGAGGACCTGTAACTGTGGCCAGAGACATCAGCGTAATGAAGCCGGTGAAGATCAACGCTCTCTTGTTAATAGGCACCATCTCGGACATCACTACAAAGACCAACGTTTGAATACCACCACCTCCTACACCAGAAAGCACACGGCCGCCAATCAAGACGTTCATCGAGGGCGCAATGGCAGACATCAAAGAGCCCAGTTCAAACAGCACAACTGCAACCAACAGAACGGTTTTACGACCAAAGATGATCGACAGACGTCCCCAAGTCTGTGTAAACACGGACATCGTAAGCATGTACCCACTGGCAACCCACCCGATCTGGTCGTAGGCATCGAATCTGTCACCAACCGTTTGCAACAACGTCATAACAATCGTCTGATCGATGGCGATGAGGAACATCGAGATGAAGCACGCACCAAAGCAGAGATACAGTGGGAGTCCGGTCATATACTGATCGAACACCGTAGTGCCGTCACCGGCATTGGCATCGACGTATTTCTCTGTGGCTTGCTGCTTCTCTGGGTCCATCTTCTTGTCTTAATAGAACAGAGAGGTGATGTTTACCCGGTGGGGAGGGAGGGGTCGAAGAATAGAGAAAAAAACGTAAATAATAGGGGGTCTCAACTCTCGTTTAGAAGCTTCTGTCGGCGTTCGTGCAATGGCTGAAAAGGTTGTGCGCGCGGCTCCGCAAAAGGCCGATGCTCTGCCGTATGTAGGGTATATTATACTAATTGCCCGCTACAATCTCATGATGAATTGAAAGATATATGACAAAAGTAACATCTTTATTGGAAGTACGCGCTCGCACGCTTGATGTTCTCCTGTACCAATCCAGCACCGTTCCCGTTCTTACCCAGAGGCATCACCACAAAGATCATCAGATTGGAGCTGAGCTCCACGACAAACAGAGAGTCGTTCAGGTTGAGCATCTTGAACTGTGACTTCAGCTTGGTAGAGCTCTGCTTGAAGTTCTTCATGATGTTGGAGATCTTCTCGAATCTTTTGGGGTCCAAACCAACGGTATCTTGACTCATCGGTACCACTTGTCCGTTATTACTCGAGCATATCACCAGGAATGTGGTCTTTTCGAATAGGATAATCTCCTGGGATTGTAAAATTCCTTGTAATTTTGAAAGATTGACCTCGTATTGGCCCATATTTGGGATCAACGTGCACACGATGGAACTCCACGCTTTATAAAGGGATTCATCCCATATACTAGTGGCAAACCCGGTCAGCTTGAACCCATACGGATTGCTTACTTCCTGCAGCTTCCCCATCATGATCTCAAAAAGCTCCTGGCGCCTATTTACCTGGACCAGATCCATCTTGTGTAGTAGAACAAAGACTTTAGCATTCGGACTGAACTCTCTCAATTGACTCAGCGATTTCGTGAAGATCTCAATGTCCTTGCCTACTTCCTTGGACTCCACGTCAAACACATGGATTAACACCTCCACCATCTTGAAGATATGATCCTTTTGATTTGTAAAGTAGTTCTCCATAAACACATCTTGGCCACCACAGTCCCACAGGTTTAGCGTCATATTCCCCAAGAACCTCAGATGGGAGTGCTCCACGTCGATGGTAGCACCAAGACGACGTGTATCAAACGCTGAGTAATTGGAAAAGATAATGGAGCGCATCGAGGATTTACCAGACCCAGAACGGCCCTGTAGTGATTCGGTTAGTCGCTTGGTTTCTTCAGTGAATAAAAAAAAAATAATAATAATAATAAAAGACTCACCATCAGCAGAAGTTTCTTCTTACTTGCAGAACTCATCTTTGCTCTATGAATCCTCTCGTGAGACTATGTGTTGTGCTGTGTACGAAGAATGCAACATATATAAGAGAGATCGAGTTGTTATCTCTCTAACATATTGCACGACCAGCGTTTAAATTGACCGCGCCCCCCGGATTTAGGTGCGGTCGGATATTACTGCAAGAGTAAGCCGAGGTCGAGACGTTATGATGAAGTGGGATTAGTTGTAGTTATGTGAGGTTATACATGGGGGCCAATAGTAACATAAAAGTGTGATAAACGATTAATTCAGTGTTTTTTAATACCATGCGTCTCAATTTTGTCCAGTATAACCACCCATAACAAAGCGCAAGATCATTATATTTTTGTATATATCCCAAAGCCATGCCAAGTACAATGGCCCATATACCGGTCTAGTGTGTGTATAATGCGATTTTACGGGACTCGCAAAATTTATCAGCCTTTTCCCACTTCTTCTAAAGTGTGATTACTCGAAAGCACTTTATAAAAGGTATAGAGAGGTGCGAGGGGGGATGAGTGTGTCTGTGAAGCCTGAGAGCGAGGGTCCAATAACAGTGCTTGAAGTCCAGCAGATGGCCATACCTTCGACAAGCACATCTTTGGAATCATCTGGTACATCAAGTGGAAGTGCTACAAACACCACCACTTCTTCTTCTTCTTCTTCTTCTTCTTCTTCTTCTTCAAGGGAGGCCAAGTCAGAGGTCAAGGAGACTCGTACGCGGAAGAGAGAGGAGTTACCGTTCGACATGGATGGCCCATTGGGAGATCACCTGTTGAAGAGTGTGCCCATCTATCGCCCAACTATCGAAGACTTCAAGGACCCAATGGTGTTTGTGGATGCCGTCAGGGTAATGGGAGAGCAGTTTGGTGCTGTCAAGGTGGTGCCGCCACAAGAATGGGGTTTGAACTCTCATTGGAAGTCTCTAGCCGCCCATACAATACCAATGTCCACTCAGCGGCTAACGCAGTCATCAACGAACCAGGATGAGAAGATCAAGTTCTATAAAGATCTTGTGGCGTTTCATCAGCAGAGGAACCAGCCACTGGTCAGACTGCCGTCGATTGATAAGCGTGTGGTGGACTTGTATAAGCTGAAGGAATCGGTGGCGGCTAAAGGTGGGTTTAACAAAGTGTGTGCAAAGAAGCAGTGGGCACAGATTGGTAGAGAGTTGGGATACATTGGCAGAACGATGACTTCATTGTCTACTTCTTTGAAAGTGGCTTATTTGAAAGTGATCCACGCATACGAACAACATCTGAAGGAACAGCAACATTTTGAGTCATCTGATTCAGTCAATGGGGACAATAAGAGACCAGTGGTGGGGGTGACAGAGACAGAGACAGAGACAGAGCCCAATAAGAAACAGAAGCAGAAGCAGGATAACGGGAATGTGTATATGGATGGTGTGTCATACATCTCAGGTTCCAAGACAGTATATAGAAGAAGTCGTGATGTTCTCAAGTCCAAGGGATTCAGAACAAAATTTGACTACCACACACATTCCATTGAGAGTGTCACAGAAAAGGATTCATCAACGTTCGAAGGGTATGACTTTACGTTCTGGCACAAGGGATTAGAAGTGATGGATTCACCGTTTGCAGAGTATGACACTGAGATGATGATATATGACTTCCTTAATTCTATGGAGCAAGAGAATGATGATGCTGGTGATGATGTTAACACACAGCTACAACAGTTCTGGTCTCAGTTGAAAAACAAAGAGGATATGAATTCCAAGTGTGCGTTCAACTTATCCTCTACGATATACGGCTCTGGGTTCCCACAGTTGAGCGACTTACCAAATGTTTCCAAGCAATCCGTGACGGATCCATGGAATTTGAACAACGTGCCACTACACACCGATGGGATACTCAGATACTTGTCGAGTGATCAGGAGTATTTGACAAGGCCACGTCTTAATGTATCATCAAAGTATGCAGTCCAGTCGTATACCATAGAAGATCATTTCTTATACCATCTGGATTATCAGCACGCTGGAGGGAGAAAAGTATGGTACTTTATAAAGCCACAGGATAGAGTCAAGTACGAAGAAATTATCGCATCGTCTCTTAAATCACGTCGTGCATTACATTCTGATACACAAGAAACCACATCAGATACAGACCCAATGGCAATGGACCTAATGGAAGGCATTCAACAGGATGATCAATTCGATACGAGAGCACAGGCTACAAACCAGGAATTTGACAAGTTTTACGAGCACAAGCCAAGTCTAGTGCGGTTTAATGCTGATTTGTTAGTACATCCAGAGGTTCTGATAAGTCATGGAATCAAGGTACACTATGCAGTGCAAGGTCCTGGTGAGTTTATTATCAAGTGGCCAAGATCGTACAGCTCTACTATCTCTTTGGGCAGTGTACTATCAGAGAGCGTCTCCTTTGCTCCATTGTCATGGCTCAGTATTGGATTAGAGGCAGAGATGTGGCTGTACAAACAGGGAATCACTCCATCGTTCTCATATCTCCAATTGTTGTGTAACATCGTGGAGGAATCCAGAGATTCGGATGTGCTGAAAGCGGTACAACCACATTTTGACCATTTCGTGTTGACAGAAACAAAAATACGCTCAGAGCTCAAGAGCTTATTAGGTGGTCAAGTGAAAGTTGTGCCTAACAAATTTGACTATATCTGTGATGACTCCTTGGCTAATTCATTCACCAAAGTTGTATTGAAGTCAGGTAATGACTCTTTCAACATTGATCCTCGTCGTGTACTACGTGGTACTGTCAAACTGTCAGACCTCCCTGGTTTCAAAGTAGAGATCCATGTGTTTCATACAGATGAGAAGCTGAAAAATATGCAGAGAACTCTCGCTACATTATCACGGACTGCAAAGGACTGGCTTGAAAAGTTCTCTTCCTTGTTGGATAAGGACTCCATCCCATCTCTTAAAGCACTCAAGTCATTACACGTGGAGAGTGAACGTATTTGTGATGAGATTCCAGAAGCCCAAGTCTTGGCCGAGTATTTGGAAAAGGCTAATCATTGGGTCGAGAGGGCGCAAGAATTGTTGAATGCTAAGCAGAAGAATCGAATCAGAAACAGAAGACAGGCCAAAGACGATGATACAGATGAGTCGAAGCAGTATGAATTTGAAACATTGGAAATTCTGTTGAATGAGATTCCATCTTTGCTATTCACCTCACCGGAGATTGACCAACTAGTTGAACTCGCTGGTGAGATCCAACAGTTTGAGATCACGTGCCGTACTTTCATCAAGGAGAATGGACACTCATTGGATGAGTTTGTTGAGTTGATTGACTTGGGGAAGTCTTTTGGTGTTAAACTGAGATCTGTTGAGTTGTTAGACCGTATTGTCAACCGTTGGCAATGGCTTGATGAGTTCAAGTTAGCGATGGATGATAAAAACATGACTTTGAACGATGCAATGAAACTGTTGGACAGAGGATATGAGCTCTGTGGTGCCGATGATCTGGAGAAGATTGAGCAGTTGAAAGACCGTGTGTTGAAGGGACAAGAGATGACTACGCAGACTATGAGAAGACTCAACGCGCCTAATTTGTCTATTGAAGACTTGACTGAGTTGGTTGAGATGTCTGAAGGTGTCTGGTTGGAAGAGAGCATCTCTTTGAAATTGAAAGAAGCCAAAGACAAACGCATTGAGACTCTTGGAGTGTTATCTCAAATCACTGAGAAATTCGGTCGTTGTCATTCTGAGCAGGATACTCTTAAGCAGTTGATCTCGCAAAGATGGCACGATGAGTTTGATGAGTTGTCATATGAGAAGACAATCAATAAGTTCTGTGGTGATGAGAAGGATCCAAGACCAAGACATCATGAGGTGAAGGATCTTTTTGAGAAACTACAGTCTTATTGTAATACTACGGGCCCAGTTCCATCATTTGGTCAAGTGCATGATGAACTAAACTCTGTGGAGATCTGGCAGAAGAAGATGAAGAAGATCTTTGGTAAGGTGAATGCTCCTATTCATTTGTTGAAGAACCACCTGGAGACTCTTAACAAGAAGATTATGTATGCATTGGCCATTAATGATAAGTATGACCCCAAAAGAACGGAAGAAGAACACGTCATTTACTGTTTCTGCCGTCGTTCTGAGAGTGGTACAATGGTTGCATGTGAGAAATGTGATGAATGGTACCATTGTCGTTGTTTAAAATTCGCTAGAGGGAAGAGTAAGGAAGTTGAGCATTATATCTGTCCATTGTGTGATTATCGCATTGAGATTCCTAAGGAGTATAACACTCCCAATTTGGAGGAACTTCAGGCTTTATTGGAGATGGGTACGCTGTTGACACTTGCACCTGATGAACTAGCATTGGTTTATTCTATTTGGGAAGAAGCCAATGGATTCCGGAGATTCTTGAAACAAGAGTTGACATGGGATGGAGATAAAATCATCGATGGAGATTTAGCTAAGCTGAGATTTTACTTGAGAAAATTGGAAGGATCCAGTGTATTACTTTCCGAAGAGTACAACCAATTGAGACAATTGATTTGGAAGATGGATCCCTATGGAGATGCACCACCACCTGTTATTGCTGCTGGTAATAAGACCAAGAAGATAAAGAAAGTGGTGAAGAAGGAGAACGATGATGAGGGTATGGATACTTCCATTATATCTCTAAGCGATACTCCAAGGGGGAAACTAATGAAAATCCCGATTATTCAACCTGTGAATAGCGATGGGCTATTGTCTGTACAGGAGGGTATTCAGATCTGCACGACATCGGCACAGAATGTTCCTATGCTGCCATCAACCGCACAACCACTGGAAGCACCACCATCTGAAGCACCACCATCTGAAGCACCACCATCTGAAGCACCACCATCTGAAGTACCACCGACTGTTTAGAGACTATGATTATGATTTTTATGCATACTCGACTTGTAGCGTATTGGGCACAAGGCTATAGGGTGGAAAGCGCCGGTCGGACTCCGGTTTTCTCTTTTTGGGTATGATATTACTGGCTGTATGGTGTGTGCTACGAAAGCATAGTTATATAAAGTCCAGCATAGAGATAAAATAAGGGACCACACATGGCAAAATTGAAATATTACACATCTTCAAAAACTCTCATATCACCAATACACTATTGATAAGTCCTCCTTAGATCTGCCCTCTCAGATCTGCCCTCATCTACACCCTCATCTACTACATGTTCGCGAACTTCCATGCCCCCCCCCCCACTGCAGCTGTTTTTTGGTGGACGTTTGGGAAAGTTTTTGGGCTGACCTGGTGTAAACCCCGAACAACCCCGGACGGGCGAGTTTTTCCACCTTCTCTCTTCCTTCTTTTTAGATCTGGGGAAAGAAATAAAGCAAGAAGAATACCTTCCTCCCTCTCCCCCCTCTAAAACTAAAAAGAAAACACATACATAACAGAGAGATGCTAAGGCTACTGCTGACGCCATCGATGGGCCTGAGGGCCACACAGATCACTAAGGCGCCACAGATCTTGAGACTCACACCGCGTCTCCTCCACCAGTCTGCCTTTGTGAGAGCACAAGTCAAAGAGGCGAACGACCACGGTCATTCCCATAGCGCTGGGCACTCACACTCGCATGATGATGGGGCATTCTCTGACCTCAATGACCACGACCATATCCACCTTAGAGAGTCCGAGACGGAGCAGAACGATGTGTTCACTTTTGGTCAGGTATTCCATGACCATGACCATTCGCATGGACCCAACAGACTTTTAGTGATGGACCGTAAGGCCTTCTTCAACAACCCCGGTGTGCGCATCACGTGGATCGGGCTGATGATTAACGTTGGAATGGCGTTGGGGAAGTTCACTGGCGGTGTTGTGTTCCACTCTCAAGCGTTAATGGCCGACTCTGTTCATGCGATCTCCGACTTGGTTTCGGACTTGTTGACTTTGGGAACTGTGGGGTTAAGTTCTAGGGGGCCTAATCAAGTGTTCCCATATGGTTATGGTAAAGTGGAGACCGTTGGATCCTTGGCTGTATCTTCCATCTTGACGATGGCTGGGTTGTCAATTGGTTGGGCTTCTCTTGTGTCGATTGTCGGTCCTGTGATTCCACATACTGTGATTGACACGTTAAATGCGTATCATATTCACTTGTTAAATGCAGGCCATGGCCATTCTCATTCGCATGCTCATGATTTGACTAATGTTAACGCTGCTTGGGTTGCAGGTGCTTCTATCGTCGCTAAGGAGTGGATCTTTAGAGCCACTTCTAAAGTCGCCAAGCAAACCAATTCAAAGGTGTTGTTGGCTAACGCATGGCATCATCGTGTTGATTCTTTGACATCTCTTGTTGCCCTGGTGACAATCACTTCTGGTCATTTCCTCGGCATTACCTCTTTGGATGCAGTGGGTGGTCTCCTTGTCTCTGGGCTTGTGATCAAGGCTGGGTTTAAGGGCATGACAACAGCTGTTAATGAACTCATTGATAGATCCTTGCCTGTCAATGATGAGCGTTATGTTGAGATTAATACTAAGTTACAGGACTTGTTATCTAAGATGCTGTCTAATAACAATGCAAAGAAACCATATGGAATTAAAGAGTTGATTGTGATGACTTCTGGACCAAACGTTCAAGCAAAGATTGTATTAGAAGCACCAATTCAAAGATGGGATAACGTTTTGGATATTAATGAGTTTGAAATTGTTTCACATCATTTGAAGACACAGTTGATGGCAGAGGTGGAGAATTTAAGACAAATTCAAGTGGAATTTGTTGGTGAAAAAGTGGTTGAAGTTGAGAAAGAGATTGAGGAGGAGGATGAGAAGCACACTCATACTCATGCAGATGGGAGTGTGCATGACCATAAGCACTGATTTATATATATATATATATATATATAGATGTATGTATATGCATGATATATATCATATGTATTATTGTAATATATATACTTCATATATATATGCACTTCATATATATATGCTTTTTTTATATATGACTGCCAACCGCCCGCAATATTCACTTCTTAACCCAATCATTCAACCCCGCTCTATTTCTCACAATCTCCACTGCATAAAATTGAATTCTAACAACAAAAATTGTACCTTCTTGTTCATATTCTTCTTCACAATTGGTTCTTAATAAAGTACCAAAGTTATAATCTTCAATCTTGTTAAATTTTTCACAAAATTTCCTCCATCTTTCTTTCCCCAAGGGAGATTTCATCCATTCTTCACTAATCTTTTTAGCAAACTGTGAATCTTTAAACTCTGGGAATTCTTCTAACAAAGTTTCATAAATATCATCATCATACTTTGTTAATTTCAATTTAGAACCAGGAATCTTTTCCAATAACCCCCAGTAAGTTTCGGCTTGGTGTACAGCCTTCACAGCAAACTGCTTCTCAATATCTTCCAAGTTCTCTGCCGTTTCGGCGTCGAAAGATGCTGGTACTGGAACTGCAGACATTTAATATATATCTTTTGTTTATATATCAAAAAAGAAAAAAAGGAATTGTAGAATATAGATATATATATATAAATATATATATATATATACCGATGATTTATTAAATTTTTAACCTGCTCGCGATTATTTCTGAATTTGGTGAATAGAAAAGTAGAGAAGCATATGGAATTTTATATATGAATGGTATATAGCATAAAATGTTACTATGAATTATAAAGTCATGAAGTATTACATATTACATATTACAGCAGTGTTATACATAATATAAACTTCTCAATACACACACTAATGTGTCATGCGGCACTTACTATTAGACAACTTCCCATTCCAGCTATTCTTGCATTTTTCGGTATATGCCAGGCTTCTCCACAGTGTGGGGAAAATGGGGATCATAAATATAGCACTGTATTTCATGATATATATAATCATATATATATATATGACATGGATCATATATCATACCACCGACATATAGATATATATTGATCATATAAAATGGAGAAATACCACCATTTCACACATTTCACCACCACACAACACTCTCCTGGAGTTATACATGTCCAGATTAACAGACCAAGAGTTATAAACAGCTTTGGACCAGAAACATGGGAACAGTACTATGAATTATTCCATTCATTGGATAAAGATCCAGAAGTGAGCGTCATTGTGCTGTCTGGAATGGGCAAGCATTTCAGCTCTGGATTGAACCTAAAAGAAACTCTACCATCGATGCTCACTATTAAGGACCCATTGGACTACAAATTTGTCGAAAGATTTCAAAAGTGTATCAATTCCCCCATTTGTATTGCAAAGCCTGTTATTAGTGTATCACATGGTGTATCGTATGGTTTGGCATTGGATATAATAAGTGCTACCACTATAAGACTCTGTACCAAGACAACTCGGTTTAGTGTTAAGGAGATTGACATTGGTATTATGGCTGATATTGGATCATTACAAAGAATTAGTTGTATTGTAGGGAATATCTCGAAATTTAACGAGTGGGCTTTGACTGGTGAAGAGTTCAATGGTGATGATGCACTCTCTATTGGTCTTGTCAGTTCTGTATACGACACCAAGGAAGAAGCTTTAAACAGGGCATTTACATTGGCAGAGACAATGTGTAAGAAGTATAAACCGGCATTATATGGTACAAAGAAGCATTTGGAACAAATGAATGTTGCATCAGATATTGTTAAAGATGGTTTGTCGTCAGTTGCAAAGGAAAATACAAAGTTGATGTGTGAAAGAGAATTTAAGATGTGGTTTGAAAAAGTGGTTGCTAAGCTGTAATATTTTATGCTTGAATATATATATATATTATGCTGTATATGCAAAGGCACGCTGTATATTCAAAGGCACATTGTATATGCAAAGGCACACTGTATATGCAAAGCATATATATAATTTCTACAAATTGTAATCATAATATCGCAAAGATGTATGAAATGCATATACACAATGATATATATATATACAATGATATATACACATCTAACGTACAGTCCATCGATACAAAGACGAATTCCTAAGTTCTTCAATCAACTCACCATTCAATACCATTTTGCCAAAAGTTTGATCTATGATCAAAATTAACAATGGATGAAACATTGCATGTGGTATCTCCAACTTTATACCTTTCCAAAGTATTGTACCAATTTGATAAAAGTGTACACAACCAATCTCATGCTTGAAAGATCGAAACAAATTTGAAGTATCCAAATGGTTTAATTTGTTCTCTTTAGAACGTACCAATCCCACACTTATATTCATCCTCTTATTGGATTTGACTCTGTGAAATATGCTTATAGGTATACCGTTAAATAACACACAGTTGTCTCTCCCAAAATAACACCCTTCTATGTGTAATTTATTCAAAGAGTATGCCTTATCCAATGCCTTGAAATTCTCAGATGATAATGTAAGATGCCCCTGACCACCCACATCTTTCTTAGGTAAACGACATATGAGTTTAACAGAAGTTAGACCGATATTATCTTTGGACATTGAAATAGTCCACACTTTTAACATCTCATGAAGACAAGTATTTATCGCTGTTGTTACCACTTCCAATGCTTTCAAATGATTGAATCTGAAGTTTGGAATGCAAGTATTCGGGATGTTTGTATGATATTGGAAATCCACACCACTATGATCCCCACATTCAATGATTTCTTCCATCAAGTCCATCTCAGTAATCTGTGGGAATACCACAGTGTTGTGATATCTCAAACGTTTACATTTCTCCAAATTCATACTTCTGAATATCAACTCGTGTACTCCAATGACAACAATCTCATCAAAACTCTCTGTGAATGTCAAATCCAATGTCTTATAAAGCTGAGGTTGGAAGTAGATATTTGTGCGCATTGGGAAATTGATATTACACGCAGTGGAGTCAATCAGTTCAAATATCGTGGTCATTCTCTTGACGCTAACTGATACTCCAATGACATTGTTGAAGATCAATGGCATGTTTCCGGAATAAGTAATTCGGAACCTTATTAGAGACGGTAGTTGAATATCTTGAATAATTGGGATGAAACTCGGATCATCATTTTTAGGGAAGTTGATTTCCAATTCTGTCAAAGTATGACTGTACAAATGACTTATCATATCACATTGGGATGAGTACAAAGATTTCAGAGGGAATGGCCTCAGGGCCGGAGTCTCACTCACTGATACTGGTTCGCTCATCAAGTCCTTCATTGGGAAATCGTTTCTTGACTTTGCATATGACCTATAGCAGATATGATAAGATGGTCTGATCGTCAATCCTCTGTTTTCCACTAGTAATCGTGTAAGTGGATTTGTATAGTCTCCTATATAGAGAAATGAGGCACACCATGTTGGTTTTTCAAATAGCCATTGTCCTCTTTTGGAAGTGATTGTACCATCTAATATCTCATACAGTCTTATAGTATGTGATTCAAACCCTTTCATATTATCAAGTGTAGTCTGTTTGATATTCATACCATAAAAGAATTCAGGGATTTGATCCACTGGTGTATGAGAAAATACAACCACTGCAAACTGTTGAAGTTCTGGGAATGTCCTAAGTAAGCTGCGCATGGAATGGCAATCTAAATAGGAACATATCTGTGTTATAATCTCTATTGGGAGTCTCATTGTCTTTTTGTCTTAATTTTTATTAGCTAGTAAATGTAAAAGGCAAGAGATAAAGCTCTGACTTTGTTTTATATATATATATATATACTGTACTAGTGGTGTATCCGCTCGTGAGCGGTTATACCTTTTCCATCTAATACACTCTCGTATCATTTTTTTTGTACAAACTAGAAACTAAAGACTACATAGAAGTAGTTATACAAACATTTCAATTCACATTGCATATGCCTTAATATATTTTATAGTCGACATCCACAATCCCAAACTATATGCCCATCCACAATATTGAAGTATCACCGCTCGCGGTGTATATAGTGCAAATTTCTACATATCCCATTAAGTATCAAAAATATCGTATATAGAGGAAGGAAGGCCTATCCTGTCATAGAATAAAATAAACAAGAAAAAAAAAAGAAAAGAATCACAAGTTGCGGTTGACATACTTCTGTCCCTCATCAACACCTCTTTCAAACCCCTTTCTTCCCATCTCCTCAGCCTGCTGGGCGTACTGGCCAGTACCGCCCTGCGATCTCGTCTGGCGGCCCGCACCAGAACCCATCTGCTGCTGCTGCCCAGAGTCCCACTCGTCCCTGTTTCCAGAGCCCATGGTGTTGCCCTGCTGGCGCTGCTGGGATCCCTGGCCTCTCAAGCCAGCACCCGAGCTGAGGTCGTCGTACCCACCAGACTGCGTGGAGAACTGCTGGTCACGGCCCCCGGCAGTACCGAGGTTCTGCTGACCAGAGCGCTGAGTCTCAAACTGCGACCCCTGCTGGCCACGCTGCTGCTGCTGGCCATACTGCGACCCCTGCTGGCCGTACTGTGACGACTGCTGCTGCTGGTTCTTGTTTTGGCCCATCGACTCGTCATCGTCGTTGTGGTTGCCTTGCATCTTGTTAGCGATCTTGTCAATAAATCCGGACATTTCTGGTTGATTTGTCTTGTTGCTAAGATTCAAAAGAACAAGTTTTTATGGAATCAAAGAGATACCTTTCATGTATATATATACACCCAACTCATGACAGGTCATTGCTAGAATCACTTGCTTGTTACAGACACACGGTACTTTTAATAGACTCTGTTAGAGAGCATTGCTGTATTGTTGAAGACACGTTTCTTGGAGTAAAGTATGTATGATGAAGTAAGGATATTTGGGTGTAAAAATAGGGGCCCCAAACCACAAAGCCTTGTAAATTTGGTACATATATATATGGAGTTGTATGGAAAAGCAATGAAATTAAAGCGTCAAACTGTGATCTGCAATTGGTAGGTGAACTAAGGCACTGTTAAGGTAAATTTCTGATGTTTGAGATCGACGTCAATGATCTTAGCTCTAGAATTATTACATGAAATTGGACCGATTGCTGCTGTAAGAAATTGTTAAAAACATTACGACATATGACATTGCTCAAAATTCCAAAACTAAGGCTTTGATACTTCAATTGCTCGGTATGCCCACATTGTGTACGTATCAAATCCGGGGTAAAAATGGTACGAAGCGCGATCTGATGTAGATATCCCAATGGAGGGGGGGGGGTGGGTAGTTACAATAATGCATCAAGATAATAATAATAAGACACATCTACGAAGCAATTTGGATGAATACAAATTAATAATAAAAAAAAAAATACACACACATAATAAAGAGCAATCAAATCACTCCTTTGAATACTTCTCATACATCTCCTTGGCTTGATCCATCAGCTTATCCTTGCCCGAATTGGCCTCGTTCCTCACGCGAGAGGTGTCTGTGTCACCAGCGGACCCACCCATATTTCTGGATCCGTCACCGCCAAATTTGTCTTTAAGCACATCACTGGCTTTAGAAGGGTCATTCTTGATCTTGTTAAATTCATCCATATTTTGTGTTAAATAGTTTGTAAGAAGAAATAGAAGATCGACATTTGTGGTGGCGAGGGGAAGAAGAAGGAGGGGGGAGCGAATCACAGGGCTTATATATATATATAGCATATTACTCATAGAGCAACCTAATCAAGAGCCTAGAACAATAATATTACATCATCCAACACCACTATACAGAACCATAACCACCACCACCTGGGGTTTTAATAACAATTCTATCACCAAATTCCATAGCCACTGTGTTCTTACCACCAATGTTAATGACGTGGCCATCCTTCTTAATCCACAGATTTTCGCCTCTTTGTGCATCAGAACCACCTTCTAGACCATG
This sequence comes from Petasospora taoyuanica, assembly GCA_030567055.1. Classification (NCBI taxonomy): domain Eukaryota; kingdom Fungi; phylum Ascomycota; class Saccharomycetes; order Phaffomycetales; family Wickerhamomycetaceae; genus Petasospora; species Petasospora taoyuanica. The sequence goes on from JAKUBZ010000010.1 coordinate 41,384, forward strand.
TGGAGCAATAACTCTTCTTTCACTAAGAATTGAACATTTAACCGTGGCTCTGAATTCAATATCTCTAATAACACCATCTCCACCGGTATACTTGCCTTGGCCTCCAGAACCGCTTCTTAAAGAATATTCTCTCAACAACACAGGATAACGACGCTCAAACACTTCGACATCCGTCATTCTGGTGTTGGTCATATTGGTATGCACACCAGAGATACCATCCCATCCATCTCCAGCTCCATGACCACCACCGATGGTCTCGTAGTACCCAAACCCTGGCACATAATTACCCTGTGGATCGTTACCACCAGTGCCAAAAGTCAAATTGTTACAATCACCTTGAGAATCTGCTTGGATTCTAAAAGCTTTGAGAATCACATCAGTAACACGTTGGGAGGTCATCACATTCCCACCGACAACTGCTGCTCCCTTCAGTGGTGATAAAATAGAACCTTTTGGAATCACGACTTTTACTGGACGCAAACAACCTTGATTCAATGGGATGTTCTCATTAACAAGACATCTTAAGCAGTAGAGTAGAGCAGAATTGGTGATAGCCTCTGGAGCGTTCAAATTACCATACATCTGTGGTGATGTACCGGTAAAGTCAAATACATTCCCCTGTGGCCCCAAAGTGACTTGAAGTTTAATGGTAGACCCATCGTCCATGTAGTCTTCACATCCAAAAGTTTCACCGTACTTATTCTTGAGCTCCATCAATCTCTTGAGCACAGTAGTAGCAGCGTTATCCTGGATTGCTTCCATGTACACCCAGATGACATCCAAAGTGAATTCATCAACAAGCTTCTCAATAAGGGAGATACCCTTTTGGTTAGCAGATATCTGCGATTTCAAGTCACTGAGATTATCACTGAGTCTTCTGGTACCAGAACAACCTGGGTATGTTGCTGGCTTGTGTAATAACAGTTCAACAATACGATCTTCATTGAACTTGCCCTCACTGACCAGAAGCTCAGAGTAGATCGCAGCGCCTTCTTCATACAACTCCTTCGAGTTTGGTGGCATGGACCCAGGCAAAACACCACCAATATCAGCGTGATGTGCTCTCGAAGCCACGTAAAAGATAATCTTACCATCCTTAAAAGCTGGCGTGATAACAGTGATATCGGGTAAGTGCGTACCACCAACCTCTGGATGGTTAGACACAATGACATCACCAGGCTTCAATCTACCTTCCCATAGCTTGGCCTGTGCTTTGATAGCAGTAGACATGGAGCCCAAGTGCACGGGCACGTGTGGTGCATTGGCAACAAGTTGTCCATCTGGGTCGAACAATGCACATGAAAAGTCCAATCTTTCTTTAACATTTGTGGAAACAGAGGTCTTTCTTAGTTGGTTACCCATCTGTTCTGCAATGTCCATGAATCTGTGGGAGAAGATAGACAAAAGAATTGGGTCAATAGACTCAGTCGAAGCTTTCACACCTTTGGAATGCTCAATCTTGATGAATACGTGCTGGGAGAGAACAACAGCAGATGCATTAGGTGGTATGACATTGGTTTGTGTACCGTCAGCCAAGATAGCTGGTCCCTGGATTTTATCACCGAGGGACAAGTCTTCCAAGCGATACACTGGGGTGTTCATACGCCCGGATTCAAAGTAGACGTCCTTGGAGAACTTGGACTTGGATTTGTCAACCAATTGCAATGAAACAGTGCTTAATTCTTCATCTACGGACAGCCCAGATTCTTGTTGAGAATTTCCAATCGCACGCACTCTAACATCGTCCACCAAGATGTCTTTATCATCAAAGACAAACCCAAACTCTCTCTTGTGCAAGGCCAGGAATTCCTCTGTGAAAGATCTCCCCTCGACTTCAGGGATCATCAGTGGTGTCTCCATGCCTCTAAATCTGAGGTTGAGGTATTTTTCAAACTTGAGGTCCTCCTGCGTAAAGCCATGTGTGATGAGTTTCTCAGTGGTGGAAGACACCAAGTCTCCGAACCTCTTGTCCACTTCCGCTTGGTTCTCAGCGTTCAGCACCAGGGCACACGGAGTCTGTGCCTCCTCCACAACATCTGCCAACAGAATACCATACGCACTGAGCACGGAGGAGAATCTGTGTGCCAAAACTGTATCAATGCCCAGGGACTCAGCCACTGCCACGGCGTGCTGTCCTCCAGCACCGCCAAACGTCACCAATCTGTGGCGCGACACGACATGACCCTTTGCCTCTGTGAGCTGTCTAATTGGTCTTGCCATGGTCTCATTAGCGACCTTGATGAATCCGTAGGCCACCTCATCCACGGTTAGCTGAGAGTTGAGTTCCTCATTGATCTCCTTGGTGAGTGACTCAAAGTTCTGTCTGGTGATCTGCTCATCTAGCGATTCATCTTCGTTTGGACCAAAGATCTTTGGGAAGAACTCAGGGATAAGCCTACCCAAGAGTAAGTTAGCATCAGTGACTGTTAATGGACCCTTTTTCCGGTAACATGATGGGCCTGGGTGGGAGGAAGCAGATTCTGGGCCGACAACAAACAATCCGTTCTTCCAAAAGAGACGAGACCCACCACCTGCAGCCACCGTGTTAATGTCCAGCTGCGGAGATTGGATAGTCACACCAGCTGTAGTGGTCTCGAACACATGTTCATAAGCACCTCCATAACGCGACACATCTGTCGAGGTACCACCCATGTCAAATCCAATGAGGCCGATTTGGTTCTTAGGGTCATAACAAGTGGCTGAGTAACCGACAACACCACCAGCTGGGCCCGAAAGAATCGCAGAAAGCCCTGAAAACTTGGCAGCATCTACAAGCCCACCGTCGGACTTCATGAACTCGATCTTGGCTTGCGACTTATCAGCGAGTCCCGAGGTGAAGCCATCGAGATAATTCTTGATTTCCGGGGTTAAGTAAGCATCAGCAATCGATGAGTTGGCTCTAGGGATAAGCTTAATCATAGGAGACAGCTCAGATGACAACGAAATATGAGTAAACCCGATCTTCTGCGCAAGTTGCCCAATCATTTGCTCATGCTCTGGGAAAGTATACGAGTGGAGAAGCGCAACTCCTACGGATCTGATGCCCGTGGCATACAGAAGTCTCAGAGTGGACTCAACCTCTGCCAAATCCGGACGCTTGAGGATCTGCACAGTCTCCCCTGTGAGTCCCCTAACGACATCCAGTCCTTTTGGCTGTGTGATCTTCAGCTCTGGATCCTCTGAATAGTCAGCCAGAGTCACACGCTCGTCAACCTCAACCACAGTCTCATACAGCAGCGCAGGCTTCTCGATCTTCAGGTCGAAGATCTTCGGTCTGGTCTGGTCGCCAATGACCAGACAGTCCTTGAATCCCTTGGTCGTAATCAGCGCACAGCGTTCACCTTTACGTTCCAACAGTGCGTTCGTAGCCACAGTGGTGCCCATGCGGATGCTCTCAACAAGAGAAGTGTCCAATGGCTCGCCACGTGGGATCTCCTTGCCCGTGTACTTCTCCAGTAGTCTTCGAATGCCTTCCAACGGAGCATCAGGGTAGTTGTTCGGATCAACACTCAATAGCTTGATAACGGTCTTATCGCTCGCATCCGTACTGGCAACGCAGTCAGTAAAAGTGCCACCCCTGTCAATTGCAATTCTGATTCTCGACATCCTTTTGTTCTCTATAGAAGTTCAACAGTCAACAGCAAGATCAGGAGTGTATGGTTTTATGTGCGTTGATGATCCTACGTTATATACCCACACATATATATGTCCGAGCGGGAAGCGAATTCCGCTTCAACTATGAGCTCTCCGCGATCTCTCATGGGCGGGAAACGAATTCCGTTATATAAATAAGCCTATGCCCCGCAGTCTGACGAAGTGCTTAGGCAACGAGATCAGAGAGAGAGAGAGAGAGAGAGCCATAAACATATGGATTGGAATATTTCACATATGGCCAATGCCCATGCTATAAACTTCTTAATCTACAGCTGTCTACCGTATCTATACCACACGTCTATTCTATCAACACACGCTAGACACCAAAGTTGGAACGGTAGTTGTTCCTCTTGAGCCTGTCTCTCATCGCAGAGCCGTTACCACTGGCACTAGCATTAGCGCTGGGACTGCCACTCATACCATTACCTTGGTCCATGTTTTGACCCCAAACCGGTCTGTTCGACACAGGCGCAGAGTGGCCCATTTCCTGCTGTCCTGGTTGAGGCCTGTTGTAGATATCCTTGAAAGAACTGGAAGCTGGGGCTCGTCTGTACTTTTCTGACACGGACCCATTAGACCCAGAGCTTCGTGTATTAGATGACGAAGGGGCAGAATGTGTTTGACGTTGTGGCGCCACGCCATGTTGCTGAGATTGCGCTTGGAGTTGTAATTGCTGCTGTTGTACAGAGACACCGAGCCATTCAGGAAACGGTTCTTTCATCTTCACATAGTGTGATACGAGTGCTTTATGCACCAATGTGCTCTCTTCAGTATCACCATCGTGCTCTGTTCTGATGGAGAGATTGGCCAATGAAGAGGATAGTTGTTTCGTGGAAGAGCGTACTTTCGACCAAAGATTCGCTTTCGGTTGTTGGTTCTGCATCTCTTTGGATATGTATCAACTTTGATTTCAAAATAACACCAACTTTTGATTATCAAACTGATCACTTATAAAGGTGGGAACTTCATGCTTGATTTAAGGTATTCATTTCGTGTGCTGCGGTGCTCCAGCATTCGCGGAACTGATGACATAAGCAGATGAAACGCGAACTCGTTTTATGAGTCAAATAGAAGTACTGTTAGTTAGCACTGCTATTAGTTGTGAAGGCGCGTGCGCTGGCTTAATGATACCTAGAGCTCCCGAGGACCTGAAAAACACAATGGTGCTCGGCTCACTGATAAGTTGAAAACTTCCTTATTCCGAGAGCATTGATGAGACTTATATTTGGATATGAGCAGATGAAACTGCCCCTCACCATACCAATTAGATCGGTAGTTCGAATCACCTCTGCGGATCTTAGTTTAGAATTATCGCGATAATTGCCTTCAATGAATCAACAGTGTTAACAAAAGCATCTCTCGTACCACCTTCCACCCTTTTTTGAACCTGCCATAGAGAAGCATACAGCGAGCGGGTATTTAGAAGCTTAAGCTTATTGGAACCCACAGATTCAGAACCTTCATTTGGAACCGAACAGATCATTAGCCGCCCATCGCATCACTAGCGCGGCCCACCCCACACTAATTAGCATACAAAGAACAAAGAACAACGAACAAGACGCCTTGGTGGATGGTTCAATGACAGAAATCCCCTTTAAGGCACGGGTGACAGAGACGTTCACAGACCAGCCATCCAAAGTTTCCGGGCTGCAGTCGCCGCCGCTGCCACCGGTAGGACAGATCAAAGATGTTGATCTCGGCGCCTACTTTGAGAGCAGCGCTGGAGATGAGGTGAGTATCAGCTCGATGGAGTCTCTCACGGCGCTTTCGTTGTTGGAATGCATGCTCACCCTTCTGACTACGGAGGAGCTGAAGGGTGAATCTACGGAGTCTGTGCTATCCACGGACTTGGATGAAGCTGAAGAGGATGAAGACCAAGAGCTTCCCCTATCACCGAAGAAGAAGCGGGTTGTGGAGAGTGAGCAGGTACTACAGACACCCAGAGCATCCACGGAAAGTCCTGGAGGAGACTCTTTGCCAAGGTCGCCCCAAAACTCAGCACAGAGCACACACCTCGCCAAGAGGTTCTCACTCCAATCGGACCCTGGGATCTCCATCCGAGATTACCTCGACCGAATCAACAAGTACTGTCAGCTTTCCACAGGTGTGTACTTAGCGGCGGCGTCATACATATACAAGGTTGTGGTACGGTTGGAGGCAGTTCGGGTGACGAGACTGAACGTGCACAGACTAGTGATTTCAGCACTTAGACTCGCGTGCAAGACAGTTGAAGATATTTCGCATCGACAACAGTTCATTGCACGTATGGGCGGTGTGAGTGTGGGAGATCTGCTTGCACTGGAGATCTCTCTGTTGTTCTTACTCAGATTTAATTGCCAGGTGAACACGCAACATCTCACGGAGACGGTACAGAAGATCAAGGAGTTGTATTATGCGAAGAACACTACGATAACGAATTAATGACATCATTACGAAGACTATTTTGGAGAGCATTGTGGGGAGCATTGTGAGCGGCATACAGATATACATACACCAATTCACGTCTTCTTCGGACTTCCGGGGGTTTTTTCTCCACAAAGGATTCTGGCGGCCATGCTTCGACTCGTCTGCCACAAAGCCACCACTTTTGCAGGTACTTTTGTGGCATCCTTTTCTCAAGACATCCCACTTACACCATGACGGATAGGACGGAACCAACCGGATTTGCTATCGTCACTGAATGATCAGATTCTTTGTTAAGCTTACATACAGACTTTTTGTCCTTGGTGCCATTATCTACTTGTTGGTTATCTGAGAGGGTCCACGATCGATGCAGATTAGCACACAGATCCAGCAGGTTACCATCTTGCTGACACTCTTACTATCAGTCGTACGTTCAGATGCAGCGCCGATCATACTCAGGCCGACGAAACTTGGAGTGTCTGCAAAAGAGGAGAGTGCAGTGTGTAAGGATGGAGAGCTCAGCAAGTTGTTGGGGTTCTCCGGGTTCAAGATCCAGCGACATGTTGTGTTGAAGAGCATGAAGGCACCGTTGTTGCACTTTGTGTCGTTGTCTCAGTGTGAGCAGGGTGACTTGAAGTATGAGAGATTGGAGAGAACTGGGCGTGAGACGGATATAGAGTGGGACAAGGCGATGTGTTTCTTGGGTAATCAGAAGGTGTTGGATGATGCAGGTGTTTTGGTTACGAGACCTAAGAAGCAGCTGGAGCCCGTGGCGCTGAAGCACGTGGCACTGAGGAACTTGAGCTTTGCCGGTGCTCCCAAGAAGGCACACTCTTTGAATCCATTGAAGCTGTCAGAGGTAGCACCTGCGGCAGCAATCAAGAGATCACCAGGCGGAGTGAGGGACAAGTTTCTGGAGTTTTTGAAGAGGATCTCTGAGTCCCGGTTTATTGAGTACCTCCAGGACTCTGGGGTGACGCTGTATGAGGACTTGGTTCCTATTCAGTACTCTGATATCAGCAGTGAGGACGTCCATGACATGCGGTGCTACAAGCTTGCGCGACGGAAGAAGTATGCGTTGAGAGAGTTGATGATCTATGCTCCACACACATGGGTCGGGGGACTCTTTGAGTGTAATGTAACAGATGAGGAGAAGCGGAGATATTTGGAGAGGATGAAGAGCTCCAATGGATTCAGCAAGCCGTATGATATTCGGTGTACTCATGAGAACTCCCGGCCGTTGTACCCGTTGATTGCGGATGATATCATGGCGACACAGTATGAGTACACGAGGGGAAAGTTGAGCAGCATACGGACGCCATACTTGTATACGGCCACGGCCATGGACCCACGGTTTGGTAGGCCATCGGAGGTATTTGGCGTTGCCAAAGGGGTGTTGAAGTATGTTGTTAACAAGAACTCTTCTGGCAAGCTTCCGTATGAGCGGTGGTATGAAGAGATTGATGTTAATGAGAAGTATACTTTTACGCCGGAGGACCTTCGGGGCATGTCAAGTGTTGTTACGCAAGTGAGTGGGATGTTAAAGCGGCATGTTGACTCCAATAGGGTGGGAGAATGGGACTGGGAGGGATCCTTCAGCGAGACTGATAGAGGGGCCAGGGCATACTATATGGAGCTCAAGTGGTTGTATGGGTTTAGTAAGATGAGAGATAAGGCATTGGAGATGGCATTTGTTCAGAGGCTTCAGCGGGTATGGGATGACCTCGGCGTGAGTAGGGAGGTGTTTAGGTATGGAAAGAGGTCTTGATTACGACTCAATGCAGTGTTTCATTCCTACTTTGTACTTATAAGATGGTCACGTGAAATACTCGGTATGGTGTATAAAGTATAGCTTATAATGCACATAAGGGAAAAAGAATCAATCACCCATAGAACTATGAAAGCGTAATGGGAAAGTGATGAGAAGTCGAAAGATATAAAACACAAGGAAACATTAAACCCAAAACGTCAGTACTTTTCTTTTTTCTTCTTCAGTTCATCTTGATTTAGAACTTGGAATAGTTAACTTGGCCATCAAAAGCCGTTGAGCTTCTGTTGTTATCGCTTGTGATAAAGTCGTTGGTGGTGGTGTCGTTTCCTAAGTTTGCAGCAGCGTGGTGGAAAGAAGCGATACTGATGTCCTTTTTGTGTGTTTGTTCAAATGTGTACTCAACATCTGGTGACGGGTGATCTTCGGTGTTGTCGTTGCCGGTGTCAGAGAGCAAAGATGTGTCCTGTTGCCTGCTTGTGGACTTGTTTCTCTTCAAAGAACGGCCCGTGGTCAACTTTCTAACCACCTTACCTGCAAATGTCTCCTTTTCAGAGTCTGCAATTGGCACAGTGCCATCTTCGTCATCAAATGTGTTTGTAGAGTCTTCACCCGACTTGGACATGTCCTGCATCTTTTGGATCTCGCTCTCCCAGTTAGCGTTATGGTCTTTAGCAGCAAGACCCAAGGCCAACAGCTCAGCAGTTGGACCCTTTTGGCCACCGTTGTAGGAGAAACGTTGGAACGAAGTTCTGTCATCAGTTGCTGGTTTGAAACGAGCATCTGGGTTCTTGGAGAACACGACGTATCCACAGAACACGAGGATGTAGATCAATAAGATCAAGGAAAAGGCAGCATTCAGGATGAAGAAGACCCAGCCGAGGATGGAACCGACAGTAGCGGGTTGACCAAAAATGTTGGAGAAGAAAGTAAACATGAACGAGTTCAACGTCGTGACGAGCTGGATCATGATGTTCAACACGTTTGTTGGGGTGTTGAGGTATGGCTTATAGTGAATCAAGAGACCCAAGTACACCATATCGATAACCCAGAATACCATAGCCTGAACCTTACCTGAATTCTGGCACAATCCAATGAAGATACACTTGATGAGAGTGTGCAAGAGGAGCACGTTACCCCACCAGTACTTGTTAGCATTGAACATGGTGTAGAAGAAACCGTACTTGTTCAGCACGTCCTGGTTACCATACAGGATAGCAGCAGGATTCTTGTGAGCGTTCAGAGAAGCTCTGGCAAACTGGTGGACTCTATAAGAGGCCCAGACTAGGATACAGACAGCCAGCAATATGAAGAGCACAGCGAGGACAATGACAGCTGGCGAGTCCCGCTCAACAAACTCCCAAAGAGACAATACCACAAGCTGGGTGAACCCGATAAGGACGTATCTGGAGATGGCACCTTTGATGATTGGCTTCCAGTTTTGTCTAAGCTCGTAGAATCTCGATGGTTTCATCCATCCGGCTCTGATACAGACTTCTGATCCATACTTCAGAATGAAGAGAGTGGCCACGAGGATGTAGGCACAGAGTATAAAGAAAGTGAAGCCCGTGCAGACCACCGAGGTGTTCTCGATGCCTGCCTGGTATGCTAATCTCTTGATACCTCTGAAGATCAACACGGTATTGTTACCGTACAAAACCAAAGGCTTTTCTCTCTTGACAAGTTCATAGCCTCTCTTGGCCAAGTCGGAGATGTATTCGAAAGATCTCTGCGCCAGGATGTTCATCGTAGACGAGGTCAAGTAGAGAGATGGCGTACCACCCGTGGCCTGGACATACCATCTAAAGATCTTTTGCATGAACGAGACTCTGATCAGACCCATAGACCAACCAAGGTTCTCAGACCAGGCGGATGCAATTGGAGGCACCTGGTCAACATGCTGCATAGCAATAACAACAACAGACTGGAAGTAGAGGAAAAGAGACACAGCATTGGCACTAACGTGCGAAGCGGCGTTGGAGTTACCAAATGCAGATGCGACAGCAGCGACAAGCAGGCCAAGACCGGCAACAACAGCAGTGGCCCACTTCACACCTGTCTGCGAGACGGTCTTACCATTAGTGAAGAAGGCCTGAATACAGGCCAACTGAGTCCCATTTGTATCTCTGATCTTGATTCGAGCAAATGCGTCAATGTCCGGTACCTGGTAAGCAATACCTGGGATCTGTGAGGTGTACTCATCGGAGAGGTACTCGATAGAGTCAATTTCAACATCACCTGGATAAAGAGGACAGAACTGTTTCCAGTCGAGATCACATAGATCAACTTCCTTACTGATGATCTTGAAACCATATGCGTACACGTCCACGTCTGCGATAATGTAGTCGCTGACTTCGGATGTGAAGTCGAGCGTGTAGTGAAGAGACCCGTCATCAGGGTCGAACACCACGTCGAAGTAAGAGGCAGAGAGCAGCGAGTTCTCCATACATGTCACAAGCGAAGAAGCCGAGAGCTGACGCGCCTGAGCCATCAGCACGGATACCGCCAGGACCGCAAGCTGGAGAAAGAGCATTTCTCACTGTGTGTCCTTTTCAGTGTGCAAGAGACTCTGTGAGTGTGCCGTTCTGTGTTATCAGCAGGAAACCAAAAAAAAAACACACACACACACAGCCTGTTAAAGATTGTTATAAGCCCAGATGTTTGATCTTTAGTTTTGGTGCCTGTGCAGTGCGAAGCAAGAAACGAGCAGCAGTTAAAAAAAAAAGCGCGGTCAGTAGCGCGTGCAACAGGCGGCTAATGATAAAAATAGCACCCTTACGTAGAGCTGATCCGTGCGGATGCGATGAAGTAGCGAGTGGTGAAAGATTTACCCTGTTAAAACGAAGCGCCTTGTTTGATTTCTGTAGCACAGGAACTTCTCAAGAACCAAAAGTTCCAGTAGCTTCTCACCTCCTTTCTCCCCTTCCTCGTGTTGTCGCGGCAGGGCGCAGATGGGCGGGTGAAGATCCTAAAAAAAAAAAGAAAGAGGAAATTCTGGAAGTGACGCGTGCACACGATTGTGGAGTACTCAATATCTGACACAGAAATTTCGTGCCAAAAAAAAAATTCAAAGTGGTGTTGGGGTGTGTGTGCATTATTGTATGCAATGTGCTCGGATGTAGGGCAGGGAGAATGAATTCTAACTAGTTCTCTTTACTAATTGAAGGGTGTAGATCACAGTTATCATCTTTTTAGATACGCAAAGATTTTGTAGCACCTTTTTCAATAAAAAAAAAAGGCAAGCAACAGAAAACGAAGTGAAGAGTGCTAATTTTCAACTCTTTTGTTTTAGGCCTCATCGAAATTTTGCTATGTAATAAGAGCAGCGTAGTGCTACGTCATCGGGACCCTTTTTGAGCGGAGTTCCGATAGAGTACGTAAATGTATTTAAATTTGGGGGTTGAACTTCTTTGTATTTTAGAACCTATTCATAGAACTTATAGTGCAGAATCAATCATCAGTCTCCACATGCTTCCTAGAATCTTTCATACCCTGCTCAGTATCACACAAGAGGTACAACACAAATGAAATACAGACCAGAACGGTATTAGGAACAAAGGGCATCCTGTCAATCCCTGTCTTATCTTGAATAGAAGCATTGACCAAGTCACCAATCCAGCCAACGGAAACACCGAGCATTACTTCTAGCCCAAAATACTGGGCTTCATCACCCTCTGGTAGTAGAGTGCTATACAACACTCTATTGAGAGATCTCAATGCTGAGGAAGTAGTAGAATAGATGACATCCGCAGTCCAGAACTCCCAACGATGTTTGAATCCGACTTTGGAACTTTCCAAAATTCCCAAACATCCCCAAAAGTTGATAAAGAGGGAGATGGTGAGAAATATAAAAGCCCATGTCTTCATTGTTATCCTAGTGCGTGGATACAAGAACATCCAAAGTAGAGACCCGAGAGATGAAACAACATATGAAAGCCAAGTGTAGACGGTGTACTCAGCATCAGTGTTACCAATCCCCAAAGTAGATCTAAAGAGTAGGATAAAGACAGTCAAGAAATTTGTATAAGAAACATTCCAAATGACCCATGCGATACATAGCAAGAACGCATTACGATACTGCCTGATCTCTCTCAATAGCCACCACATACGTCTGAAAGTGAGGAGAAGTGGGAATCCATTTGGCTTAGGTCTTCCTTGTACTGATGGAATGAAAAATGAAGATAAGACAGTAGACAATAGGGTGATCCCACCAGCAATGGTAATAGCTAGTAGGAAATTATGATACCCGTTCTCTAGTGGGCCTCCTTTGGTATGCGAGATGATAATTCCAATAGTTAATGCTGTAATTCCACCTAAATTACCAACAATTATACCCAAAACAGACACTTTAGAGCCCTTCTTTAGCACAAGCTGTCTCTTTATCTCCTCTGGTGTGTCTGCCGTGCTTGGCACTGCTCTCATGAACAGCGGGATATAACTCGCCTCAAGAATCTGATAAACCCCATTGGTGATGTTCAAGAGGCCATAAAGAACACTCATCGCTCGCAGTGTACCATAATTAGTGGAAGTAAGCCCAGCGTATGGTATTGTCCATACACCATACAATCCAATACTCACCAGAAGAATCCACTTCCTATAGTTCGAGTAGTCAGCAATACCACTGATAAGCAAGGCCACCAGTCCTTCTAAAGCAGTGTAAATGGCCTTAACATACAGCACATAAGAGGTATAGTGCACCTTTCCGAATCCAAAAGTTACAAAGCAGTCATCCCCAGAGCGTGGACACTGGGATCCCTCAGAGGTCTTACCTAGCTTTAAAGCCAGGGATTGTATCGCCGCAGGGACGTACGTGCGATTCATGGAGGCCACCGGGCCCGTGGTGAAGCATAGAAGAAGCCATGATGAAAACACATACTTTTTAGAGAACTGAGCATCTGGATGTGGCTCTGTTTTTTCCTCTGCAAGGGTGGCTTCGACTGGGTCTTTCATTGTTGTTGACGTTGTTCTATCTCTACATAGTGCATAGTGTGTACAAGGACAACCGCTGATCGTTCTCTTATACTTCAGTATTACAAGTAGAAGAAAAGAGCAAATATCATCCTCAGTCAACTTATCAAGGGCCACAAGAGATTGTAATTTGCTCACATGGTAATAAAAGGCCCACACACACAAGCATAGACGAGGGGCCCCGGTCGGAGACAAGCGGAGTTGAGAATTAACGCCGATCGAGAAAATGACAAAGCCTCGAGACTTGAGAGTATAAAAGCAGCCATTAAAGAATGGTATCTTACGAATAAGATACTACGAATTCCCCACTGATCAGATCATGACAGAGCGAACACCCCTGGTAGCAGAAGCAATGCCCGAAGAATCAGAAGAGCTCCTTGAGCAGCTTGAGGACAAATGGTTCAGTGAGAGCCATGAAATGTTTAGTCAACAAGATTGGTACCATCGACCTTCAAAGAATGTGCTTTACTGTGTGCTAGCGACTCATACTTTGTCATTCACAACACTACTGGGCCCACTGATAGTGCTTATGCTTGACTCCATCAAGTCTTCAGGGGATGAGAAGCCACATCAGACACTATCAGACGTTCAGTCGCTCCAGAGTCTTATCGCAGGTGTCATCGGTATTGCGCTTAGTGGCAAATACGGCCAATGGAGCGATGTCTATGGCCGTGTGTGGGTGTTTAAACTGTTCAGTCTGGTGAATGTGGCGTACATCTTATCGCTGCTGTGGTATTTCAAATGGTACCAGACGTACAACCAATGGTTGCTGATTGGCTCTCTATCGATAGCCTCTTTAAATGGTGGTGTTATGACACTCATAGCGAATGGAAATAGTTACATTAACGACCTGGTGAGAGCTGAGGACAGAACTGTCGCTATCTCTTTGCTAATGGCATGCATATACATCATGCTGGGCATCGGTCCACTGATTGGGTCTGTTGGAATTAAGATCTCTGGTGGTGATAGCTTTGTGGGGATGTATATCTCCCTAATTTTTGCCTGTGTCAGTATGTTGCTGATATTCACACTACTAAGAGAGACAAGACATCCGGAGGCTCAGGAACACGCTAAGAGAAAGTACTCATCGCATACTTCCAAAGGCCAGCCGTTTCAGACAAGACTCCAAGGATCCCTACGTTCATTCATCCACCCGATCAGAAGACTGTGGCTACCACGCTCTGCAGATGGAACTCTCACAGCACGCAGAAATCTCATCTCTCTGGTGCTCATTGACATGCTCATTATGTGCTCTTCTGTTGGGTCGCTTCATACCATTGTTCTGTATAGTATCTTGAGGTATTCGTGGTCCTCTGTGGAGATTGGTTATTTCATGTCGATTCAAGGCTTTGGTAAGTCAATGGTGTTGCTTATAGTCGCTCCGGTGTTTGTGGTTACCGTTACTAAGAAGTTTGGGCTGCATGTGAACAAATCAGGTGTTGATAAGATTGATGCACTAGTTATCCACTTGTCCATTGCTATCATCCTACTATCCATTCTATTGATGCTTATATGGGACTCTGGGAACGCCATATACATGTCCGCGATGCTTCAATCACTAGCTGGCATGGTTTCTCCATCCATTCAATCAGCAGTCGTGAAGTACTCTTCTAAAACCACTGCAGGAGAGATGTTTGGTTCGGTGGCGCTTGTGCGTCACCTGGCGATGATTGTGGCCCCCGTGTTGTTCTTACAGGTGTACAAGCACACGGTGGATAACATTCCGGGGTTGTTCATGGTGCTGGCATGTGGGTTCAGCATATTGGCGTGGAGTGTGGCCTATGGGTTGAGAGCAACACCTGTGGTGGCACTGTCATAGTGTAGACCTTCCTCTTTCCTTCCATCGCCCATCCAGTGCTATATCACCTATCCCAATGATCTCTATAATGTTAAATGTATCCATAGTACTTTACAATTTTTTATTCCGACGTAACCTCGGTTCAACGTCAAACTGGTAGATAGAGGATCTTCCGCAGGTGCCTAAGATTGCATTGCGTCCTGGGCCAATCACACAACTCCATCAGCCCATGGCGATATCGTTATCATACTGTGGCGTATGAGGTCATGGACCGACTTGTAGTTGTGCGGATTTGTGTAGCTTCATTTCAAAGAAGTGCCTATTATAAAAATGTACCATATGTGTATGCTCTTAGTTTCAAGCGCCGAGATTATAATTATGGATACATGCACGCGCGATAACGGCCACCCCTGAGCCATGCGTGCGTGCATATATACTTGTCTGGGCCTCCATTGGCTCTGTGGGGCAAACCGGGAACGAAGGTATGTGCAGAACCACCACGGTTGTGTCATCCACCGGTAACTGATTGGGTTTAGTCGAGGCAGTAGTAGTTGTCATGATCTGGGATCTACTTTTTGACTTGGAAGTATGAGATTAAGATTGGGGAAGTGGAGATTAAGGTACAAGATTACACCCCCTGCGGCGGAGGGGGAAGTCATTACTTACCGCTCAAACTATACAACAAGATGCCTTCAACAATTCATACGGCGCATGTGGAATGAGTACCATGCACCTGAAATGAGGCACCTCATATTAATTTAAGGATATGTATCCCAAGGCACCATCACGCACTCTGAAGTCCCGGACCGGCAATCCGGGCGATCTTAACCACAGTTGGATTCCCAAAACATCAGTGAAACGTGCACCCTAGGCAATTTGTTGGTACTTCACACTACGTTATCGTGTATTGAAGATCACTGGTATGCCTTGGGTTGCATTTCCGAAGTCTCTTCGTTTCTTTGACACCCTCCCATGGGCTCCTCCAGACGGGTATATAAACCCTTAGTTTGTCTTCTCTTTTGATTCTGCCAATCCTACTCTCTTTACATACCCTCAAACCAACACTATTACTACTACAACAAAGATGCTCTTCTCCAAGCTTAGTCTCGCTCTCATTCCATCTCTCGCCCTGGCTGCTCCAATCGCTGATCCAAAGCCAGCACTGTCCATCAACCTCGGTGAGCTTACTCAGTTGATCCCAACTGGCACTCAAGCTGTTTCTGAGGTTACTGCTTTGATTGGTGAGTTAATCCCAACTGGTGCTGCATCTGAGATCGGTGCTGTCGCCAGTGCTGTTGAAGAGTTAGTTCCTACTGGCACTCTTTTCTCCTTTGCCTCTTCCACTGCTGTCATTGGAGAGCTGGCTGATCTCTCTGGATTGTCCTCTGTTGACGGCTGGTCCAACATTGTGGACGGTTTCGACCAGGCCTTGGACTTGGTTAGTGGCGACCTTCCAACGGATGCTCTTGAGATCGTACCAGCTGTTGTTGAATTCTTCACCAACGTTACCGAGGCGTTGAGTAGCATCGACTTCTTTGCCACTGACACTGAGACTCAGGTCAACTCGGCAGTGGACGCCATCTCTGAGATCTTGGCTGACGCTACTACTCTGATTGATACTATCCTCGATTCTAACGACAACGAGGGCCTCGCTGCCTTTGCTTCTGAGGCTAAGACCGTTATTGACCTGGTGGCCTCTGGTATCCAGAGTGTCTTGAAGAACGCATTGTTCCGTATGGCGGTTGTGATTATTATCAAGTATGCCCCAGTGGTTATCCAGGCACTTGCTGCTGTGGTCGTTTGAACCTTCTATAGATACACTTTTTTTGTATCATTTTTTTATTGTCTATGCCATTAATTTGGGCTACTATATACCTATGCCTTTGACTAGGCTTTTCAATTCGACTACATCTATTTACTATGGAATCTAGGAGTTATGTAGCAGTGAATACCCCAGAGAATCATAAGGTCACTCACCCCCACACAGGCCTTCAGCCGGGCCATCGGTGATTCCTTTTGGATTCCATATATATTGTGTGTGTTGGCCTATAACATCAACAAGAGTCAACATACAAACTCCACTTATCCAATGCTGGTTAAATGCACTATAAATGGATAAATGGACTCAACTCATCCACAAAAAAGATATTTATCCCCCATTTGGCGACCCCACTTTTTTGCGCCCCCTACCATCTTGGATTTTTTTTTCTTTTTTCTCCTTCTTCTTTATTTTTTTCCTTTTGCCATTTAATTTGAATTTGTAGTAAAGCTCAAGCGGCAGCTCTTGTTTATATAATTATAACTGGACATTTTATTAATTTTTTTGGAGTTTCATATTTTTACCCCCCAGCTGTTATATTCCTGGCCGCTACAAAGGAATACATAGAAAGGACAAAGATGAGTCTCCGGCTTGCCAGCCAGCAGCGCACGGGGGAAAGCCCCAGCAGGACGTTACATAGGCCAAAAGAGCAGGTTGTATTGGATAAGTCCACGGTGAACTACATCATACGGACAGGACTAGCTGGAGGTGTTGCCGGATGCTCTGCGAAGACGTTGATTGCACCACTGGACCGTATCAAGATTCTGTTCCAAACCAGCAACCCACACTACAAGCACTTCTCCGGGTCCCTTGGTGGCTGGGTTAGAGCAGGAAGAGAGATTGTAAGGGCAGATGGAGCTGTGGGATTCTTTCAGGGCCATTCTGCCACTCTATTAAGAGTGTTTCCTTATGCTGCTATCAAATTTGTTGCGTATGAGCAAGTGAGGCGAGTGCTGATCCCTTCACAGGACTATGAAACGGCATTAAGACGATTAATGTCCGGTTCAATTGCAGGATTGTGTTCGGTATCAATGACTTATCCATTGGACCTCATCCGTGTTAGATTGGCGTTTCAAACCAAGCATGTACCGACACAGTACGTGAATATACCACACAAGGGTCATGTGCACCTCCTAAGAGAAGGAAGACTTGTACGTACCATTGGAGAGATTTACAGAGAGCATCCAATTGCAGATAAACATTTCTTTCTAATAAATTGGATGAAGAAAACATTGCCGTCTTCTTTATCACAGCTGACAAACTTTTACAGAGGCTTTATCCCGACCATCTTTGGAATGATTCCATACGCTGGTATCTCATTTCTTACACACGACGTGATCCATGACATTATGAGATCTCCGCTTATTGCACATATCACGGTGGATACATCAATGGGTGGCACCGCCGAGAACCACGACCGTAACTCACGACTGCCACTGAACACATGGGCTCAGCTCATAGCTGGTGGGCTTGCCGGTATGATTGCGCAGACGTCTTCATATCCGTTTGAAGTCATCAGAAGACGTATGCAAGTTGGTGGTGTGGACAACGGAGAGTTCATCAGCATGAAAGACATAACGTCGAGAATTTTCAAGGAGAGGGGTATCAGGGGGTTCTACGTCGGATTGAGCATTGGCTTCATCAAAATCGTACCGATGATGGCAACGTCGTTCTGGGTGTATGAAAGGTGTAAGTTTTATATGGGAGTATAGTGAGGGCAGTGCTCTGTGTTTGCTTATACACTTATACACCACTACCAACTGCCTTCGGCTTCTACAGGGCAGCTATTATTTATACAATTTTATAATGCGATTACGACCAACATCATTGCCAAGAGGTATATACTATAATGAAATGTACACTTCTGTACTGGGTATGAGAGTATATAGATTAGTGTGGCAAATATGAGACACAAGACATACCAAAATGATTCTGATCTCTCTCTCTCTCTTTTTTTAACTCCTCTGCCAGCTTGTTCCATGCCTACAATATAAGGAAGATGTCAATGTGTATTATCCTCCGTGGAGGAGGAACAAAGAAACATGGAATCTCCAATGTGTGGTTAGCACGAACACCAGTTGTGTGAACTAACCCGCAAGCAGGTGTCATGCTTAATGCTTAGGTAAAAGCATGGAAAAGTAATCACAAGGAGCGGTGGCCCAAGGAAAGCGCTTAAATCCACGAAGAAATAATGCAGACACTGAAGTTAAAAAGGAGCTGAACGACGGATCCTTAAAGAAAAGCTAAATAGGAGTTTTTACAGAAACAGTCAGTTCTGTCAAAGCTGACTTCTTCAAGGACACTTTATCGTGCTTTCATGTGATAGCAGAGAAGTGCAAACAAATTCCCAACCAACTACTTGTAAAAAAAAAAATAGTGACACAAAAACGCGCCTGCCATTTTCACACGGGTAAACAACGGAACAGCTCTATAGAGATGCAATTCGCGAAACTTCTCCCTTGGAATTTCGACCAAGATCTCTTAGCTTAGCTGGCCAAAAAAACACACAACGAATTTATCGTCCATCTCTCCTGAGAGTTGTTTATTTGGTATACATACATACATACAGAGAAACAAATCAATATGTGGCTTTTGAACTGGTGTATGTATTTTTGAACCGTGTTGTTCCTGTGTATGAGGAGTCTGCTTGCTGATCCGGCATATGATGCATTCTGGCCACGGAGATCACTCGCCTCCCCTTTTTTTATCACTCTATCAAAAACATCATCAAGCAATACTAACCAGCCCCCTTCCACAGTCCAGGATGTGCTTGCCTCTCTCGGCCTGTGGAATAAGCACGCTAAGTTGCTCTTCCTGGGCCTCGACAACGCCGGTAAGACCACGCTGCTGCACATGTTGAAGAACGACCGTTTGGCCACTTTGCAACCTACATTGCATCCAACCTCCGAGGAGTTGGCTATTGGTACTGTGAGATTCACCACTTTCGACTTGGGTGGTCACTTGCAGGCCCGTCGTGTCTGGAAGGACTACTTCCCAGAAGTGAACGGTATTGTGTTCTTGGTTGATACCGCAGATCCACAGAGATTCGAGGAATCGAAAGCTGAGTTGGACCAATTGCTCCAAATTGAGGAGTTGTCCGATGTGCCATTCGTCGTTTTGGGTAACAAGATCGACTCGCCAAGAGCCGTCTCTGAGAACGAGCTCAGATCCGCTTTGAGCTTGTACGGTACCACCGGCAAGAACGGAGGCCAGGTCACCGGTAGACCGATCGAGCTCTTCATGTGCTCTGTGGTGATGAGACAGGGCTACGCTGAGGCCTTCAGATGGCTGTCGCAGTACATCTGAAGTTCTGCTATAGGTGTTCTTAATACAATATGATAGCTCTAGATCTGGCGTAGAATCGCGTTACGGAGTACAGTGTGTGCATGTGTGGCTATATAATCAAAGGCTCAATGCTTTAGAAATGTTCACCTTCATAAATAAAAGATACAAATTTCCAATTACATTTTCATAACACATTTAATATATATATATATATATATATATATAGCGATGCATGGCAGGCCCAATTCGCCACATAATACCCCTTCCGGTAAGGTTATGTGGCGCAGCACCCTTTCGCGAACCCTCATCTGTGGCGGTGCCTTGCATATCCGCATCAAATTTTTTAGAAGCTCATCTCCTAACTCCCAACAAAGAAAGCACAACATAAAACGAATAATAACCAAAAACTTGCCGATGGAGAAACAGGCCAACAAGGCCCATAGGGCCGATTCTAAGCGGACAACGGCGAAGAAGAAGCTGCACTCGCAAGGGCACAATGCAAAGGCCTTCGCCGTCAATGCACCAAGAAAGCTGGAGAGGATGGCTAAACGTACAAGTGACTTGAACGAGAAGAAGCTGCACGTGCCAATGGTGGACAGAACACCGGATGATGACCCGCCACCGATGATTGTGGCCGTAGTGGGGCCCCCGGGCACGGGTAAGACCACACTGATCCGCTCACTTGTCAGAAGACTGACAAAGCACACGCTGAGTGAGATCAAGGGCCCAATCACCGTTGTCAGTGGGAAGCGCCGGAGATTGACGTTCATCGAGGTAGCGAACGATCTGAACTCTATGGTCGATGCTGCCAAGGTTGCCGACCTCGTGCTGATGCTCGTCGATGGTAACTTTGGTCTAGAGATGGAAACGATGGAGTTCCTTAACATTGCACAACACCACGGTATGCCGCGTGTGATCGGTGTCACGACACACTTGGACCTCTTCAAGAAGCAGGGTACGCTTAGAACATCGAAGAAGAGGCTCAAACATAGATTTTGGACCGAGGTTTATCAGGGAGCCAAGTTATTCTACCTCTCGGGTGTTATCAACGGGAGATACCCGGACAGAGAGATTCTCAACTTGTCCCGTTTCATCTCGGTAATGAAGTTCAGACCGCTCAAGTGGAGGAACGAGCACCCATACCTGCTGGCTGACAGAATCACCGACTTAACACACCCAGCGCTCATTGAGAAGAACGACAAGGTGGATAGAAAAGTGGCCATTTACGGCTATCTTCACGGTACCCCACTCTCGGCAGACAACGCTAGAGTTCACATTGCTGGTGTTGGTGATTACACCGTGTCGTCAATAGAGAAGCTGCCCGACCCTTGCCCGACTCCATACTTTGAGCAGAAACTGGAAGATCTCGAACGTGAAAGGGCCAAGGAGGCCGCAGCCTCAGGTGAAGCTGGTGCGACGAAGACCCCGAGAAGACGTAAGAGGCTCGATGATAAGCAGAAGATCATATATGCACCAATGTCGGATGTTGGTGGTGTGCTCGTTGACAAGGACGCCGTTTACATTGACGTTGGCGAGGCTTCCTTCGTTCCAGGGCAGGAAAAGGGTGTCGGTGAGCATATGGTCACTGGGCTTCAAGGTGTCAGCAAGACCCTTGATGAACAGTTCCAAGAGGGTCCTGGTCTCCAGTTGTTCTCTGGCTCCAAGGAGATGAACGATGTTGGGGAAGAAGAGGAGCCAGAGTCTGAGGAGTCAGAAGAAGAAGAAGAAGAAGGCGAAAACACCGGAAGAACGGCCATGAGAAGAGCCAGAGTGTATGGCAAGTCTCTTGACGAAGCAGACGAAGGCGAAGACGACATTGCGTCTGATGAGGACGACTTTGAAGAGGATGCCGATGCCGAGGAAGCTGCAAGACGTAAACTCGTCCAGATTGACTTTGGTGACGATGGTGCAGCAGACTTTGAGTTGGAGGAGGCCACCACTTTGAATGAAGAAGATGAGTGGGTGTCCACCGCTTCTAGGCTTCAAGGTTCTCTAAAGAGACGCTGGGACATTAGCAAGTTGATCTACATGAACAATATTGACCCGGCGGACGCCATTCGCAGATGGAAGCAGGAAGAAGATCAAGCTGGAGATGACTCTGATACCGAAGAGGACATTGAAGACGACGAGGAAGACTTCTTTAAGAAAAAGTCTGATGGCAGAATGGTTTCGGAGGACCTGGACAAGTCACTGCCTTCTTATCCATCAACTGAGGAGTTGAAATCCAAATGGAGTTCTCTGGAGTCCCTTGACTCGAGATTCCTGACATCTACTAAAAAGATCTTGGATGGAGATGACGAGGGAAGCGACAATGACGAGTTATACGGTGACTTTGAAGATTTGGAAGCCGAGGGCAAAGCCGAGGGTACTGCTGACCGCGAGAACAAGCAGTCATCTGATGATAATGATGATTCTGATGGAGATGACTTCCCTGATTTCGATGGGGAAGAGCAGAAGGGCGATGAGATTATTGAAGAGGGTGAAGACGACGACGAGGAAGAAGAGGAAGAGGCATTTGACCCATCTCTATCATTAGAAGAGCGCCGTGCACTCAATGCCAAGAAGAAGGAGAAGCTCAGGCTCCAGTTCGAAGAGGAAGAAGGACACAACTTCAAGGAGGATCAAATGACCGAGGAGGACACATGGTACGAGATGCAGAAGGCCAAGATGGCCAAGCAGCTCGAAATCAACAAATCTGAGTTTGAGAAGATGGACCCACAGCAGCGTGTGCGTATCGAGGGCTACCGAGCTGGCTCGTACGTGAAGCTTGTATTCGATGGTGTTCCACCAGAGTTCATCGATAACTTTGACCCTTCGTACCCGTTGGTTCTTGGCGGACTGCTTGCCTCTGAGGAGAGATTCGGGTTCATGAACGTCAGAATCAGAAGACACAGATGGCATAAGAAGATCTTGAAGTCCAATGACCCATTGGTGCTGTCCCTCGGGTGGAGAAGGTTCCAGACCCTGCCAATCTACACAACGTCGGACTCGAGAACACGTTGCAGAATGCTCAAGTATACACCGGAGCATGCATATTGTAACGCCACCTTTTATGGCCCTCTGGTGGCTCCAAACACAACGTTCTGTGGTGTACAAGTGGTAGCAGACAGTGATACCACTGGCTCGTTCAGAATTGCAGCAACAGGTATTGTTGAGGATATTGACACCTCCACGGAGATTGTGAAGAAGCTCAAACTTGTTGGTTACCCTTACAAGATCTTCAGAAACACTGCATTCATCAAGGACATGTTCTCCAGTGCGCTCGAGGTGGCAAGATTCGAAGGTGCACAGATCAAGACCGTTTCTGGTATCAGAGGTGAGATCAAGAGGGCATTGAGTAAACCAGAAGGTCACTACAGAGCGACGTTTGAAGACAAGATCATCCTTAGTGATATCGTCATCTTGAGAACATGGTACCCTGTGCCCCCAAAGAAGTTCTACAACCCAGTGACATCGCACCTTTTGCGTGATCATGGCGAGTGGAAGGGTATGCGTCTCACTGGTCAGATTCGTGCTGCTCAGGGCATAGAGTTGAAGAACAGCGCTGACAGCCTGTACGGTAAAGTAGAGAGGGCTGAGCGCCACTTCCACGGCCTCAAGGTGCCAAAGAGTATCAAGGCTGACCTGCCGTTCAAATCACAGATCCACGAGATGAAGCCACAGAAGAAAAAGACCTACATGCAAAAGCGTGCCGTGGTGGTGAAGGGCGAGGAGAAGAAGGCAAGAGCTCTGATGCAGAAGCTCGGTGCACTGACAAAAGCCAAGGACGAGAAGAAGAAGGAGACAAAGGCTGACAAGCGCAAAGACAAACTCAAGCAGCTCGCCAAGCAGAACGAGCTCAGAGAGCAGAAAGAGAAAGAGAGAAAGAAGGAGTACTTTGCGAAGGAAGGTAAGAAGAGAGGATTCAGTGGCGGTGATGGTGCTGCCAGCAAGAAGCCCCGTAACTGAATCTTGACACATTAATACAAGGCATTTTACTAAGCCAATTCGGTACTAATTGCAGCTTCGCCCAATGGCCCTTAGCTAGTGGACCGAAGGTTATATGTCCAGTGCCCCTACCGTTTCTTCGCGAAGACGTTTTGTAGTAAACAGACCCGCGCTTCGCGAATTTCTGACATTGGTACGGGCCCGCCACCCAAGCCTAAATACCATAAACTCTTATTTGATCTCCGATTTTTGAATTTTGGAAAAGAGAAGGTCTTTCTCCCCTGGACGCGTATAGAAATAAACAACCAAACGATCTGAGGAGAAGCGAGGGCACTAGCAAAGATGGTGAGTTTTTGGCAGTACGAGGGGGTGTAGTGGCCGGGCCGATTGTGCTTTTGCTACCGTGATGAGATCTTTTCACGGTTTCACCTCCCACTACGCGTCATGTTTTCTTATTTCTTCAACTTCGGCGGCAACCATGGAATTGAAAAAAAAAAACACACACAAGACGCTCTGCTTGGAGAACTGTGATACTAACAAAGTTGTAGGTGCTATTCAAGAGAAAGCCCGTGAACTACCCGGATCCTCTGCCGCTACCGAAGAACACCAACACGCGCTGCTGGTTCATCCCAGTGACCAAGGAGTGGTTCACGGATTACACAGAGTATCTGAAGCGCATGGACTACTACAGGACTAGGAAGTTTGTATGTGAGATTACAGGCAACTCTTGTCTGACCTATTTCGAGGCGTACGAGAGTGAGGTCAAGGAGATGCGCATGGTGGAGAAGTTCTTCCCGGAGCACTTAAAGGAGCCGATCCTTAGACACATTCAGTTCAGCGTTATCCCAAGAATCGACCAACTTGTGGACGAAGTCTACGCTGCATTCAAGAACGACTACTACCCTGGAGAGACTGTTGTGGTGCGGTTGAACGACTACAGAAATGACTTTAAGACCCGCTGTGTGATCAGAGAGAAGGCCAAGTTCAACGCAATCTATGATGCAAGCGGTGAGGTATTCCGTTCTGCCTACTGTCAATACAGGGTCTCACGGACAGATGATAACTCTGAGCTGGTGGTTGACGAGTCGCAGATCACAAGAGACAGAAACAACTTCACCAAGTGGTTCGTCAAGGCGTTTATCAAGCTCTGTGTCACCAGATCAGCTAAGATCGGTGCACCATGGGTTGTCAAGAAGAAGTATTCTGATCGTTATAGAATCCCTACAGATCTTCCACCAGAGCTTGCACACTTTAAGGAGGAGCCTAAGCAGAGTAAGAGACGTAAATTTGTGGAACTGCGCCCAAAGGGTGATGATGCCGACGGCCGTGAGGGAACACCCGATGCGAAGAGGGCAAAGGCAACTGGTACCGGTGGTAGAAAAGGAACTGGCGCAATCAATGGCAAAGGCTCGACACCAAGTTCTACTGCTGTTGTTGATGCTTCTTCTGTTGCATCACCACCTGCACCAAAAAGATTTGTCCAGGACGATCTTCTAAACTCCTTCGAGATCACAACACAGAAGCCCATCCCACGGAAATTGAAAGAACTCGGTGAGTTTGTGTCAGATGCATTGGAGAGTTGGTCTTTCCTTAACGTCTACAGAACGCCATTGGTGTTGGACACTTTCACTTTTGATGACTTCCTCACAGCTATGAACTGGGATCACCACCACAGGTGCCCATTACAAGATGAGATCTTTTGTTCAGTTCTATCTGGGTTTGTCAACCCCGGTAGTAAAGAGTTTGAGTTTGACCTTCCGGAGGAGTTTGATGATGATGACATTGAATCCTCTGATGATGACAACTCTGAAGTGGAAGAGCCAGATGCCAAGCCAGCTAATGGTTCATTGAAAAAGGAAAATGGAGACGATAGAGTTATCGACGTCACCAGTTCCCAGTCAGAGAGCAGCAAGAAACACGACAAGAAATCTACTGACTCCTTTTATGAAGAAGACACAAACAAAGTGAGCCAATACTTGAACTACAGAAACATGACATACATCGATCGTCTCTCCAAACGTGCTTTCAAGGATGGCGGCTGGCAGATTGCCATGCTTGGTGTATTGGACGAAGTGAGCCACTTCAAAGGTTGGAAGGAACATATTAAGGAGATTTCTGACAGATTGGCTCCACTGGGTTCCGGTGTTAACAACAACTCCATCATGGCACATTTCCAGGACTTGGATGCTGGCTTGAAGACCAAGGCCTTGAACATATTGTGTAAACTCCTTGTGAATTCCCCATTGATCAGACAACACTTGGACAAGTGTATGGAAGACTCTACCGCCCTGAGAAGAGACAGACTGGAGAAGATCAGGGACTACAAGTCAGCATATGAGACTGCCCAGAATACCGATAAGGAACTCCGTGTGTTGATGGACACTTTGAAGGCGAAGACAAAGGAAGATGCCGGCGACGCTACGCCTGCTAATCCAGAGGAGGAATTGAAAAAGAAAAGACGCAGAGGGGCACTCAACGTTGAGCCAACAGACCAAGAAATGGCTTTGGCCAAGGATAATGAGAAACTGGCTGGCTTGTTAGCATCGAGAACTGCACAACTCAAGATCGCCGAAGAGCTCCGTCTCCAAAGAAGACAGCTGGAGAAGGACATTGTGGAACTTGATATCCAAAGAATCAAATATCTCGGTAAGGATAGACTGTTTAACAGGTACTGGTGGTTCGAGAATAACGGCCTTCCAAACCTCGGTGGTGGTAAGGGATCTCATGATGATGACGATGAAGACGATGGTGTCCAACCTGATGAAGACGAGGATGATGATGAACCATTGACCGACGAGACTTTCCTGATGGGAAGACTATGGGTCCAAGGACCATCCGGAGAAGACTTCAGCAACGGCCTTAAAATGAAGAATGATATGCTGTCTAAGTGGAGACAGTTGAGTTCTGGCATTGATGAAGAGGAGGAAGAGAAGGAGGAGAATGGCGAGCTTACCAAGAAGGAAGACTCTGAGTCTAAGAAGGTAGAGGATGCCGCAGATAAGACCACCGACGAGAACGCTACACAAGATGAGATCAAGTCTATTGTACCTGCAAACTTACCAGACAAGTTCGTTAGATGTGCCGAGGAGGTGTTTTCTATCAAGTTTGACAAGGAGGATAAGAAGATCAAGTCCGCAATTGATGGCCAGATGCTCGTTGATGAGTATGGCGCCACGGTTGATGGTATCACGCCAATGCAGCGTAAGATCATTGAGGAACATCCAGATCCACTTTTAAGCGCGGCTGACTGGAGATTCTATGACACAGCCTCTGAGATTGAGAGCTTGATGACATGGCTGAGTCAATGGGGCACTAGAGAGTCCAAGTTGCTCAAGGAGTTAACCTCTGTCAAGGACAAGATCACGTCGAGCATAGAGGCTCGTCGTAAGGCATTGAAGTTGGACACAAGGACACCGGAAGAGGAGGAGCTGCTTCAGACGATTAAAGAAACGATTATCTCAGATAGTGAGCCTGCGTCTGAAGATGACGGAGAAGAGTATGATGACGAAGACGAAGACGAGGACGAGGACGACGGCGAGAATGCTGAAGGTGCTGAAGATTCATCTAACTCTGAGGAGGCCAACACCACTGCTGAGTCACGTCGTACTACACGTCGGTCTATTGCTGAAGCTGAGAAGCACGCCGAAGAGAAACGAAAGAAAGAGGAACAGCAACGTGAGAAGGAGGCAGAGAAAGAGGCACGTCGTCTCAAGTCACGCCCAGCCGCACGCATCGCTAGGAGAAAGGAGAAGAAGCGCAAAGCCAAAGAACACAAGCAGAAACATCAGTTGATTGAGACGAGTCGGGAAAAGTTGGAGTCCATTAGAGAGGAGATGGCAATGGAACACTGTCTTGACTGGGTGAATTCCAGTGCAATTGAACAGTTGGGGTATCTGCACTATGAAGGCCCAAAGAAGGCCAGAGGACGCCCAATGAAAAGCAGCAGCAAGTAGTTATTATAACGATAATTAATGTATTATAACCCATTTGGCTGGAGTTGTAGGTTTCATATAGCTCCGATGATTTATGAAGGGCTGTTGATTTCTGTATTGATTTGGCTGTTTAGAGGATCTCTAAGAATGTGGCACAAGCTACCTATTCGATTCTCCCGAAGTCTTTCCCAAATATCCATTTCGAAGGAGATGTCTTGCTTACCACAGTTAAGGTTGTACATGAGGCCAAGTCCGCCTTTGCACGTAGCTACCACTCCTGTAGAACCCGGAGTTGCTAAGTCCAGTGGTATAACAAACCCACACACATCCGAGAGAGGATTCAAGCACACATTCGAGAGTGTTGGTGTGAAGAAACGGTGCTGATCTCACAGAATGTGCTTAAGAAGCTGAGTATCTAGTCCAAGGGTTCAAAACTGGGGTGTTATGACCATTGTTCCATGATGCTGATAGACATGGCTATGACCAAAACATGTTGTTGTACCGCGGGCTGGCACTTTGAGTCGTCTGTTGCTCAACGGTCGTTTCCAGGGTTTTCCAGGGGTGAAAACCCTTGTGATCCAAGGCGCTTCTTGTGGCGATGTTTCCGTACATTTCACCTGTTGAAGGTCCCTTTGGATCGCATGGACCACCGCAGAGAACACAGTACCCAGAATACAACCGACTGCGCATGACCATTATGTCGTGTAAGTGAGATAAAATGGGAGCTTGTTGCTTTGGAAGTACCTGCAACATTTGTATCTGTATCGTAATGAATGCTCTGAGCACATGAGGCCACTGAAGATTACGACGTTCTTTCCCAGTGTCGTTGCCACTACTGGTATGCAGAACACTTCCATTCCATTGACTTGCCTGAGGATGGATGTACCAAGAAGGGATTGTGATGATGCTAAGTAAGAAGTGCAGCACTTTGATATTATTGTGGAGAACACACGATGAAGTGTGCACTGTGTGTGGTACTGGTAAAGACTTGTTCCATTCGCAAGTTATCAACAGCGGCATTCCAGCGAATGAACTGCTGTTTTTGACCATGCTCGTCACAGTGTTGGAGACGCAGAGTTTTTCCACCTGGCACCACGAGACAACCAGGTATGATTAGGATCTGCAGTACCTGTTGATCATTTCCTCCCTCCGTATTGTGAAACCTGTCAATTAAGCCGTCGATTATCCCAAGTGTGTACTCCGTCAAGAACTCCAACTTGCAGTAGGGTCTAGTGCTGTATCCCAGACAATCAAGGAATTGCAGCTAGTAAACAACAAGAGCGTGACATATGGTAAGCCATGGTTGTTTCTGAGTGCGTCTAATGTTTAATCTATGTTCTCTTAACTCTTTTCCGGAAGCGGCATAAATGTAGGCCAGCATGATTAAAGTTCTCCGGTTACATGCCCTGCGGTGATGCGCGCTCGGCTGCATATGGGGTTCGGCTGCTGTGGTCTCTCTCTCTCTCTCTCTCGTATTCTCTCTTTTGAACAATTTCCATATTGGAAGCAATAGAATTAACCAACAAAGGGTCAAGAATGGCGGTTGTTACCATGTTGACATTGAGTGCGACATAGAGGAATCCAAGAAGCTGCAGTGTATCGAGTCTCTCTAGTTGAAGACTTCTCTGTAGTTGCGGGATGATAATCCCTTCAAGAATCCCCAAAGCTTGGTACAGCATCGTAATTCGGAAGACGCGCATGGTGAGAAGATGCCGTTTGATGAAGAGCTCATTGGGTACTCCATGCCGCTTGGGGGTGCTCCTGTTATTCTGAGCCGTATTCCGCTGTATGAGTGCGTTGAAAGCTCTGTTGACTTTTTTGGACTAAGATGAATTTTGTCTTTGGTCTCAGATCATGGGCACCTTTGTTTGTCGTTGTAGAAGCGGGTGTTAAAATAGGGGGAGCTCATTAACAAGCATATGGTTGGTCAAATGGCTACGCTTTTCGAGAACCACCTTCACATCTTCTTTAATGAGTGTAGAGGTTCATCGGAGTTTAATGAGGAACTGGGCGAGAAATTGAGAGAGTTCTCAAAGTCGCAAACAGATTAATACGGATTGACCTGCGAATGCATTTTTGCAAGCAGTATTTTTGCGTGAGCACTTTGAAGAAAAGGCGAAAAAGTGATGACCTAGGCATGAACGTTTTAGTGGTGATTGGGAGTCTGACCATTTTCCAATTGACATAATTACCGTCAAAAGAAGAGATCTGTCGAATATTATGCGCTGAAATTGTCATATAAGTGGGAATATTGTATTGTACATGCATGTATTCAGTATATAATGTATTTGTTACATACTTGACAGTATATAGTGTAATTTGCTTTAGTGTTTATAAGTGAGGACAGAGATAATCGTAACAAAAGTTGATTGTACAAAAACTACAGCTATAAATAGGCAGACGTAGACGTAGATAGATAAGAGGAGCGCGGGCTGGCCTTTATACCACAGAGTATGAAGTTAGCAAGCCAACAAGCCTCCTTAGAATGAGAGAGATAGTAGCCGGTGTCAGGTCTATCATTGGTCATTGTGGTCAAACGATGAGACACAATGACACAAAGAGCAGACGGCTCCCGATGCTTCGGTTTGCGCACGCTTTTATTATCCAACTCCGTAGTTCCCTTACAAATTCCCGATTGGGTAAACTAATGGCGCGCGTTGAGACGCGTCGCGATAAACAGCTTTTTGAAGTTCAGACGCGTTTTTTTTTATTTTTTTTTATGTATATATGTATATATAGAGAGAGAGTTTGGGCCCTGCGATCTGAATGTGAGCAAAGTCCAAAGGGCAAAGAAATCAAAGAACAAAGCAGATGGCATTCTGGAACTCGTACACATCCTCCCCACCGAAGACGAAGGTACCACTTAAACTACTTCAGTTGCACAACTCATTGAGTCCCACAGAGAAGAGGAAAAGACCACAAGATGAAGACGATGTTGTCAGCCCCTTGAAAAAAAAAGTCAGTACTTCCTACAGAAGTATAGTCACTCCAGAGACAACACCCATCAAGCAATCGTCACAGATCTCCGTTGTGTCGAATGTTGAAAGAGCTGCTAAGAAGCTAAGCTTTGTAATTAAGGAATCGCTTCCTACGCCAGAGACAACGCCTACAAAAGAAAGAGTAGTAGATGTGCCTGGCATTGCTTTGGATAAAGAGGAAAAGGAGAACTTCGGGTATGAGAAACCACAGAGTCTGTATACGAGGGGGAAATCGCTGTTTCTTAGGTCATCTCAACTACCATTTGCAGACCATTTACCAGAACGCCAAACAGAAGCCGAGGCATTACACAAGTTCTTAGCACACCACATTGTATCGTCACAGGGCAGTTCTCTATACATCTCGGGTCCTCCGGGTACAGGGAAGACTGCACAGTGCAAGTTGTCATTATCACAGTTTGTCGATGTTACACGGCCACACGGTGGTGTGCAGATTGTGGAGATCGATCAACACGATTTCAGAGTTGGATATGCCTATGTGAATTGTATGGCACTCGGGAGGGCGGAGAGCGTATTTGCCGAGCTGTACGAAGCCCTTTGTGGTAGTAAAGTGCACATGACACATGCAAGGGAAAAGCTGTTTGAATTTCTGACTGGAGATAAGGCCCATATGAGCGTTGTTGTACTGGATGAACTCGACCAGTTGCTTCACGCTCGTACGGACGAAGTATTCACTCTTTTCAGTTGGGCTGTCAGTTGTAAAGTCATTCTGGTGGGCATCTCAAATGCGCTGGACATGGTGGATCGATTACTCCCACGATTGAAGATGAATGGGTTGTCGCCCAATACACTCAACTTCCTGCCATACACGGCAGATCAGATCGCCAAGGTCATCAATGCAAAGCTCCGTCTTCTTAATGACGACCCAAAGGACACAAAAGTCCCACTTTTCCATCCAGCTGCGATTCAGCTCTGTTCCAAGAAGTCTGCATCGCACACTGGTGATTTACGTAAGGCATTTGACATCTGCCGTGCTGCTGTCGAGATTGTTGAGAGAGAATGGAAGAAGAACTCATTGGTCTCCGATTCGAGTGACGTACCGACAGTGAAGATCCAGCACATTGTACGCATCACAAACGCCGTCTTCAACAACTCCCCAGTGTCCAAGCTCCGTTCTCTTAACTTGTCCCAGAAGTATCTCCTTTGTATGCTTCTCAGAGCTGAGGAGAAGAACTCCTCCGGCCCTCAATCTCTCACAGTCAACGGGTTCTACGAGTTTTATATCCGGCAGGTATCCCGTAGCGCACAGATCGTCGGTGTGCTCAAGAAACCCGAGTTTTTGGAAGTGCTGGGGTCTCTCGAGTCCAACTCATTGGTTCGTCTCTTCAAGACCAATAAGGCGTTCAGTGAATCCCGCGTGAGCTTCTCTGTTGTCAAGCAGGACCTCATGGAGGTGATAAAGGGTGTGTACGTGCTCGAGCAGCTCATGCTGCACTAGTACAAGAGAAAAAAAGAAATGACGTGATGATTGTATTCTACTACTCTATGTAGCCCGTCTTCAGTGCCGTCTCTATCCGGTCAATCTCAACCAGAGAAGTGGCTCTTTTGAGCTGCTCCATGAGCTCCTTCTTTTGCTCTGCGCTCAATAGCACTCTTGTGGCTTCTGTATCGACATTCTCTGTGATTCTCAGCAGTTGCTGTGCCAATGGCGTTGGTTCTTCAAATGTGCCAAACATTTCTTTGGCTCTGAGTCTCTCTCTTTGAGTGACTCTTTCGTAGTCTAGTACTTTCAAAGAGGGTACCACATAGACCATAAGCTCCCTATAGTGTAGTGTGGAGGTCACAGCGTTGCCACTGAGGTACAAGTTCTCCAACTTAGTGCACTTTTGGAGCGACTTTAAGCTCTTAAAGTCCGCCAATGAGTTATTCACCAAACTGAGGGTCTCTAATAATGGTAAACTCTGTGCCAGCCCATCCAACACAACGGAAATTCTATTGACACCACATAAAAGAGTCCGAAGCTTCACCAAAACAGGCAAAGAACCACCAATAGAGCGTAAGTCATTATCAGTGAGGTCCAAACAGGAATAAATGTCCGGTACTGTCCTCTCTGTCATATGTTCCAATACTGGTAACTCCAACGACCTGAGCGAGAGAGTGCGATCGCCAATGCAATTCAGATAAGAGTCAGCTTCCTGAAGTGTCTGTGCTGTAAGTCTCATATCTTCCTTCTGTTGTTTGTATATGTATATATATAGAACAAAAGAGAAGAGGGCTTTATTGTTCTTATGCCAACCAGAAGTGGAAATTTTATAGCATATAAGAGTGTGGCCATACCGTTTTACTTTCTTCATCAGTTGCCATGGTTACCTGTTACATATAAATTTATATATATATAGATATATATAAGGTTATCTACCACTTAATCCACTGTTTATACCTTCCCCTGCAAAACAGCAGCAACACAATATATACACGTCAGCCTACACTCTCTGTTCTTCCCCTCCTTTAATTCTCGTAGCTGAGCTTCGATTTCTGCGATGGCAGCAGCTTTCTATCTTGTGGCTCGTACTCTTCTTTAGCTCTGGCCAACATATCCTCCAACTGCTCATTTGTAAATCTCTTCACCAGCACGTCTGGAGGGGCGAACTTGAACTTCCCAAAGGCAAAGTCCCTATCACTCATCTTGGATAGAATGTAAAGCTGCTCCCTGACGTATTTCACACAGGCCTCTAGGTGAGCAAAGTCCATGTTTTGTCTGGCGTTGAAAAGGTTTCTCCAGAGCGCAGTGGCGAGTGTTGCGTCGTCAGTGGCGAATCCCTCGTCGTATGAACAGACGAGGCCTCTGAGCTGCGAGTTGTAGTCCTTCAGGTACGTATCAGAGATTCTCGAAGAGTTCACATTCATCTCGTCGTGCAATCTGAGCTCCATGTCCCTGAAGAATCTGTCAATGAGCTTCTGCTGATAGTTTCTCCCATACTTGAACGGCATCGCACGCATTCTCACACTCAGCATCCATGTGTGTAGTGCAGTGATTTGGAACCACTGGGAAAAAGTTCTAGGAAGCTTCAAATCCTCGTAAAAAAACTTTGCAGAGTCACTCAGCGCTTCGTCTTCAAACTGCAGTCCTTGCTTCTTACACTCGGCATAGTATACAGAAGCAGCAATGGGACCTGCTCTGATTCTGTCCATGTCCAGTCTTAGCCCGGCAATCACAACTTCACCAACCGTCTGCATGAACTTGGGCATACGGTATCCTTCATTCTCGTACTTTGAGTCCGATAGCATCGGTCTCTTTGTCTTGGGCTTCACCGGCGCCGGATTCTTCTCAGGAAGCACAATATTGATGGTAGACATCTGTGCTATCTCGCTTGGCGTCACATCACGAAGCTTCTTGATGTCCTTGATGTCCTCTTGTTGGGGGAGGTACGACTTGTAACGCACACCTGTGAAAACAGGCCTTAGCACGCTGTTTTTAGCCGATAGTTGTGTTAGCTGTGATCTGAGCATTCCTTGTGCCTTCCGGTATTATGAACCTCAAGGTATATAAAGTTCAAAGTGATGGCTCACTAATTTTTCAGCCCTATAGATCCCCTAAGTATGGGGTGTCCGGGTTATTGAAAAGGGCACGCGCCAATCAGAGCGCGTGACGCTCGGTATTGCTAGGGATCGTTCAAGTCAAACTACTACATGTTCTACTACTCTATAAATAATGTATATATGTCATTCATTCTATCGTATCGTCGTCAATATATCGTTGTTGTCAATTCTTTGCAGCCTATACGCATCACCCGAGAATGTTGCCAATGCTCATCTTGTTCACTGGTTCCTCCAGTTCTTCCTTGATCTCTTGCTTAACCTCTGAGTCCACCGGATTGACCTCTGGTGTAACAACGGGGATCATTCTCAGTGGTGGGAGCACAACTGGGTCAGCCTTTTCTGAGCGGTAAGAGACTATGGTGTTCACAAACCCACCCATTGGTGGGGCATTAGCGTGCGTTACCTCGTTAGTGAAAGTGGCCAATGGTGGTAAGACATGTTGTGATGGAACCATAGCTTCGAAAGAAGACACAGGTTTGACCTGTGGCGTCACTTCAACATCCGTAGATGGATCCTCGTGCGTAGATGAAGAAACCGGAAGCGAACCGCTGATAATGGTCTGACCAATGGACATGATCTCCTCGATACTAGCAATAGCAGGACGCTGAAGCGTATCGTTAGCACTCTTGATACCCAATGAGTGGTTGTTGACCAGTGGCTGCTTGACAATCTCACCGAGTTTCAAATAACTTGAGCCATCTTCTTGATCAGCATCAGCATCAAGCATGTCTATGTCCTCCTTTTGGTTCAATGACTTCAAATGGCATGCATAGCAGATCACAGAGTCACCACAGGATACCCATTTCAGAGTGTGTTTCTTGCCACAAGTAGAGCAAGTGTGTTTCTCCACCAGTGAACACTCAGCAGTTTGGGAGACAACACCACTGCCTTCCAGTATTCCAATGGCATCTGAGAGATCTTTGTAGCGGGCCTGTGCGCCAGACAAGAGAACCGTGTGCTTCTTGTTGTCCTCCATATAAGCCTGAATGGCACTCAATACACCGGTGGATCTAAAGCGTTTGACCTCCTGTTGCATTGGGATGAATTCCGGTGGTGCAACATGGTCACCACAGGTAACACTCAGCCGTAATCTGCCACTCTGTTGTGGCGATAGCTTTATTCCCCTTGGGTCTGGCTTGTCATCCAATACACCGACAAACCCGACTCTATAATTAGAAGATGGGTCCACCAACATATCCCTGGAGATGTTCTTCTCACAGCCCAAACAGTTGTGTTTCTTGACCATGGGATGCACCATAGACTCAGCCAACGACTTCTCCACGCCAGCAACAGGTTGCATCTCACTGATGTCCAAAAACTTGACAATATCATCAAAGAGCACACACACGAGATGCACCCATTTACCTTCACTAGTTCTCTTCATTGGTGCCTTCACCTTGAGCTGTTCGGTAGAGTGGCAAAGAACACAGGTGTAACTCTTGTCAATCAATGGGTGGAGGTCATTAGAACATCTGTCACAATACCACACTTTATCCTCGGTAGAGCCATTGGCGATACCATAACAGCCATTGTGTACCAGAAGACCACAGCCATAGCACAATAGTGCAGACTCGGTAGAACTTGGTTCATGGCACACACCACACTGCTCCAAGCACAGTGGCGGTTTCTTTGGCTTCTCAGTGGATCCCAGCAAGCCCTGCGTTGGCGCATCCTTGAACTTTGGTCTTGAGTTGAATGTAGAAGACGTGATCTTATACGTGCGTTCCACAATCTGCTGGTTGAGGGTCTGCAGAGAAGAATCGGAGATTATAGCAGAAACCAAAAGCTCTGCAACTTCCTTGATCTTCTTTGATTGCTTCCTCTGCTTGGGTTCTTTTACAGGTGTGATGCTCGAATCTGGAGTCTCTTTCTTTGGGGTTGGAGTAATGGAAGGACTTGAGTCTGGCTCAGCACTTTGCTGCTTTACCTGTTGCCTCTTCTTAGATGGGACCTTGTCACCATTCTGCCCAGCGTTTTTGGTCTTCATGATCAACTCTGCATCGTCAATGAGTTCTTGTTCCAGTTTCTTTTTCCAATTTGACCCCCCTTTGACGTTGATTTTCTTCAAGACTTCTACTGGGTCTTCCCAATGCACAGCGTAACGTCTCCAAAGGCGAGCACATCTGAGACAGAGAGCCAAAACAGCGTTAGGATCATCTTCCAAGGTGTGTGGGCCAGGACCTCTATACCATTGTCGGCAATCTTCTGTTTTGCAGTGCTTACAGATGAAGCGTCTCTTTCCAGCCTTAGACACGTCATAGGACGAATCATCACCAGCGTTGGAAACCTCAT
The DNA here is from genome assembly GCA_030567055.1 of Petasospora taoyuanica. Lineage (NCBI taxonomy): Eukaryota > Fungi > Ascomycota > Saccharomycetes > Phaffomycetales > Wickerhamomycetaceae > Petasospora > Petasospora taoyuanica. The sequence goes on from JAKUBZ010000010.1 coordinate 77,766, forward strand.
GTTCTTCATCTGTCTTCTGACTCTTCATGTTCTTTTTTCTTCCATCAAAGTTATCCCAAATCAGATGACCATTAGCTGTCTTCTTCCATAGGTAGTAGTACCGCACAATCATAGAGAATGGTTGAGACTTGACTTCCTTGAAAGTGGGCCACAACTCTGAGCCGTACTTCTTTATACCATTCTCAAACTTGCGTACCTCGTGCGGAGTAAACATAGGTTCCTTGAGAGTCTCACGGGTTATCTGCTTGTTCAACTCCTTGGCCTTCTCAAAGTCATAGTCTGTATCCAGCAGGTTCTTCAAGATGGCATCCATGAAGTTCGGAGTGTTAGGCAACAAATCAAGGGACTCTGCGATGGATCCGCACTCCGAAACATAAGACTCAACCTTGGCAGAGATGTCTTCCTGCTCCGGCTGCTTCCACATCAACTTGGCAGTGTCATCACCACCTCTCTCGACATACCCCTTAGGCCTAGGCTGAAGCCATGGTGGGAACTCTGAGGGGTCCGTATCTTGATACGCCTCGGGCACAGGCAATGGATGGATAACGAAATTATCAGCCTCTTCATCCTTCAGTGACCCTTTCTTCTTCTTGGAGTTGTTCTTCTGCTTCTTGAACATGCTCGGTGACTGGAACTCCTCTGCCAACTCGGTGTAGTCGTAGTACTCGACCGTGTGGTTGTACCATGGGACCATGTCAGAATACTGATTCTTTGGACCCAGACGAGACGCAGCACGAGGGTAAGGTCTGTCCTGTAAGTCCAGTGCATCTTCCAGCTTGGCGTGCATCCCCAGGTACCTATACGTCCACTCCTCCAAGTTACGTCTCTGTTGGAACGTGTTGATGGAGTCCTTCTGCAAGAACTGGATTGCCAGTTCTTCACACGAGGGTAGCCTTGGAGGCTCCACTGACGACTCCGCAGCCATGTCAACGTCCTCCATCGCCGCCTCCTCGTCTTGTGGCCCGTTCTTACCCTCTGCCTGAATCAGCCGCGTGTATTCTGCGGTGATCTTCTTCTGCTCAAGCTTCTTGGTACAACTGATACAAGACCAGGCAAAACCCCTGGCTGGCTTCTTCACTAGTGGAGGGTCCAAGCAGAGCATGTGGTACACCATGTCGCACTCGCAGCAGGTGATCGAGTCGGAGTTCGTACACCACTGGTTGCACTTGACACAGTTTCTCGGCCGCTGGAGCATGTCCTTGCTCTTGCCCAGCTCGACAAAGATGTATTGGAAACGCTTTTGCAGTGCCTGTCTGTAGTTTGGCGGCAGGTGTTCCAGTGATGCTGTGGGTATCACATCGTAGAACTTGATCATATAGCGGTCAAACAGCTTGTCAAACCAGAACTGGTTCGGCATCCGCTTGTACTCGTCCAGATCAGTCACCTCGTCCTTATGCTTCACCAGGCAGCTGCCTCTGTAACTCGCAATCGGACATGTGTCCGAGTGCATCGATGCGTACAGCAAACGGGAGTCCGACGAGTGCTTGGAGATGTCTCTGCCGCGGTACCACCAGTTCACCTTAAAGAGGAAGCCCTCCGCTGGCTCTCTCGATTGAACAGGACGCTTCAGCTGAGATTTTTCAGAGTCCTTCTTGACAAAGCCCATAATCCTACCGACATAATACGGCTCTTCGGGCGGCTCGCACACGAGATATATCGAGTCGTCCTTGCGGATCACCTGGCCGGTCTTGAGCACGAGCTCCACGCCGTTGCGGATCACAGCGCCCTGGAGATTGAGGATGTGTGAGAATATGTGCTCTGGCTTGACAGTGGCGGGTTGCCAGTTGAGTGGGAACCCATCGTCCTTCTCAGGCTCCGGGGTACTTTCCTTCGTTGTGGACCGCTCCCTGGCTCTCTTCTTCGTGTTCTGATGATGTGATTCTTTCACATCCGTCAGCTTGTCCGGGTGCTCCTCCACAAAGGTGAGGCGCTCCGTGTAGTCGACCTTGGCGGCCCTTCTGCGTGGGCGGGCGGTCTCGGGCATCGCTTTAGCAGGCTGCTTATAACTTCCCTACGAATTTCTTCAGTTTTGTTGAAGAGAAGATCAAAAAGAGAAATTGCAAATTGATGATGTGGGCTCGGGCCTTTTTTCTGTTCGCGCGCTGGAGGCAACAAGACTTAATCGCAGATCATATATACAGGTTTTAAACAGGATTACAGGTACATCACCACAGACTTGATGAGCTCCAGTGGGTTGCCGTTACCAGAGAGGACGTACTTCTGCGCAGCGAGCTGCTCCAGCGTGTTCTTCTCCAACTCATCAGCTCTAAAGGCGCCAGCCTGCGCAAGCACCCCAACGAGAGAGTCGACATGTGGCTTGGCAAGTTTGCCAATTTCCAATGGCTTCAACCCCGAGAGCTTAGTCGACAGCTCCTCATTGAACTTGTACTCTCTCGTGTAGGCCTTTGGTTTTGCAAGCCCAAGGGCAGCGGACAATGTGAGCGTCTCTCTATCGTCGGCCGATGTGGACAGAATAACAGCACCCTTCTGGAACGACTTTGCGCCACTGGCAACGTCCAAGATGAAATTGGTAATCTGGAAGTCCTCCAGCACCAAAGACTTGTTCTCTGTGCTCTTGTAGGCGGTCCGTGGCGATGCGGTGAGCGCACTAAAGTTATCCACAGTGACGAACACAGGTGCTGTGTTCTGTATGAGCAGCTCATCCAGCAGAATCTGTAACACTTGGCCACGTTGTCTTCCAGCGACGTTCGCCTTCACCAGGTCTGCCAGTGTATGTGAAGGGTTGAACTTGATCGAAGATCTGCCCTTTGCGCTCGATTCAATGACGTGCTCCTTGGATAGAGATATCTTGCTTAGTGATAGGGCGTTTGCATGACGGGTCTTATCCAGCAGGGATTTGGTATACATCGGTTGTGTGTACTTCCCCAGCTTGGAGTCGAACCAGTAGTCGACGGACCCATCTGTGAGTCTGAGAGCGTATGGCACTGGGATAATCACTGAGGATTCGTTATCCATCGCCATGGCAATAGACTGGGCCAATAGTGTGGACTTCCCAATACCACGCTCGCCGATGATACACACTCTGTTGTCCTTGGATGGAGATACCAACGCCTTGGAGACAACATTTTCCAAATGCTTCGTCTCACCACGCACCAAAGTCACAGGTGTCTGGAAGATTTCATTGAACTGGTCCTTCTTGAACGCACCACACTGAACCAGTCTCTGTTTCTGGCGCTCAGAGTATCTCACCACTTCACCCTCGACCAAGCCAGCTTTGAACTCTGCCATATTGCTGAGTTCCACTGTGCTCTTGCGAGCATAACGACCAGCGTGCACATGGTCCTCAAAGAAACGGAATGATCCAGCAGACTTTCTCGTTCCTCTTGAGGAATCACCACCCTTCTTGAAGCCCTGTGCGGTGGCCTTTGGGCCTGCAGCCTTTGCAGCCTGCACAAGCCTTGTGGTAGTAAACGAACGCACGAAGCGAGTAGTAGATTGTCTAAGCATCTCTCCAATCCTTACTCTGTTCCCCCTGCCTGATATCACTGTTACTACCGAGCTTCGACACTCAAAGTGAAAAATCCAACAATCGATGTGGGTTTCGCGAGGACATAACTAAATTCGAGGACTCTACAGCACGAGATCCGAGGGCAGACATAATCATAAATCAAGTACAAATCTAAAACACACGAAACTAAGGAATTAAAAAAACAAACAGAAGGACATTCACATGATGGTGCACTTGCTCCAGGAGAACTTTGATTCCGGTTTGTCCTCAACAGGGTCCGAAAGCGTCTCTGGGGCCTCAACTTGCACATCAGCGCTCTTGGTGATACCCTTGGCGGTCAAGAAGTCGAACACTCCCTCTGTGGCGTAGGAGTCGATGAAGTTATAAAATGCATTGAACACGTTCTCACTGACTTCCTCCTTGTAGATCTTGTCGTAGATGTGCTTCATCTTGAACGCTTGCATCGCCTCCTCGTACTTATTGAATACCAATGGGTTGTAACCAAAGTCGTTCAGGCGAGTGTTGTAACTGTCATAAACTGGCTGCTCCAATAACAGGCCCAACGCTGGAGCCTTAGGGATGTTCACCTTGTCAGCTGCAAAGCACTGCTCGATTCTCTCCACTGGGCAACCGGTACGCACAACGAGTGAAGCCATGGCAATCATCTTTCTAATCTGATGCAGCATAAAAGACTGGCCGTGGATCTTCACAGAACACCACTCAGTTTGGTCAATGACAAAAGGCTCCGAGACAGTAATCTCCTTCATGTATCTCCCGGCACTTGGGTCTTTGAACGGCTTGCCCAGTGTGAAATTATGGAAGTTGTGGTGGCCCAGATACACAGACATCGCGCTTCTCATCACGTCGAGCTTCTCTTTTGAGACACGGTACTCACGTTTAGTACTGTACTCGATACTCTTGTATCTCTTCACCAAGCGTGCGGTGTCTACATCAGACTCGTACTCCTCCACAGAGTTTGGGTTCCACTCATTGATGCGCTGCATCTCCTCCTCCGAGAAGTTGGCAGCAGCAACATTGCCCTTGTACTGCTCCCAAAACTTGGCACTCTCCTCGTCTTTCCGGGTGATTCCCGGGTGGAGCTCCTCCTGCTCGGCAATCTGCTTAGCCAAAAAAGAGCCAGGCTTTGGGGCCAAGAATGCGTATGTTGGAATCAGATACTCATACACTCTCGAGCTGCACATCTTACGACAGTCAAAGGCCTTGTTTGTTCTCTCGATACCCCACACGCGGATCTGTTCAGGCAGTTCCTTGTTGATCTTCTCCACGGTGGACTGCTCCCCTTCGTCGTCCATCACCAACTTGAGGGATACGACATTACCAGCAGCGTGAACACCCTTGTCAGTTCTAGCAGCACGCATCATGCCTGTCTTGCGAGGATCATCGGCGTTGTAGAATGGAATAGCACCGGCTCTAACAAAAGCATCAAACAGCTCACCTTCGATGGTCTTATGAGGAGGATTCAATTGCATTCCGTGGTAACCTGTACCGCAGTACCCAATCATCACGGCGACTTTCTTCTTTGGCTTCTTGACTATAGGCTTACCTTCCGCATCAAGGAGTGGAGCACGTTGCTCACCATCGTTGCTATAGTCTAGCTTCTTGCGCTTACTTTCCACAGTTAGTACACAGAACTATGCCCAAAGATCATGAAACATACCCACTCTTGCTTCTGCTTCTTTCCGCCCTTGCGGTCGCCAAAGTCGGCCTTGCGGGCCTTCCCCCACTTGGCACGCTGCCCTCTCTGTAGAGCGTCCGAAGACTGTTCATCAGCGCCCTCAGCATTGTTCGACATCTTAAATCGTTGTCCTTCGGGTAACGACAGGAGTTATAAAGAGAGAGGAAATAAATTTGTCTCATCGCCCACTGGCACTGGGCGACAAAAATTGAGCCATCCATCCTGGTGTCTGGGTTTGAAAAAAACTGTTCGCGAACCGCTTATAAAAAAAATTCAGAGCTCATCTCTGTGTGATGATAGAGAGAGGTCATTAAGGTAAGGACTACAGAAAGTACAAATCAAAAGACAAGTATGAGACCGCTCACAGAGGAGGAGACCAAGGTGGTCTTTGAAAAGCTTGCCAACTACATTGGGCGCAACATTGCATACCTTGTTGACAACAAGGAGGACCCGCACGTGTTCCGCTTGCAGAAGGACAGAGTCTACTACGTATCTGATAAGGTGTCCAAGTTTGCCACCTCTGTTGCTCGTCCAAACCTGATGAGCATCGGTGTGTGTCTCGGGAAGTTCACCAAGTCTGGTAAGTTCAAAATCCACATCACAGCACTGCCCGTACTCTCGCAGTACGCCAAGTACAAGATGTGGATTAAGCCTAATGGTGAGATGCCATTCTTATACGGCAACCACGTTCTCAAGGCACACATTGGCAGAATGTCCGACGATATCCCAGAGCACGCTGGTGTGATAGTTTACTCTATGAGTGACGTCCCGCTCGGCTTTGGTGTCTCTGCCAAGTCCGCCGTCGAGTCCAGAAACTTGCAACCGACAGCCATCGTAGCCTTCAGACAGGCCGATATTGGCGAGTACCTCAGAGAAGAGGACACGCTTTTCACATAATGACCCCCCGCATTCTCTACGTGTTTTTGCATCATGTATACTAGATTATGAAAGAACTCATATGGATATTACTCTGTACGTGGCTTTTTTGTAGCCCTGTCTTCGTCTCCATCTTCCTCGCCAGAGCTCATCTCATCCTCGGAGCTGTCCTTTGTATCGTCATACGCAGGCATCTCATCGTCGGCTGGTCTCTTCTGCACAGCCTTCTGCTGTACTGGAGGGATATAGTTGGGGTCTTTTCTTATCTTTCTCTGCTTTTGACGCTCCTTCCACGTCTCCTCGATCTCCGGAGCTAATCCCACAAGATCTTCCCTTGTCACAGCGTCTCTAATACTCTCCAGCACCTTGCGCACAACGGTGACGTGGTTGCCATCCGATTTATCGTCTCTGAATCTCAACATGTGCCAGTTTTGCTCCTCGTCACGGTTACACTCCACTACTCGCTCTTCTAACGGCTGCTTCAGCAATGTGAGCTTGTCCCATTCTTCCTCAGTGCACGAGAGGTCTGAAAAGTAGCTATACTTACTTCCTCTGGCGTCGTTGCCGTGCCATACATGGAGTTCTAATGTCGGCTGAACATCATAGTTCGGGTAGTTACGGTCGGGGTCTCTCTCATCCAAATCCTCGTCTGTGTACATTGGTATGTTCAGGTGGAGCTTGAAGTCCACTGTGTTCTCTTCCGCTGGCTTCCACTTCAGCAGGGTATTGTCTGTACCAAAGATATAGGGCGTCTCGCAACATGTAAAGACCAATCCATCGCTCACATGGCCCAAGTGCTTCAAGTTGTCAAACAGCTTGGGCAACTTATAAGACATATGCATGTTCTTCAGACTCAGCTTGAAGGGGAACACCTCGCACTCCTTTGGGTGGTGCTGTCTCAGTTTAAAGTATGGCTGGAAGAATCCGCTATCGAGGTAACCAAGACGCTTCGGCAGTGGCTTGGACGTCAGATTGAGCCCATTCATCGCCAGACAGTCAAACATCAAATATCTCAGCTCTTTCACGCCGTCTGTCGGTCTCTTTGAGATAACGAGCTCGCCGTCGATCAGTGTCCCATTGTGGCACGCGTTCTCATCCTCTGGTAGCGGGAAATGGAAATTGGGCACACGGAAGAACTGATTCTCTCTCGTGATCAGGAATACTGCTTCGTTGCCATCAGGATCGATGAGACAATACATGAGACACCTCAGGCCGTCACTCTTCTCACACACAAAATAATCTCTTCGGTAAAGATTCTCCTCGATGTGCTTTGCCTGGAACGACACCGGCTGGGACCCGGGGAAGTGTGTGCCTCGGGACCCAATGAGCTCCTTGATGGTGTGCTGGAGCTCACGCGCAACGACCTCGGGCATCGTATCGCCGGGAATCGTCGGAAAGTCTCTCTCCTCCAGCTGCATTGTGCCTCTGTTGTACGTGTTTCTGGTGCAATTCTCACGCCCACTTCAAAGTGATTGTTTGTTTTGTATACATTACCCGTTGGTTGGGTTTTTCCTCCTTTTCCCGTTTTAAGGAAGCGCGATATAATGATGACGTTTGGCACTGAATGAGTTGGTAATAATGGGGGCAACTCCATTGGCGACAAAACTTATAAATCTGCTATGACTCAGATGAGTTATACATCTGTATCACAGTCAAGTCTTGTAATATCCCCCTTGTTACAGATTTTACTCTCTTTTTTTTTACTACACCCAATTACAACCGCATCGCCATACCAAATATTTTTTTTGTTCAGGGTTACCCGGTGTTCGCGCCTATGCGCTCAAATGCTCACAGTATATATCAAATGAATGAGACTTATTATACCCGAACAGCCAAAGAGAACAAGAAGTCGATCACGGCGGCTAGCCCAGTACTACAGCTTCCATGATGTTCTCTCTCAACAGTCGGCGCCACCACGCTGCCGCAGTTCCGACGAAGGTGTTCCACGGGACGGCACAGTTCGACAAGTACAGCATCATGGACAAGCTAGGAGAAGGAACGTTTGGTATCGTTTACAAGGCAATAGAGGCTCCTCCACGGGCAAATGAGTCCACAAAAGAGAGACACCTTGTGGCGATCAAGCGGATTTTGCAGCGAGACCCGGACGATACATTCCCAGTGACGGCCTACAGAGAGATGGCGGTGCTACGACTGCTGAAGAACGACAATATCATTGAACTATTAGATGTCATTGTGGATAAACCGGCACCAGTGGAGGAAAAGCAGGACATGGTATCGAAATCAGGGAAGTCATTCTACCTTGTATTCCCCTACATGTCGTACGATCTCACGGGTATCCTACAAAGCCCTGACATTACACTCACAGAGCCTGACAACAAGTCCATCATGAAGCAGATGTTTGAGGGTTTGCACTTTATCCACAAGAGCGGATACCTCCATAGAGATATCAAGGCCTCGAACATTCTCATCAATGCCCACGGGCTTCTGAAGATTGGAGATTTCGGTCTTGCAAGAAATTACAGAAACAAACAAACGTTAACGAGAGACTGCCCTGGTGGCGGAGACCCGATGACAGAAGTGGTGATGACTCGTTGGTACAGAGCACCGGAGGTGCTCATGGGGAACAGAAACTATACAACAGCAGTAGACCTATGGGCATGCGGGTGTATTCTTGGTGAATTATACGAGAAGAAACCGATCTTGCCTGGGAAGTCCGATCTGGACCAGGCGTTGGACATCTTTACACTAATTGGTGAGCCAAATGAAAGAACAATGCCTGGGTTTGACAAGCTAAAGATGACACCTAATCTGGCTATCCAACCTCGCCAACCGACAATACGTGCTCGCTTTGGCGTGAAGATGTCGCACGGGGCCATTGAACTGATGGAGCATCTGTTGGTATTGAATCATATGAGAAGATACACTGCTGAGAGGGCATTGGAACACGAGTGGTTCAGAAGTGATCCACTACCAGGTGACAGAGTTGCTACGACTTTTGCAGAATGTCATGAGTCCGATGTCATCACAAGGAAACAACAGATGCAAAAACCTCAACCACCAAAATCGCATGAGGATTCTGCACGACACAATTTCAATGGGAACCAGAACACATCTGTGCCTCATCCGAAGTCACTACAGCCTCAGCAAAGACAGCCTGCAATAATGAACTCACATCCTACAAAACAAGTGCATTTGGGGCCACCTTCCCTTGATGGTCTTCCGCCTGTTCCAATGCCACCAGCGCCTGTCGCAGTATACAACACATCCACGCAGCAACAGCAACAGCAACACCATTCACAGAGACCTCAAGGAGAATACGGTCAACACAGGCTGCCGCCACAGGAGCGTAGGGCACCATTCAGGGATCATCGCCCAGTGGAAAAGGGGTCATATTGGGGCCAGTCCGGGGGGACCAGAGGATACAGACAACCTTCGTCTCAACCACAACAGCAGGGTCCACATGGAGATCGTAATAGCAGTGGAGGGAATCGTCAATGGGGTGCACGCGGTAGTAGTGGTCCATACAGGCAGCCAAGCAATTTTCAGAGAGATCCTATGACTGGTTATAACATGGGGTATCCCGAGTGGACAAAGGGAGAGACGCACTTCGGATCAGCAGCACCACACCAACAACCACCCGGTCCTGGTCCTTCGCCTAATGGCAATATTTCAAGAGTGAGACCACCTCCTGGTGATGACTACCGTGGAAGTCCTGGGAACGGATTCAAACGTAAACGATACTCTAATGGGAATATGGCTCGGTTTGAACCAGAGGGGAAGCATAAAGGCTCAGAGAGTGTTGACTATTGAAAGCAGACACTCGATAATACACGTCACTTTGTATTAGTTCCCCGATTGTGGGGGAGGAGACGTACGCGAATATTGAATGGTTTATGCACTTAGCAGTCTGATGGGGATGGCGAGGTATAAATTAGTGGTGATTCGCACTTGATTTGTTGCATTACTGGTTCTGTTTTTGATTGCAAAAAAAAATTCTAATGGACTACCGACTGTACTTGGTGACGGACTCCACTATGTTGCCCGAGGGCGCTACCGTGGTGTCACAGGTGGAGGCTGCACTCGAAGGCGGAACCACAATTGTACAACTAAGGGAGAAGCATTTGGGCACGCGTGATTTTATCATTAGAGCCAAGGAGATCCACCATCTGACCCAAAAGTATGGTGTCCCATTGATCATTAATGATCGTGTTGACGTTGCAATGGCCGTTGGATGTGAAGGTGTGCATGTCGGACAAGATGACATGCCTGTTTCTCTAGTAAGACAAATGTTGGAGCCTGGTAAGATCGTTGGTGTTTCCACCAGGGATCGGAATGAACTACAAAAAGTACTTGATGAAGGAGTTGCTGATTACGTGGGAATCGGTGCGGTTTATGGAACGAAGACAAAAGTATTGGACAAGACACCAATGGGTGTTGAAGGCGTCCGATCGATGCTGGAACTTATTGAAAAGTCACAGTCTGGTATTAAGAGCGTTGTCATTGGTGGTGTAAACCATGCAAATGCATTGAATGTTATCAACGGAAGTACCACAATCAATGGGCTTGCTACTGATGGAATTGCCGTTGTCTCATGTATCATGTCCTCTCTTGACCCTAGAAAATCCACAGAACGTCTGATTGGGATTCTTAATGACGCCTATTACAACCCTTTCTCCCAAATCCAGAAGAACCCACCGCTTGTCCACCATCTCACTAATAATGTTGTCAAGAACTTCAGTGCTAATGTTACACTCTCTATTGGTGCCTCACCTATAATGTCCGAATGTGCTGAAGAGTTTGACGATTTGGCAGCGTATCCTAATTCTTGTCTATTGGTCAACACCGGTACTCTTAACAGTGCCATGCTGGATACTTATATCAGCGCAATTGAGTGCTACTTGAAACAAGGCAAACGCATAGTATTGGATCCCGTCGGCTGTGGTGCCTCTCAGTACAGAAAGAAAGCCAATGCAAAATTATTGCAACACGTCAGGGGCCCTTCCTTCGTGATAAAGGGAAACACCGCGGAGATATTGTCGCTAGCGGGTATGGATGTCCAACAGTGTGGTGTTGATGGTGTTCGGTCAAATACTGAGAGTCTCATCACTGCTGGTATGATACTTTCAAACAGACAACAATGCACCGTTGTTGTGACTGGCGAAGTTGATATCATATGCAACTCGTCGCTAAACAAGCACCGGTGCATCAGAGGAGGTCATGCTATGATGTCACTCATCACTGGTTCTGGCTGTTCCCTTGGCAGCGTTATAGCTGCTTGTACTCAGCACTGTGATGATGAAGAAAGCGCTTTCAAAGCTTGTTGTATGGCTGTCGGTGTATATGCCCGTGCTGGTTCCCGCTCTTGTTCCAAAGGCCCTGGCGCCTTCATGTCTTCGTTCTTGGATGAACTATACTCTGCTACACATTAAGTATATATACAAGAGAGATCTTTTACTATGTATTTCTTCTCTTCTTCACCAATGCCTTAACCCATGGTTTTGTCTTCTTGTCGGTGATGACAATAACTCTCCCAGCTTGTCCCATTCTGCCTGTTCTGCCTATTCTATGGAACAAATCCACTGAGGTGTTTGGTGAGTCGTAGAGCACGACATTGCGGACTGCAAAGAAGTTGATCCCACGAGCAGCGAGGTCTGTCGTTACCAACACTTTCATCTTCTTGTCGTTGTTCACTGTCTCCGGTGTGGCTTTAGAAAGGACAATGTTTGAGCCAGGGATTGTGTATGTCTCTGGCTTACTCTGTGGTGTTGTCACATCTTCCAGTGGTCTCGGAGAGTTCACAAATACAGAGATCTTGTCCTTACGGTCCTCTGGTGTATCGTCTCCTGTGAAAGACACAGCATCGTGTCCGTAAACTTTGACCAGCTTCTGGGCAACGTCAATGGCATCTCCCTTAGCATTCACAAACACCACACATCTCTTTTCGTAGGATCTCTCTGTACCGTCTTTATGAATGGCATACAAAGCCTGTGCCAATGCTTTCACTTTAGAGCCCTGGTACGGTGCCACCTCGGAATCTATGACCGTGAACTTGACACTCTGTGGCGTTGTATGTGTCCGTGGAGAAACCAACAGCTGTGGTTCTGTGCCAGGGAAAATCTTGTGTAGGGCCTCGGTGTACTGAGAAGACACTGTGGCTGAACAGAGTACCAGTCTGTTCAATCTAGGCATTCTCTTTATGGCGGAGTGCGTGAGTTCCACAAACGATCGATCCATCAGTGTATCTGCTTCATCACATACTAAGAATCTTGTGTGTGCAAACAAGTGCTGTGGCCTCGATATAGCCCTAATGTTGTCAATGGATGATAGCTTACCGGGCGTGGTCACTAATACGTCAATTCGTCCTTTAAACGCCTCCAAAAACGCCGTATGAGACTCTCCGTGGCCCCATTTGAAGCAATGGATCCCCAGAGAGTCTGTCAGACCCTCGACGCTACCATAGACCTGATCAACGAGTTCGTGCGTAGGTAATAGCACCACCGATCTGATAATGGCCTTATCTTTCTGTGTTTCCCATTCCTCGGTCAACTCTTGTCTCTTTAAGAAATCTACCAGGGGGGTCAAATACGCCCATGTCTTACCACTTCCAGTCTCTGCCGCAAGAGTATAACTCTTGACGTTTCTGTCCATTAGCTGCTTGGCCATTCTGTGTATTGCAATGACTTGGATTGGTGTTGGCATAGGTACGAATTCTTCCAGATCCTGGGCTTTTGTTTCGTAATTTTCAGCTCTTAGCACTGTCTCGTGTTTGATCTGTTGTATGACTGCGTCTCTGACCTCGGGAAGTATATTCAGCTCATCAAACTGTGTGATCTTTGAGATCAAGTTGTGTCCATCTGCAAGCTGTTGCTTGGTAAATGTCTCTAAAACAGGTAGATTTGAAGACTTCTTGTTACTTCTTGGCACTGGCTGTTTCATCTTACTCATCTCTCTGTGCTTGTTCAACATTTCCTCATGCTTGATCTGTTTCATTCTCTGCTTTGCAATGCCTCTTTCCTTCTGCATCTCCTGTGCTCTCGTCTCCGCTGGCACTATGAGTCTCTTGATGGGCAGCCTCCGTGCCTTTTTTTGTACAGAAAGAGACGTGGAAAAGAGCCTAATCCCTCTAAATGTAATTCTCTCCATTTGACCCTCTTCTTGTCTATCTCTGTCTCTCTCTCTACCTCCACCTCTTTCTATCTCCTTCTATCACTTTTAGCTTAGTAGTTGAAAGTTTCCCCGAGATGAGGTCGCGAACTTTTCACTGTGGCCGTACCGCTATTCCTCTGCTCCACCGCTCCCACCGCTCACCAAAAAGTCGTCGACAACCATCAAGTACGTATACACTCATTTTTGTGACGTTGGCAAAAACAATAAGCATAGCACAAATCCACCAAGATGGGCACTTTAACAGAGATGTTCCGACAGCTGGAGGTTGCCTCTGCACACCAAAACCACGCCGAGGTCTACGAGCAGGCGCACGAGATTCTTAAGAGCGCACCACATGATCTCAGAGCACTAAGAATGACAGTGGTGGCACTGATCAACATGGACAGGTATCTGGAGGCGCTGAAGGTGCTCAAGCAGTACGGCCAGGCCGACTCAGAGGACTCGCTTGTGCTGGAGAGGCTCTACGTGCTCTACAAGCTCAACCTGGCCAAAGAGCTGCGAAGCGAGTTTGAACAGCTGCGGGAGCTGGGAGAGCTCTCCATTGGTGTCAAACACCTCAAGGCGCAGTTCTTGTACCGCGAGGGCGACTATGTGAACTCCTTGGAACTCTACAGGGAGCTCTCCAGTGCCTCTGACGACCCTGACCTCGCCATCAACGAGCGTGCGGTGGTGGCTGACGGTTTGGCCAGCGGGTCTCTCAGCGCAGAGACCACTCCACTATCAGCAAGCAAAAGCTCTTATGACTTGATCTTCAACGAGTCTGCGATTGCTCTAGCGCAGGGCCAGTATATGAGAGCATTGGAATTGTTGGAAAAAGCACAGCAGCAGTGCCGTGAAGAACTTGACGACCCAGAGGAACAACAGGAAGAATTGACGCCAATGGTGACTCAGCAGGCCTTCATAATGGCATCACAGGGCCAATGGGACGAATCCGTTCGTACACTTAGATCTTTGGAAGACTTGGGTGCTGACGAACTCAGCAAACTCGTGTTGGCTAACAATATCGTGGCGTCTTCCAGAGGGACATCCGCAGTCTTACAACTCAAAGAGTTGGGGTTCCCCAATGCTCTTAACGCGGTATCTTCACGTCTATCGGCCCAGCAGCGTTGCATCCTGTGGAAGAACTACTATCGTCTGGCCACAAGGGCAGGTAAGCTCGTGCAGACGAACAAAACAACGACGGATTTGACCGCACAGGCGTTGAGTGCGTTGTCTAAGGCTGATGTTTCCCTTGGAGAGGATGATCTCCCACAGCAGGCTAAAAGGGCAGTCAAGTATGCCTCTGCCACGAAGACATTGCCTGCGTGTCTCGCTGCTGCACAGTTAAATGTTGAATCGGGCAATTTGGATGCTGCTATCGCAGTGCTTGAACTGTTGCCACAGCAAGAGCGTATAACTCCAGGTGTCTGTGGAGCGTTGCTCTCTTTGTATGACACACAGGGCTCTGAGAAGAAAGCTCTGGCTCTGTTCTCGGAAGTGACAGAGCTCTATGCGTCCCAATTGGAACAGCAATACGACTTCTTGACGGCGTTGTGTCTCCACTTCCTCACACGTCCATCTACATTCGAGAAGGCTAAGGAGATCCTTGTTTCTCTCAACACTGTGAAGGCATCACCACTCATTGAAGCTTCTCTCAACCACAACACCCAGGCTGGTTTAAAACCAGTGCAGGAGCTCACTGGTGCTTATGAATTAGAGTCGTTGATCAATCATGCTACGCTACATCTACAGACCATCACCTCGACAAGGGTTGTACGCTCCAAGGTCCACAAGACACGCAAACAAAAGACTCGCTTCCCTGCTGCTTACGATGCTAACAAGCAGCCAGATGCAGAGAGATGGTTGCCTATGAAGGACCGTTCTTACTACAAACCGAAGAAGGGGAAGAAGAAGGCAAAAGATACACAGGGCGGTGTCGCTGATAATACCACTGAAGAAGCTTTCAATGTTAGTAAGACAACAGGAACAGTGCAGAAGAAGAAGAAAAAGGGTAAGAAATAGCTACCTGCAAATACATGAATCCATAATTATATACACCTCAATTTTCACTGCCTATCAGCAGCACCTTGATTTGCAGTGCCCTGTGTCCTCTTTTGTGGCCATAAGTGACGATTCTTTACAATCCAAGGATGGTTCTTCATCTCAGGTAACAAATACCTCTTCTCAGGGTCGTACTGTAACAACTTACGTATCAAGTCTGCGGCATCAGGGCTTACAAATGCTGGGATCCTCAAGTCCACTTTTGCGATTCTCCGATAAGTCGAATCCCGAAATTCCTCTTCAAATGGTGGTTGCCCCACCAAAAGCTCATAGCACAAGATACCCAATGCCCATACATCAACTCTATAGTCATGATCCTTGGCCTCCACCATCTCCGGTGGCAAATAGTCCAATGTACCACACATCGTTGTACGCTTGGAAGAAGGCGCATGTACACTCCACCCGAAATCACTGATCTTAATAATATTGTCAAATCCCAGCAAGATATTCTCCGGCTTGATATCCCTATGGATGATGTTCTTCGAGTGAAGATAAGACAATGCCTCAGCCATCTGATACACATAGTGCGACGCCATAATATCATTGAACCGCTTCTTGCGCCTTAAAAACTTGTAGAGCTCACCATATATCACATACTCCAAGATCAAATACACCCTGGTAGAATCATGAAAGTACCCATACAACCGAAGAATGTTCTCGTGTCTCAAATTGGATTGAATCTCCACTTCACGGCGGAATTGCTTCTCTACCTTGTACTCCATCAACTCCTTCTTCTCCATCACTTTAAGAGCACATACAAACCCTGTGGCTTTATCCTTGACACAATACACTTTACCAAACTTCCCCTTACCCAACTTACGTCCAATTTCGAAATCGTTCAATGTATATTGACGCAATGGCACTCCAGATTCCTGAAGAATCGACAACGGCGTGGCATGAGACATCCTCCTATCTTCCAAATGCGACGGACGACGATGTACTCTCCTTGGTGATGCTGCATTTTGTGAAGCTGCCAGAGTCGGCGCCATGTAAGAAGGGAGTTGTTGTGCGCCTGCCGAAGAAGAGGGCACCAGTTGCGGCTTTGAACCCGACAGCCGGAGATTTGTGCTGTTCAACCGCGAGTTGGCGCCTAGTTGGAGCTTCGTTAAGGGGTTTCTCTTCACTGGAGGACGTTCTTTTAACCGCCCAACCTGGTGGTATTTTGTTAGACTTTATTTTCCTTCTCTTTAACCAGAATGTAGCAAAGACTTACCCGCTCTTTGTCCTTCGTTCGCTCCATCGACAGTCTGGATGACATTTTCTTGTTTTCCTCTTCTTTTCTCTTTTCCCTCTCCTTTGCTATCAACCCGAATGGCAAAGATCTAAAATGAAAGCTTGAAATCAAAACAAAAATGAGCCCGCAACAGATCCAGACGGGTGTCGCGAAAATTGCTGTGTCAGTCCAAACGTAAACATCATCAACTCTATGGTTTTTTTTTTCCTTTCGCGAATGCTCATCTCAAAACTTTACTGCAGATCATCTTCTATACTTTATCTTTGAGATTGGGGTATCAAATACAAATAAAAAAAGACATGGACGCCGCTGAGGGAATTCAACGACTGCTCCAATGGTCTGAGGCCAACGGATGCGTGGTCTCTCCAAATCTGCAGTTCCAGTATGCAGAACACAGAGGTGTCTATGCCACTGCTAGAGAGGATCAGCAAGCCAATACAAATGAGCCGCAGCTAAAGGTACCCACGAAGCTCATTCTACACGGTAACGTAGCTGCACAATTCTTTGGTAAAGAACTTGCGGTGTCAGAGACGAACTTGAATGGTGGATTGAAGCTTCTATGGGCTAAATTGAAGTATGACAACGAGACTCTCGTGGGTGGAGTCAATCTGAACGAGTTCTATAAACACTACATTGCGATGTTGCCAGAGTACAAGGATACCGGATCTGTCTTTTACTGGAACTCTGAGGAATTGAGACTGCTGGACTACACAAATCTCGGTGGCTCTCTACCTGCAAAGTTCCAATGGTTGGTGGATGAATGGTACAACACTGTGTCTGATCTTCCTACTCATTACTTCCAAAACGCACAGATTAAGAAGGACTTGCACTTCCGTGAGGCATACAGGGAATTCAACAGAGAACAACTTTTGGAGTCTTTGACAGAAGTGACGAGTTGGACCTCTTTCGGCGCTTACCTATGGTCCACTACCATATTCACTTCCAGGGCATTCCCACATCGTATCATTGATTCTGAAGCCAAAGACGGACAAGCAATGTTCGTGCCACTGATTGACCTATTGAATCACAACAACACGACTGTTATTGAGTGGAAGTACGAAGAGCCAGGCTACTTCACTATGCAGAACTTGGACTACATTGGCGCAGGTGGAGAGGTATTCAACAACTATGGTGCCAAGGGCAATGAAGAACTACTTATGGGTTATGGGTTTGTTATCCCTGGCAATCCAAATAACTCAGTGGCTCTAAGAATTAAACCACCATTTACCCTGGTAGAAGAGGCGAGAGGAAGAGGTGTGCATATCCCTCGCATTGATGACTATACACATCACGCATTTGCCACAGATGAGGCCCAGGGCGATACACTCACCGAGGATAACTACACTGGGCTGTTGTACTTCATCAACCACAAGAGTCTTTTACCCACTAACCTGGTGGATATGTTCATGTCACTGGTGGCTAACCATACTGAGCATGGCCCCACCGTTCGCATGAAACTGGACGCTCTGCAGAACCTGAGAAGGGCACTGGAATTCAAATACACTAACCTGAGGCTACCGTTGACTGTGGATGTTGAAGAGTTGGACGAGCATGTGGTCAGCACTGCGATGATCTACAGACAGGGCCAGATGGATATCATCAAGAGTGTGTTGTCGGAGATCAAGAGTGAAGAGAAGGCACTGTTACACGAGTATAGAAACCACGTGTTGTCTCTCAAGAAGATCTTCAAAAGGGATGCGGAGTTCCGTAAGGGTCTCTCTTTGTTTGGAATCAATTCGTATGACGAGTTGGAGCACTCTATGGAGGACGATGACGAGGAAACATATTACATGCTATGGGTTTTATTGCATAGTGAGTTGGAGGAAAGTGAGTATGTTGCACCTGAGTGGATTCCAGCGATGTATCAACGGTACAAAACGGAGTTGAAAGACGATAATGACGAATATGAGTTACCCCGTCGTTTCATCCAATTCAAGCAAGTACTAGATAGCCATCCATTGGGGCCATTCTTGACCAAGAAGAACATTGCAGTGGCTGACAGAGTCGTGCAGATGAACAGTTATAAAAGGGGAAGTGCCGGTGATGTCATTCTGGTGGCACCCTTGCATATTTAGAGTGAAAACAAATATGCGCACGTCTAATAATTATGACTTGCATCTTCGATCTCTGAATTGATAGCTGTATATATATATATATATATATATAATATCAGTTGACGTTTAATTCTACTGAGCACATTCGGTTGACGGAACATCCATTGTCTCATGAAGCTTCTGACGTACACATAACAGGTGTCGTTGCACTGTCTTTGTTTTGATTCAAGTCCCTCGCTCTTCACCAGGGGTCGTGCTCGTACCTAATTATATGTAATAATGTAATGATGTAATGTGCTGGGCTCAAAATACTCCAGCAAAGGTCATTATCGAACTCATTAATAGCCAGTGTTTTTACATGACAGAATGCTAAGGCAGACAAAGAAATGTTACTCTTCAAAGGCAGAGACGGCACTCACTGAGCGACTCAAACAACTAAAAGAAGACCACCACAACAAGTCCATAGTGGACAATGACTTCAAACTGGCCCAGATATCTAAAGTGTTGGATCAAAAGAGATTCGAGATGGAGCATCAGACAACGATCCAAGCGACGAAAATACCAAATTATGCTGCTAAGCAGGCCAGAGACACTGCCATATCACCGCCATGGACTGGTAAAGAAACGGCGTATGATTCCTCGTTGAGAATGTTATGGGATAAGCACAAACCATCGAGATCTCTTAAAGAAGCACAAAAGATGGGAAGGGCCAGGAATAAAATATTGGATTTCAAGATAAGCAAACCAATGGAGCCTACTAATGAAGATGTGAAATTCAGAGAGCTTTATACTGAAAAGTTCACACCGATTGGATCATATGATAAGATCAAGACACTGGCGGATGCACGAATTGAAGATGCCATGAGAAAAGGCGAATTCAATGATATCCCCAGGGGAAAGAATCTGGATATATCTATCGGTGCCTTCGTTGAGCGTACAGAGCACCATTTGAATAACATATTAGTTAAACAGAACTTGGCACCCCCGTGGATTGAAAAGCAGAGTGGTGTCAACTTGGAAGTTGAAGGACTACGAAGAGAGATGAAAGATCAGTGGGAAAGTCATATAACAAATTTCTACCACGATGATCATACACAGATGCAAGGAGATTTTGCAAAGAAGTGGATGCCCACTTTCAAGTCAAGGATAGTGCTTGTTAATAACTCATTACGGAGTTATAACTTACAAGCACCGTTGTCTACTCAAAAGTTGTACCTGTTACCTGAGAAGGAGTTGAAGAGATGCTATGATAGTACGTCCATTGATGTGGTAAGACAGAAACTCAAAGAAACATTACCAAAAGCACCAGTGGAGCAATCAAAACCGTTCTGGAAACTGTGGTAGAATTTTACTGTATACACACAAGTAACTGCATTATCAATCAGGTATTAAGCATGAAGATTCAGTCTACATAGGCCTACAATATATTGCGACCGACTAACTCTCCGAGATGCCTTTTCTACAATTACTTAAGGTACGCACTGAATATGTGATATCTGCAATGGAAGCTTTGCAGTGGAATCTTGTGGAAGTTGCTCGTTGAAAAGTGGACTGCAATGGCTTAATTGACTACAACAAACCCCAGCAATGCAGATTAAAAGAAGGTTATATAAAAGTGATGCAACAGAAGCCGCCAGAAGAAACGAAGAAGAAGAATGCAAAGGGTATACAAAAGTTGGTCGACTGCAGTTAGATCAACATGGCAGCGACAGCGGCAAGAGCAGCAATACCGGAACCAGCAAGAGCCCCAGCACCGCCCTCAAAAGTGGAGATTGCATGAGAGGTGGTTGCAGAGGATATCACTGTGGTGATAGTGTCGTTTGAAGTAGCATTGGAAGCACCAGAGCCTGATGGAGTGAAGTCATCTGCAAATCCAGAGGAGGTGACAGCACCGACGGCAACTGGGTTTGTCCCTGATGAACCGTACAGCACGTTGGAAGTGGAAGCATCAACGTTGAATCCAGAAGAGCCCTGGTACTGCAAGTATGGGGAAGAAATGGAGAATGGAGAAGAAGCCTCAGACTCAGACTCAGTGACGGTCATCGAACCGTCAGTGCCAATCTTCAAGTAAGAACCGTCCTGGAACTGAAACTTACCATCGTCCAGGATCTTACCACTAACCTTCTCGCCAGCGGTGTTGAGTGACAAAGTACCGTCGTTGTTGTAGATAGTACCGAACTGGTAAGCGGAGCCGGATCTTAAAGTCATCAAACCGATCTGCTGGGAGTCAGCGAGGGCAACAGCGGCAAGTGCAAGAGCGGAAACGAGAGAGAACTGCATTTGTAATTGATGTATGGTTGTAAGTAAGCGAATGATCTTGTGCTGATGATTAGAGTCACTGGATGAGAACGAAGAGTAAGGGGGATCGGTATAATTGGTCTCTTTTATACCCCGGACTGGTCATGATGTCACTTCAAAAGAAAAAGCAGGAACAAAGCACGCAATTATTCACCACGTCTAAGCCAAGGGCCCAATTTCTATATATTGCAGAGCTAAAATTAGCCTTCATGACCCCTGATGCAAATATGCATGGAAGCTTTCTATAATTAGAATTTGGGGATTTGGAGAAGAAGTATATATATGGATGGCACAAAAATTGAGGAATTACTTCACGGATCAATGGACTATGGTACCGAGATATATCTTTCGACTCTAATTGTATAGTTTATATCAATTAGTCTCATTTCTATTTATTACAAACATATCTGCTACCAATATTCAGGGCCCCACGCTTCCATGCATAATGTCGTCACAGGGTTTACGATTGTTTTCTAAATAGACTGCGAATTTTGATCGGATGACGACATATTATGTATTTTTAATCCAAGTGACGTCAAGACAAATGGCCGTTTTCTACGGGCTTTGACCACTGGACAGACGTATACTATTGAATAGTTCGTAAGCTAGTAGATGGCTTGTAATGTATGATCGATCGATCTGCTGTTGGTGTTTTTGTAGGCTATATCCGAACAACTATAGACAAAAATAGAAGATCTACCATGGTTTTATACGACACCTATCGATGGATCTATCAATAATAAGAGAACAACAGCAGATACATTACAAGCTCCATATACAGTCATCTAACTCAACCCAGTCATTCTCCTAAGTTCCAAGTTCAACACGAAATGAAACAGTTTACTCCTGCTTCAAGACCTGCTCGAACTGACCCTTAGATGGCTTAGCAGCCTTGGTGTCAGCCTTCTTGGAGCCCAACTTCTCAGCAGCAAAGGCCTTGGCGTATGGGTTCAATCTGAGCAAAACCTGCTTGTTCTTGAGTGGGTTCTTCTTCAAAACGTGGGTACGCTTCTGGGTTGGCTGACCAGCTGGTCTGACAACGGCCTGGATCTCAGAAGAGTTGATGATTCTGGTAACGTCGGCGTTGGCGATGATGTTGGCTGGCAAGGCGTAGTTGGACTTGGCAGAGGCAACAGACTCGGAACCCCAGACGGAGTCCAACTTGGCGAAAGCAGACTCGGTCCAGATGACGAATCTACCAACGTGGGCACCTGGAGCCAACTGCAACAAGCCGAGGGAGGAGACGTTAGCGGTCTCGACACCTGGGATGTTTCTGAAGGCCTTGACGATACCGTTGTCCTCAGCGTAGACAACCAATGGACCACGTCTCTGAGTGTATCTTCTACCTCTCATCTTACCCTTACCAGCTCTGAGCTTCTTGGACTTGAGGACCTTGACAACGTCTCTGTGGGCACCGACAGCCTTCAAGACAGCAACAGCGTCCTTGGTCTTCTTGATAGACTCAACCTCAGCAGAGACAACCAATGGAACCTCTGGGATCTGCTCAACTCTGTGACCTCTGGCCAAGACCAAAGAGGCAACAGCAGAGGCAGCGATAGCAGAAGCAGTAGCGTATCTCTTCTCGTTGTGGTTGACCTTGACGTTCCACTTTCTCCAGGTCTTAGTTGGAGCAAACATACGACCACCACGACACATGTTACCGAAAGCAGCCTGACCGGAACGGTGAGTACCACCACCACCGACACGTGGAATACGTGCGACGGCACGACCGGTACCCCAGGACTCAGCAGAGGTCTGGTGACCAGCGTTCTCAGCAACAGCGTAAGCCTGTCTCTTGTTCTTGTTCACAGCAGTGAAGACAGAGTGGACAATGTCTGGTCTGATTGGGGCAGAGAAGACAGCTGGGAGTGGGAGAGAGGTCTGGGTGGCCTCACCGGCGGCGGAGTAGACGGAAACAGTTGGACGAGCAACGGACATTATGCCTGGTATCGATGTTAGTATGATATCTTTAAACCAGTTTGTTGACGGAAATGGTGTATAGTGAAAAGAAAAATTTTTCACCGTCACAGTGGAGCGCGCTGAGCGAGCGGCAAGGAGGGGGGGGATTTCGCGAAACTACCCGAATAATAATTTTTCACACTGTGAATGTCCAGGTGTTCTAGTTGTTATGGGCACTACCATCACAGGGGCATTAATGCTCTGTCTCATCATTGAAGTCTATAGCAATGCTTCTTGCATTACGTCTAAATATGCTTCCTGATGTACTTCTGCGCTCTGTTGATAATCTCCAGCTCATCCAGTACTAACTGCGCAGCGAGCCTTTCTCTGTGTCCACCTTTCTTTAGTAGTCTTTGAAAGTCCATATCACCGTACTGTCTCCTTCTTGCAGCTACAAGACTGTCCAAGATCTTACACGCCCTTGGCGAGTTGGTCGATAGCACAGATATCTCAGGTTCTGTCTTCTTTAAAAACTTGTGTAACTCTGGAGATGTCATAGCGAGGAGTCTCACCAATGCATAGGTGGAAGGCGATGGTTCGCCCTTGTGATTCAAATACATCTCCATAGCCCAATTTGGGAGCTCTTCGTCGTCTGGTTGGCAGCAGTCATCTTGACAGTCGTCTTCACATTCATCTTCGCAACTCTCATCCTGACAGCCATGATGCTTATTCTTCTTCTGGAAATATTCTCTTACCAAGCCAAACCCGCAGTCTTCCCACCACTGGAAATGTCTCGAGTATTGTTTGTCTTTCTTCAGTTTGAGGATCTGAAGCCCCAAACCAACCACATTATTGGTATTCCCAGGAATAACAAATCCGTATTTGGATAATAGCACAACGTTACTGAAATCTCCGTACGTATTGAAGATTTCCTGATCTCTAGTAATGTCTCTATGAGCGACGATATCACAGCACTCCGCAGCGTCAGCTGGCTTGGATTGATCAAACAGAGTGATTGAAGGGCCAGCGTATGGCACTCCTTCTGATTCGGACTCTGAATCTGAGTCTGGGTGTTCCAGAAGCTCTATGAGGTCTTCCATTTTCATCTCTTCCTCTTCCTCTTCCTCTTCCTTTTCCTCTTCCTCTTCCTTTTCCTCTTCCTCTTCCTCTTCTTCTTCGTCTTCTTCTTCATCTTCTTCTTCATCTTCTTCTTCCTGCAAACTTACAGTGTCGCTATTTTCCTCCATATCTTCATTATCAGGTTTATGATCACACTCCACTGCACCACACATCTCACACACATCGAAATAGCTTTCAAACCGAGCACTATTTCTTAAGCCATGGTTGAACAGATCAGCACCTGGACATAACGCTACTTGATGGAACTCATCAATTTCAAAGTCTCTGGATGCAATGGCGTGACTAATGGCAATGAAATGCTCATACTTCTGCTTTATCTCAAAGTCCTCTTTATCAACGATATCCAATTCCCATGGGATCTTAATCGCACCGTTGGAAGATTCATACTGCGAAATGGCAAACGTACACGCATGTTCAAAGGCCTCTTGGTTTTCGGACTCGTCCAGCGCACCCATAATCTCCAATTCTGACCCTTGGAGCACCAACTTCTGCTTCTTGAGCCATAGCGAAGGCGGTAGAATTGGAGAGTTGTTTGTATCCAAGTAATCAATCGTGGAGATGTACTGTTTCCATGGAGACTCTTGTAGCTTGTCCTTTTCGTAGATAAATGCCACTATGAGTGCCAGGGTGCCATCAAGACCTTCATCTATTGCCAAATTGGCAATGCATGAGTTCTGGAACGACAATAGTACCTGCTTATGAAGCCTCAAAAGCACAGTTGGATACATCTCAGTAGAAGCTGGGATGTCTTCCTTCGCAAACACACCAACGCCCCCCAATGGCGAAACTCGGAGCTCTAATTTATCATTCCAAAACCCGTCGTTCTCTTTTATCCACACAAGCACTTTCTGTGCATTCTGTAAAGAAGTGTTGGACATCTTGCTGCTTTTTTTTGGTGGTGGTGGTATTATGAGATGAGATGAGATGCAAGATCCCTACAAAGAAAGAAATTTAGTGCGATTCGCTGCCCAATTGGTTGCCTCGGTGATCTATAATTAAAGCAATGTGGGGGGGATTTTAAAGGAATTAAGAATGCTAAGAGAATTTGAAAAACAACCATTCATACGAAGATGAAAGTTGCAGTCATTGGTGCTAATGGGAAGGTCGCCACGTGTCTCATTCGGCGGCTTTCTTCACTGCAAGAGGAGTTTGACACCACCGCTTTCATCAGATCCCCAGAGCAATCGCAGAAGTTTGTGGACTGGGGCATTGCGTACCGTCTTTTGAACATCGTTGACTCCAATGTTTCCTCTCTCGTGGACGCTCTGAGTGGGTTTGATGCAGTGGTGTTCAGTGCTGGCGCTGGTGGGAAAGGTCTTGACCTTACGTTTGCAGTGGACTTGGACGGAGCTGTCAAAGTGGCTGAAGCAGTGGAATCTTTGGGGAAGAAGCTCATCCTGGTGAGTGCTATCAAGTCTCAGGACAGAGAGTTCTGGTGGGATGGTGGGCTAAGATCGTACTACATAGCCAAGAAGTACGCCGATATGGTGATTGAAAAGATGTCATTGGACTATACGATCTTGCAACCGGGAAGATTGCTCGACACAGAGGGTATGGGAAAAGTAATGTCTCCTTCATCAGTCAATGCGTTTGCAGACTCGATCGATATAAAGACAGAGAAAGGCGAAAAGATTGGAATCCCCAGAGATGACGTTGCGCTGGCCATCATTGAATGCTTGAGACTTGAAACTAAGCGTAAAGTTATACCTCTGATCTCTGGCGATGTTCCTATTTCCCAGGCTATTACTCTCAAATGATAATGTATTAAGCTTAAAAGAAAATTTTTACTTAAACAGTAGCCTTGATAGCCTCGATAACCTCGGTATGGAACTGCTTGGACCCAGCAATAACACCAGAGCAGTTCAGATAACGACCCTGGCCGAAATCCAGCTCTTTACCGGTCATATCAGTGACAATACCACCACTTTCGGTAATCAAGACGTTGCCAGCGGCATGGTCCCACACTTTCTCTCTATAGGAGGCGCTGACGGGCAGCCTGAGATACACCTCGGCCATTCCCTTGGCCAGAGTGCAGTACTTGGCCTGAGAGTCCAAGTTGATGGTTTGGCCCTGTGGAATCTTCAAGTACTCTTTGATCTTGGACTGGTTGTCGTGCGATGAGTGTCCCTTTTCGACACCTTCACACACTGTTATCTCCGAAGTGGATCCCAGTGAGTTCTTCATAGAAATCTTGGTGCTCTTTGTCAAGTCTTCCTCAATGCGGTGGAACAGCTTGTCGTAGAAAGAGCCCTGGCCCTTGATAGCAGTAAACAGCCCACCTTTAGAAGCAGATGCCTGACTGAAGCTTTCAGGTAGGTTAGGACACCCAATGACACCCAATTGCACCACACCATCGACAATCAAAGCCAAACAAACAGCGTATTGGTCCCCTCTAAGGAATCCCTTCGTACCATCAATGGGATCCAATGCCCAAAACCTTCCCTTAGAGCCACCTTGGGATGCACCGAGGTCAATCACCTCCGATACCTCGGAGATGGACTCAAACGATGGACCCAGTAAGTCATTAGCACCAAACTTGTCCTTATACTCTCTTGAGTTCTTCTGTAACTCGGACAACACCTTCTCAGCCAGTTCCTTGTTCTCTTGCAAATCTGTAGAGTCTTCCTCACCAATGACCTCATCTTTAGGGAAATTCTGTCTTATAGCATTGATAATCACCGCCTGTGCACTGAAATCACCAATTGTTACTGGAGATTTGTCCTCTTTGGTAATGGTGCTTTCTTTCTTGTGAGCCAGAACTTGTTCACTGACACTTTGTGTTAAAAGGGAGGCCCTCTGCACTGCCAGGCGCGCAATGTACGCCTCTCGTTCGTAAACCATTCTATAAATCCTACGGAGAGTCACTTTGAATTGGTGGAATTGGGGTAAAAAAAGAAAGTAAATACTTGAGAATGAACAAATAGTCATATGGCGAAGTTGCAGTACGTATCATCCGCCACATCTGCTACGCCATAACACACTGTGGCTGGTGTGATTATGTAAGAGTCATTACGAAACGCGAAAGTTACCCGGCCTTAATTCGCGAAACGCGAATTATGACACTTTCAATGAGTTGATTGATATGATGATGATAACCAAGCTTGATCATAACTCTGTTGATTAATTCATTAATTTATTAATTTTGCTGATTAATTGGTGCAGCAGCTCTCCTCCGCTCTGACACCGGTTTGTTTTTTCCAAGAATCCAACAAATGACCTCTGGCGTGGACACCCTAATCCCCCAGTCCTTCGGCCCAGACGCTACCATCAGAGGCATCAAGAGACAGCAAGAGCAAGAGCAAGAACAAGAAGAGGTTGTGTGGAAAGACCTCGGGCAGTACTTGGAGTCGTTAACAGAGAGTGTCACAGATTCCCCACTGAAGAACGATCTTGGGCTGAAAAATCCCCTGGGAGAGGCACTGGAGTATAAGGTGTGTACTCTGTGTGACAGACCGATACTGGTGCACCATCTGGGAATTCATCTAAAGAAGTGTTTGCATTTGAAGGAGAAGAAGCAACAGCAACAGGAGCAGCAACAACAACAACAACAACAACAACAACAACAACAACAACAACAACAGCAGCAACAACAGCAACAAGCAGCTACAACCTCAGCAATGCCATTTCAGGAAAAGAAACGTAAGCTGGAAAAAGAAGTGACGCCTTTAGTGGAGGATAAGACCAAGCCGAAGAAGCTCAAGAAAGAGGCACCACCAAAACCCAAGAAGAAGACCAACTCAAAGAACAAAGGACCCGTTGATGTTGAGAAGCAGTGTGGTGTTGCGCTCCCTGGTGGAGGATTCTGTGCGCGTTCCTTGACGTGTAAGACACACTCGATGGGTGCAAAGAGAGCGGTGCCTGGTCGTTCTGCCTCGTATGACGAACTCTTGGCTGCGTACCAACACAGAAACCAGGTGAAGATCGCAGGACAAGCAGCCAAAGCACAGGCTGCAAAGGATGAGATATTACATGCCTCATCTGCGACATTGGACTCTGATGAAGAAACACAGCAGGTACTTTCCGGAGTCTCGAGGTCTTTGGCATTGCCATTGGAGAGAAAGAACTTGGTGTCCACCAGAGTACGTACCAACTTCCTACGTATGCGTGAAATGTTTGCCGGTGCCATACTACCACGGATTACGAACAGTAACGGCTTTGGTGGGTTCAATGGCCGTACTGCCCTATTAGATGTTGACCGTGCAAATGACTACTTGTTCGTTGTGAGAGCACCACAGAGGATTTTATTAAATAACAAGGCGACAGTGCAGACGACGCCGAACTCACAGAACTCAACAATCCAGACACCACCACAGAGTACACCCGGTGCTGCAGCTGCAGCATTGGCTCAACAACAAGCTGCGAACAGAAACGCTCAGCTGTTGGCACAGCAGGCTGCTGCTAGGCATAAACTGGCTCTCCAGCAACAACAGCATCAGCAACAACAACAACAACAGCAGCAGCAGCAGCAGCAGCAGCAGCAGCAACGGCCAAATATGTAACAAACTGAAACATCTAGTTATTGAAATGGGTAAACAGTTCCGGGAAGGCCAGATACAGAATTGACAGGAGAACAAACATGACGATCTGGAAGATACCAGGTGGTAGGAATGAAATAGCAGTGACACCCCATACCAACGTAGCATCAATATCAAACACTTTCCTTAGGAGAAGGAAGATGGGCAGTCTCCAGACCATCATGAGTCTTTCCCATACGTATTTCTGCGATGGGGTCTTCAGTGTCTTTAGCATGTTTTGTTCAAATGAAGTGATCATCACACCACGGGAGAATTTAGTCTTGATCCGTTCCAATCCATTCTTCTGGATCTGTAATCTATTTAGTTCCAGAGATTGTGCCAGTTTTTCGGCCCACAGGTCAGCATTACTTTCAACGAGCCACCCAGTGCCCTCCTGAGACTCATCAAGAGATAAGATACTTTCCACTGGGCCTCCATTGTTGACAGCAATCACCGGTGCACCGAGTTTCATGGCTTCCAATGGCACAATACCAAAGTGCTCAAAAGATGGTGTGTAGAGCAGCAAAGCAGTCTTGGACATCAAGGAGTCTTTCAAAGAAGATGGAGCTGATGGCAGTAACAACACATCAAATGGAACCTCTGTGTCATATTTTTCATAGTCCTTGGTGAACAGTGTCAATGGCTTCAATCCCAATTGTTCACTCAATTGCTCCAAGTGTAAGAGGTATTCCCTGTTTTCGGTCAATTGATGGTCGTAGCCTCCGATAAGCACCAGTTTAGCACTCTTTTGTGTCTTGGAGAACTTGGAATATGCTTCAATGGCCAATTCAATGTTCTTCTTGCGCTCGAATCTGTTCACACTGAGAAAGAACTTCTGTGGTAACAACTTATCGAGGGATTCATCCTTAGCAGCAACACTCAGGTCAACACAAGGATAGATGACGTCAGGCACCTTGGAGTCCTTGATGAACGTGAATGTCTCGTCGTACACGCTCTTGGTAAACTCAGAGTTCACCACAACGCTATCAGCGGCACTCATCGAGAACTGCTCCAACAGATCAAACGGCAATCTATACAGGGATCTCAACATGCCATCGTGCTTAGCCAACTTCAAGTCAGGGAAGTGGCAGTAGAACAGGATTCTCGATCGACGCTCGTGGAACAAGTGCAGCAATGGCAAGCAGAAACTTAGCTGATCCACGATGAAGTAATCGTACTCCGCAATCTCACCACTCAGCACCATAGTCATCACTAGCGAGAGCTGTCGCAGTACAGCGAACACAATCTTGAACTTCCCCAGCAGATTGGTCGGCAGCCAGTCACCATGCACTTTCACGCTCAGCTGCCCGCTCTTCACCTCTTCAAAACAGTGCGAGCGATCACAATGGGAAGTGTAGACAGTCACTGAATGGCCCTCTTGTTGAAGCCCCACGGCGGCATCCACAATAAGGCGCTCCGCCCCGCCTGAAATTCGTTAGTCCCACCTCCTCACTCATATCGAGCAATTTACCCACCAATTCCCAAGTCTGGGTGCAAAAAAGCCACTTTCATTCTGACCGTCTCAATCGCAGTTGATCAATTATATATGATACTAAAACGCGTAGATGATCCTCTGTATTTATAGCGCCGCCAAGCGATCGCGTGTATATAAGCCTATATAATTTTGAAAACGTGTGTGGTGTCCAGGTGTCAATTCAGGCGTGCGGTAGAGGTGTTATTATATAGCTGGGTTATTAATTCGGTTATTTCAAGCAATATGAGGGTTGACAAGTGCATGTGATCTTACATAGAGTATATTTATGGATCAAAACTCCGGGATCTAGTCGGACTATAATATTATATAATATATATAAATTATATATAATATTGATTTACTTATAGCGCCTGCAGACGCAGCGTAAAAAGACGACTCGTAATTTCTATTTGAGGAGAGTTGATTTATGATCGATATTCGGCGCGCGCATGATCTCTAGTATGATATATATATATTGTAACCTCGATCTCTCTCTCATGGATGGAGTGCATATTGATGATATGATGATCATGACAAGATGAATCTTTTTTATAATATATATATATGTATACATACTTAGATCTTTTAGCGTCAATTATCATTTATCAAGCATGATCTAATGCAAATAATTTTCAAACGGCTCTCCCAGATGCTGCTCGATCGCCTTGATCAGGCCGGAGCGCACAGCGAGCTCAACCTCTTCGTCATCGTCCTCCAACAGTTCCATGATAATAGGAACGATCTGTGGTAGGTTGGACAACCAATTATCACCAACCTTCTGGTAAACAGCCTGAAGAGACTTCACAGCCCAGTACTTCTCCATTGAGGAGCACTCGGCCTTCATGTGTGTAACGAACAGCTGCTGCAGTGCGGCATTGTGCTCATCGGAGCCAGCATTCTGCGCCAGTGCAGCAAGAGACTTGACCAAGTACTTACCAACGGACTTTTCAATGGTTGACAACTGACTCGTCACTGCAACAGAGACAATGTCGAATCTGGCCTGCGTCTGCCAGTACTCGTCCTGGTCATGCTTCAAGGAAGCAGTCAAAGAACTCAACACCAAGCGACGCAAATTAATGTCATCCACTTCGGACTCGGAGTATCTCTGCAACAATCCAGCAGTCTGGTCCAAGAAGTAAGTGTAGTATGTAGTAACAATTGATCTCAGGTTCTCTTGCAACTTGTTGAAGAACTTGTAGAACGCAGTGAGCCTCTCCACCTCGGAAATACCCTTGGAGTTCACACCTTCACCATCAAAGGCCCAACGGACAAGCATGGCAAACATAGGTCTGAATGTCTTGTCGTTCAGTTTCATCACATATTTGTTAACAGTAGCATGCACAAGTGCTTCGATTCTGTAGATGGAGTTACCATCAAACTCAGACTCGGATCTAAACTCGAACAACTGGATCAACAGGGCAAAGAATCTCGAGGCCTGAGATGTGGCGGTCTTCTTATCAATGACATCGACAGTCGCGTCCAGTGCGTTCAAGAACAAACCGACTCTGATAGAGTCAGACTTGCATGTTGTGCTCCACAAATTGGCCAGGGACTTTATCGTAGCGACGTGGTCCATGTTCTGAACAATCAGGTGAATAATCGAAGTCTTAACGTCATTGGCAACGGCATCAGCACTGAAAACACACCTGAGGATGCTCTGTAAGTTACTCGATACAAAGGCAGGGATTCTTTTGACGAAGCTCGAGAGAAGTAACAGTACCGACAGCTGAGTGTTCTTTACAAGTTCTTCATCCGCCAGCTTGGTAGACTCGTCAAACAACTTGAAAGACTGTGGTACAACTTTCTGGAAGTATGAAATAGTCTTGATACCCCAAACAGAGACAATGTGTGCAATGACACCAAGAGAAGAGATGATGGCATCAGCATCTCCAGAAAGCAAACCATGCTTACCAGAGGCCAAGTCCAATGCAGACATAGCAATCTCCAATCCCATAGAGTTGCCAAACTTCTGCACTAATGAGCCAACAGCATCCAACGAGGACTGAACAAGAGAAGAGTCAGTACCCTTGGCATTCTCCAAGAGGCTCGATAACACTTCCTGAGCAGCAACCTGAGCATCGGTACTCTCAGTGGACTCCAAGTCAAACTTGACAGACAACAAATTTGTCAATCTGAGACGGGTCTCAGAGCCAATAGACTCATCTACCAACAGGGTGGAAACGGACTGGCAGAAATCGCCGATTGGAAGCAACGACAACACATCCCCCATGAGCTTATGAACCACTGTGCCTGAGGCAGAAGCACCACCGTCAAGCAAAACCAACAGTCTCTTGATCAAATCTCCAAAGGCAGAGAGCAGACTGTCACGGTCATCTGAACCATCCAGCAAGATACCAGCAACCACAACACGAAGCGACAAAGAGGCAGCAGTATCAGCCAACAAAGTTCTATTGACGAATTCCAACAAGTTCATCTTCAAGGTCTTGAGCTCAGAGGCGGTCTTCACCAAGATAGTAGAGTGGAACACAGGACTGGAGTCAAACTTGTCAGAGTTGTCCAACTCCTGGATTGGCACAACTGGGACTTGTTCCCAAGTGTTGATATAAGAAGCCAGTGCGTTGATTTGGTCAATGGCTGTGAACGATTTGAGATACGAAGAGGCGAAATCAATCAAGGAGTTGGACTCAGATGATCTTCCAGATGTGATCGACGAGTTGTACTGCGTACCAACGAGGAACAAAACAAGATGGATAGACAAAGCTGGGCCCAGAGTCGATGATAAAGTGGTAAACAATCTAACTCTTCTGTGTCTTGGAATGTGCTCAAATGCAGTGGCAAAACTGGTCAACAAGAACTCAATCTCATGCAACTTGTTCTTTTCGTTGTACTCAATCAGGGCAGGGATGACCTTCAGGATGGTGTTCTCAACAGTGTGGTAGGAGAACTCGTCGTCCTGCTTGATGGTATATGTGCCCATGAAAGTGAAGATTGGCATCACAGAGTGGAGTACGGTCTCTGGAGCCAACGAAGCCAGCTCAGAAACAACAAGCAGCAGTCTGTTCTGAACCTGCGGGGATGGAGAGTCTCTGATAGTAGCAACAATTAAGTCAGTTCTCACAGCATTCGATTCCAATGAGATGTTGTTCAACTTCAGCGAC
The DNA here is from genome assembly GCA_030567055.1 of Petasospora taoyuanica. NCBI lineage: Eukaryota > Fungi > Ascomycota > Saccharomycetes > Phaffomycetales > Wickerhamomycetaceae > Petasospora > Petasospora taoyuanica. The sequence continues at coordinate 110,707 of JAKUBZ010000010.1, forward strand.
TTGATTACCTTAACCATAGTGGTAGCCAGAGTCTCTTGTGTGTACATAACTGACAAGCCAGCCTCAGAGCCCAAAGTATCTATGTCAGAGAGCAAGTTGAAAAGGCATATGAGCAGCTGCTGAGTTGGTACCATCGCAGAAAGAGTCTTGTCAACTGTTTCCAAGATTACGGTGATCTTCTGGAGATGCACCTCAGCGATTCTGGCCAAGTCACCAGATCCCAATGCCTGTCTAGCCGATGCAGAGGATCTTCTTCTTCTCTTAGCAACACCTGGCTTCTGGACTGGCTGCTTGATCTGGATATCCTTAAGCAAACCCACAATCATATCACTGTCCAAGGGGAGAGACTGGAGAGTCAGGAGAGCATCGTACCCAACTTCTTCAGTTCTGGAGTAAGAGTCCAAGATGGAAGAGGCCAACTTGATCTGGAACTCACGCTTTAAAGAGCCAAAGATGTCAACGACCTTGAGGGCAGCAAGCTCTGCCAGCTGTTCATCCGGAGAGTTCAAACAACTGATCAAAAACTGGATTGCGAACAAGTTCTTGTCCTTTGGCAAGACCAAGTTGACAACCTCAGTGTCGAAGAGCTTAGAGTCGAGCTTGTTCTTTTGCAAGATAGTGAGGAATGAGTCTCTCTTTGTGACGTAGTTCTCCAACAAATTCTGGAAGATCTGAGACAGAGAGGCACCTTTGATAGACAACACCGTGCCTCTGATGATCTTTAACAAGACCAACTTGGTGTATGGCAGAGTGACGATGTTCGCCTGGTTAGCAAGGAATGCCAAGTACAACTCAGCCTTTTTCTTTGACTGGATCAATAAGTTTGAGACCTCTGCATTTTCCACAAAGTACGAGCTGCTGATGGTTTCCAACATCACAAGGCCATCCTTAGGAGCAATGAGCTGGATCTTAGAAGAGTCTTCACCATAGAGGGTCTTCTCCTGGTAAAATGACTTGGACTCTGGTCTCCTTGAAATGGCCTTAAGAATCTCCAGGGTTAGAGATCTGACGGCACGACGCGAATCAGCCAAGCCCGTAATCAACACTGGAACAATAGTCAACAAGTTCCATTTGCCATCCACAGAGTCCAAAGCTCTCTTGATCAAAGTCAATGCCTGAACACGGACAAATGCAGGAACAGAGAGGGAAGTCGAGGCTCTTAACAAGAAAGTCAAAGATATGTCACTCGATGGGAACGACGAAGTGATAAACTCAGTAACCAGCTTGGCCTGAACTGCCTGTGTGAAGAGAAGCACAGCTCTGTTGAATGCCTCATCCATGTTTGGACCAAGAAACGATTTATTGGAAGCGTTGTAAGACTTGATTGCGTTGCTGACAGCCTCTTTGGTCTCTGTAGAAGAGGAAACAAGGTCTACGGAGATCTCCTCTGTGGTGGTACTCTCAACAACAGACGGAAGCTGCAGCGAGGTTTGTAGCTTGATCTCCAAGATGTCGATACCAAGATTGAGGTCCTTCAATACAGAGAGTAAGAGTTCCTCGTGGTTCTTGATATAGAACTCAAACAATGCAATGATATCTGTCTTGTCCTTGACGATCTGGTCCACGGCACTGATGGAGTCTCTAATGATGTAGGACATTTCGTATGATGGTAATTGGACCTGATGGAGGATTCCGAGGGCCAATGGGATGCGCTCTTCAAAGTCGTAGGCCAAGACGGTTTTTATCAACACGGTGACCAACTTGTTGCATTTGGAGTTCTTAGAAGAAAGCAAATTCTCAAATCTGGCCATATCTGAAAGGACCAGCTTGATCAGCATTCTGTAGATTCTCACTGGGAGGTTCTCAAACTTGCCACCGTTAAGAGACTCAAAGAGTTTAGCGATAGCGGTGAGAGCAGAGCCTTCAGCCTTCTTATGGACCTTGGCCAAGATCGTCTCGACAGCGGCGTATATGATCTCCTGGGACAATGGCACTGCGGAGCACAAAACAACCAAGAGAGTGTGAGCAGCCACATGAGCATCTGGGTTAGAGCTGTTGAGGAACTTGGCACAAACCTCTAAGAACAGAGGAATGAGAGAGTTCATGGCCTTGTCGTTCTTGGATAGCTGAGCGACGACGTTGATCGCCGTGCATGTGAAGAACAGCAACTGGTTGGAGTACAAGATGCTCTTAGAAGTGGAGTCTTCGAGATACTTAGAGTACAAGTGGAAGAGTTCAATATCAGAGAAGAGCTTGATCATCGAAGCGCTTGTTGGTGACTTGTCGGTGTTCTTGAACGCACCCAGGCCGGCGAACAATGGGGGCAATTTGGACACTTCGAGAGTACGCTTGAACACCGGGGTGTTGTAGTAGTTGATCGTACTGAGAAGCAAGTGCTCCGAGTTATGAATGTGGATCTGGAAACGACGCACAAGCCACTCGGTAGCCTGGACTGCGGGTGTCAAGTGCCATCTTGGAGAGATGAGCGACAAGTAGGCGTTCACGGCGTTGTCCAGGTCCTTGTTCTGCTCGGCGGTCTGCACAGATCTGTCCACGGAGATCGATGTCTCGTTGAACAGCGAGTTCTTGAAGAAAGCGAAGCGCTTGTCCACCGTGATCAACTCCTCCAAGGCTTCATAGGCATTCGAGTAGATGATCTCGTAGTCCTGCGTAGCGGCAACTTTTGGAGCATAAATCAAGGAGACAGAGTGCAGTTTCTGTCTTTTTTTTCTGTCAAGTGCCACAGTGGCACTGCCAGTGGCAATGTTCCCCAACTGAGCGGCCAAAGATGACATTTTAGTGTCTTTTGTGTATGCTTTAAAACAGTTGTAGATGGACGGCTAGTTGAGATGAGCTCAAGCATATTTTTTTTTCTCCCCTGTAGTTCGCGCCACAGAGAGTGCGCAAGTCGCCGTATCTGGTAATTCGCGGAGAAGCACCGCGCCAATCGGCGCATACTTACGCCAAACTGCACTATCGTTTAGTAACTTTGATTGATAGCGGTCAAATATAGCCCGAATTGCAGGGATTTGGTGCAAGTAATAGGAGAGGATCCTATGTAAACAAAGCCAGAAGTACACACAACATTTGATTATAACCACATAATCCCCCAGCCAGTTGCCCAGACCACGAAGCAACGCTCAACCAGCCGCCGCAACCATCTCATAAATCTGCTTGCGTACGGCTATTGCGGAGGCTGCCACATCGAGACAGGTATATAAAGCACATACATTCCTAGTTATTGCTCTCTCCCAACACCTAATGATTCACTAAAGAACTACACCAAGATGCTCTCCAGCTCCATTGACCCAGACCAGCTCCAAGACACGATCTACTCGCAGTCGCACTACCATGTCACCACCACCACAGAGGACCATGTTTCCGTGTCTCATAATAAGTACCGGATCCCTCAGAAGGGCTTGGGCGAGTTGTTGGCATACAACATGATCCACAACGACTTGTCGTTGGACGGCAATCCGATTTTGAACTTGGCTTCTTTCGTCAACACCTATACATCCGAGGCTGCGATGAAACTGTGTGCCGAGAACCTGGTGAAGAACCTTGCTGATGCTGATGAGTACCCAACTATGATTGACATCACCGAGCGTAACGTCAGCATTTTGGGTAAGTTGTGGAATGGCGAAAGTGGGAAGCCAGTGGGAACTGCCACCACGGGCTCCTCCGAGGCCATCATGCTCGGTGGGCTCGCCATGAAGAAGAGATGGCAGGCGCGCATGAAGGAACAAGGGAAGGACTTTTACAGACCAAACATCATCATGGGCTCGAATGCACAAGTTGCGTTGGAGAAGTTTGCACGCTACTTTGACGTGGAGTGCCGTCTGGTCCCAGTGAGCAAGCAGTCCCAGCATGTCTTGGACGTCTCCAAGATTGAGCCATTGGTGGATGAGAACACCATTGGTATCTTTGTGATCATGGGCTCCACTTACACTGGAACGTTTGAGAATGTTTTGGAGGTGAGCAACTTGCTGGACAAGATTGAGGAAGAGAAGGGCATTCATGTGCCAATCCACGTTGACGGTGCCTCTGGTGCGATGGTGGCTCCGTTCTTGTTCCCAGACTTGAAGTGGGACTTTAGATTGGACAGGGTGGTGTCGATCAACACCTCGGGCCACAAGTTTGGGCTTGTATCTGCCGGCTTGGGCTGGGTTGTGTGGAGAGACCAGAGCTTTTTGCCAGAGGAGCTGATCTTTAAGCTGAGATACTTGGGATCCGTGGAGGAGTCCTATAACTTGAACTTCTCCAGACCAGGATTCCAGTCCATTTTCCAGTACTTCAACTTCCTTCAACTCGGGTTCGAAGGGTATAAGAAGGTCCACCACGCATCGTTGAGAAGTTCGCGTGTTCTTTCCAACTGTTTGGAGAAGTCGGAGTATTATGAATGTGTCTCTGTAATCCACAGACCTTCTGGTGAGTTTGATTATGATGCTACCAAGATTGATGAGAACATCCGCAACCAAGAAAATCAAGATAACTTTTTCAACATGGGTCTTCCTGTCGTGGCATTTAAGTTTACTGATGCTTTCAAGAAGGAGTATCCAAACATCCCACAGGCCCTTGTCTCTACTCTGTTGAGAAAGAACGGCTGGATTGTTCCAAACTATCCATTACCACCAAACGAAGAGGACCAGGAGATCCTTCGTGTCGTTTGCAGAATGGAATTGACCGATGATTTGTTGTACAGATTGATCACTGACATCATTAAAGTCACTGAGTCTTTGATCAAGAGTGACGAATTGTATGAAAAGGCCATCGATGCTACCACCAAATCCGAGAAGCAGGATTACATTTACCAGCTGCTGAGCTCCATTGCCAGTGGTGGCGAAGTCAATGGTGAAGTCTTGAAAGAGCTAGAGGACCACAAAGACAACCACCATACAACTTTCAAGGGTACCTGCTAATGAATATCTTATGGTATGTTTTCAAGATCAATGACTCAATTGTAGACTGGATTTCTATTAGACGTCCCAATCGGGTAATTTCCGTGCCTGAAATCTTGTGTAAATATTGAGGAACAGCGCGGAACCTGATTTCCAATCAGTTGGTTCTATAGTGTAGTGGTCATCACCGTCGGTTCTGATCCGACTAACCCCGGTTCGAATCCGGGTAGGACCTTTTTTATTAACCCTACTGACGAATTAGTAGTGTCCAAACCAGGCTGTTACAATTTACTCGAAAGCCGCATTAATGCAGGTAAATGCCATATCACTGCATGGTCCCAGATCGAAACCAAAATACTGACCACAGATATGTCTTGCCAAAGATGACACCAAGTTTGAATGGAAAGTCAGCTACTCTGAAACTTGGATTGAAGTCAATGAAATGGTGAGAACATAACGTATATGTTAAGTTGACTTTGAAGACATGACGGTATAAGGGAGATTAATTAGCGCTCATGCAGGACCTCCTATATAGACGGTCTTAGTCCCCTGATAATTCCAAAACAAAGTGGCCCATGGGTCACTCTTTTTACGCGAGATCTATGCACAGACATGTCGAGTTCAACAATGGCGTACGAGTATACGTATCCAAAAGAATTTGGCGGCAGCCCTATCAAGCTGGTGGTGTACTAACACGTTGTAAATAGGGAGCAGTCGCTCTTCGTCCAAAATAACATCAGGTGATACCTATTCAAGGGGACACAGAGATTTCTTATCCAATAGTACAAGAAGCTTCTCCTCCAGATCAGCATTGACTGCTTGATCCGCTTGGCCTGACTACCCGTTTGCTTAATTGCTAGCTTTTGGAATGCAACAAGTAGTACGCACAAAATTTAAGCAGGGGAGGGGGGCACTACTGAATGATGCATACTCAGCATAGCTCAGCTGAGGCAAAGGCATGACTACATACTGTATATGCTTATAATGATATGTAATGTAGTATCGAACAATCAGCACAGTACCTTGTGCTTTCTTCTATTGATGATCGAAGATGCTCCCAGTTTCAGTTCAAATGTATCATTGTTCATTGGCAGATGGCTCTGTGGGCTGGTGTTGAGGTTGTTATTGTTGTTGTTGCTCATAGGCACAGACTTGACGAATCGGCCGCTGTGTGTCTCGAGGCCGCCTGTATGTGGCACTGCTGCGTTCATGATTTCCTCTTCCTCTTCCTCAAAGATCTCATCAGCACCAAAATTTCTCTTCTTGGAGAGCTTTTCTTCACCGATTCTGTGGACAGCATTGGAGATGTCGAATGCATCCTTTAGTGCACGCGCAGCTGGAGAATATAGTGGCTCTTGTCTCTTGAAGTCGTGGAACATCTGCTTTTGTGGCTTCTTGAGCGTCACCTGTGTGAGCCACGGGTCATTGAGGAACTGCTCAATGGTGTATCTCTTTGCCGGGTCTACCGTTAGAAGATTACGCACACAAGTCTTGGCACCCACTGAAATCTCATCCCACCATGGCTGAAGAAACTCGTATTGTCCTCTAGCAACCTTCTCAGTCAGGACATCAATCTTTTCGTCGTAGAAAGGAGGAAAGCCACACAACAGAGTATACAAAACACACCCGATGGCCCACATGTCTACTTCCTTCGTATAATGCTCATCGCGCACAATCTCCGGGGCAGTGTACCCGACAGTCCCGCAAGGAGTCTTTGTCTCATCGTACCAAATCTGCTTCGATAGCCCAAAGTCGGCAAGCTTCACAATGCCGATGCCACCACCGCCAATGCCGTTAATGAACTCGCCTTCATCAGCCTTGTTCGGGTCGTCGCTCCGTCTCAGCCTGCGCTGCTTGGAGGGCACCAGCGGGATCGGCTGGAACAGCATGTTCTCCGGCTTGATATCTCTATGTACCACGCCCACTTCCTCGTGCAAATACTTGACGGCCTCGCCCACTTGCGTGATCACGTGTCTCGCCAGGTCCTCTGAGAGGTACGTGAACTTGACAATCTCGTTGAAGACCTCGCCACCTTCGACGAGCTCCTGGATAATGTAGTAGAACTCCTCCGCCTCCTTGAACTCCACGAAGCGCACAACGTTTTCGTGGTTCAGCTGGCGCATTATTGTCGCCTCCTTCAGCACGGCCTTGCGCTGGTTCGTGTCCATCTGAAACTTCTTGATGATCTTCACCGCCACGAGCTCCCCCGAGGGCAAGTGCTTGGCCCGGTGTACCGTGGAGAAGGCGCCCTCCCCGAGCTTGTCGATGATCGTATACTGCTCCAGTCCAGGCCACTGCGCGCTCTGCAGCCGCTGCTCCTCCTTCACAAGTTCACTCGCCAGTTCATTGTAGTTGTAGCGCTGCATTTCCTCCTTCTCCGCATGCTCTGTCTCCACCAGCGTGCTGTTGGATACGAACAGTTCTGGCGCTGTTGGCTCCTGGGCTTGCTGGGATTGCTGGGCGTGGGCCAGCTGGTGAGCCTGTTTGCCGTGGCGGATGAAGTTCTTGAAGTTCTGCACGCCCATTAGTCTTTTGTCCTACAAAAATTGTTACCTCAAACTTACCTTGAACATAAGCAATTGAATAATATTATAAGAAGCGCTGCAGTTTCGTTTTGGGGGAGCTTGTCAACTCTATCTACAACTCCCAATAATTAAGCCGCAATTTGTCACTTTGGCGCCCACACGGATTTTGTCGGTTGTCGGTTGCTCCGGAAGTGCACCATTTAACCCTCTTTCGCGTCGATTCACGCCAATTGGCGCCAACAGGCGCAATTCGGCGTCAATTGAGATCTATACCTAAACATTTCTCCATATGTAAAACAAATCATAGCTCGTCTATATGTATATCACGCTGTATACACAATCAGTCATAGATCTCAAGTGGAGGCAAGCGGTCCATATTATAGAACCAATTGTCCCCATCCATCTCTTTAAACAACCAGTCACAAGGGAACATCACCAAATGGCCCTGGATTTCACTCAACAAACGGTCAGCGGTCTCTCTATCATACACGCTCTCTCCTCCTAGTGGAGATCTCTTCATGTAGGCATAGGCTCCACTTCTGCCACGCTTTGGTACACCACCGTTGCCCTCAGAACTGTCTTTCTTGGCATTGCTAGCGTCATCGTCCATCTCGATACAATCAGAGCCCAAAATACTACCACGTCTCAATTCACTAAGATCTGGCACTCTCACGGTACTCTCTCGGTTGCTCCCCACACTGAAAGCAGCAGTGGCTGGACCCGAGTCATTAGAAGAACTCAATCTCAAAGATGATCTCCGATTGGCATCCTGGTCCTGTGCCAAATGGAATGCGGTGTTCAACTTTGTGAAAGTCTTATACTCATGCCATGTAACAACGGTGTCATCCGGCTGACAGTGGAAGACCTCTCTAAAGATGGCAGTGTTTCTGAGTGCATTCTCAAACCACACGTCTTCATAGAAAGAATCTTCCAATGGGTCCTGGAAACAATAAGGATCAATAAACTTGTTGAACTTGCTAGAATTTTGTGGTCCATTGATGGCATCCAAAAGGTTCTTGATAGCAGGAGGGTCTAATGCCACAACTGGGATGTTATCACCTGGAAGTCCTTCAACCATGTCATCCTCAACACCGCCAACGTTATGGTGTAACTCATCCAAGGACTCGTTCAAGGTACCACCGCTGCCCAAAGTATCCGCCAGAGTATAGGATACACCATCAACAGTCTCAGCACCGACTTTGGAATCAGTAGTGGTAAACAAGGAGGGCAGATGGGCCTTCGCACGTTTGTCATTTTCCTCAGAGGCTAGTGACTTGTGCTTAGCCGCCACTCTCTGCAAGTAGGCAATTCTCTTCAACATGGTCCACCTCTCTTGGTTTCTCTCAGCAACAATAGGCTCTTCATCCGAAGTTAAAGACAATGGATCCTGGACCAATTTCTCGTCGTTCAAAAATTCCAACACCTGGTCAGCGTTTGGAAGAAAAACATCGGTAGTATCATTAACCAACGATTCCTTGGCCCAGCGTTTCAATGTCTTCGCAGCATCAATGCGATACTTGTGATAAAGCTGAAATCCCATACGGTCACCGCCTCTTCCTTCAACATCGCTACGATGCTCAGAGTTGTTCATGATTCTAGCATCAGAAGAATACTGCTTCTTGTCTCTCAAACCAGCATTCTCCTCTCTAGCACGGTTGTTGAACGAGTGGAATGCCAAAGAAATTGGCTCATGTGCCTTCACTTGCAAATGGACCGGCAAATTGGCTTTAAAATCCTGTTGGTTAATCTCAGCAAACTCAGAATCACCAGAGGCGTCGACTTTGTTGGACTTCTTGAAGTGCTTCCATCTATCTGTGCCATCAGGCATGTTCAAGACATCTCTTGAGGCCAACTCAACCATAGAACTTCCGACTTCATACTCCTTGTTGGAAAAATCATTGGTCTTAGCCTCCTTACCAGTGGTAGTCTTCTTGGCCAACTCTTCAATCTTGCTAAACCTTCTCTCAACTATATCCAATATGTCCACATCAACACCCATGTGCTCTCTCATAAGCCTCATTCTCAAAGTGTGAGCAAACTTGGCAGCCTTGTACGGTTTACCATCCATCGTACTGTTGACAAGCTCAGTATCTCTAACAACAGCGGCGACCTCAGAGTCTCTACCACCCTTTTGCGATCTCTCGTTGATATTGGCAGATCCAATCAAGGCAATCCGGTCATCGACGATAAGTGTCTTGGCATGGATGTACAATTGCTCGCTCACCAACTTTCTCTGAGGACCGATTCTACCCCATTTTCTCAAGGAATAGAATTGGATGTAATCATATGGGTTGATCTTCAACTTCTTCAATTTGCCAAAGATGGAAGTATCACCTCTAGATATGGACTGATACTGACACTGCATGATTACTCTGACAGCAGAACCTTCAGCCTCATCGACTTGACTTTCGAAACCTGGCATCAATGGAATCAAAATGAATGCCTTCCACTTCCTCTTCTCAGTGTATGCTCTGATGATTCTGTCAACCAAGGCGTCGCCAATTCTGTTCTCAATGATAGTGCCGTCAATGGTGGTACTGGTCACGAAGAACTGATTCTCAAGGTAGACATAGTGCTCTGAGGTTTCAATCAGTCTCAAGTAGGCGGATTGGATAGACTTCTCAGTTTCTTTAACACCCAGGGACCAGTTACCAGATGAGCGCACAATTTGAACCTCACACGTTCCAGAGAGATTGAATCTCGCCAAATCTTCGGGAAGAAGCTCTGGTGGAGGCGTCAAAAGTGGAGTTGGTCTCGAAGGTCTCTTCTGTCTCAACAGGTAGTTCCATCTCTGGACAAAGTGTCTCGACAAGTCACGAGCAGGTTGGCCAGCCACCAACATGTGAACATCATGCCATGGCATACGTGGAGTGATCTGTCTGTCATACATCGTGTCATATGGCTTGTCCAAGTTGGAGAAGTCTCTGACTCTTGGATTGGAGTAGTCCTTACCTGGAAAGGTCTGGAACTTTGTAGATGAAGTTGTGGTCTTGGTAGCAAAGTCATGTGGAGAATCATCAACAAGGACGTGGTCAGGCGTGTCATATCTTCCGTAGCAGAGATCAATACCGCCGACAAAGGCTGCCGTATGGTCAATGATGCATAATTTCTCATGATGCGCCCAGAAGTATGTGTTCTGGAGCCACTGATTTGGTGAACGAATAACATGGACGTTTGGATGTAAGTCAATCAAAGAGTGCTTCGTCCACAGAGAATCGGTAACCACGGTGGAGCCAACATTCCTGTAGATTATAACGAACACTTTTACACCTTGCTCTGCCTTTCTCTTCAAAATTCTGTCAAGCCTCCACTCTTGGTTACCATTAGCAGGCCTTCTCATGTACAACTCTGGAGACAACCACCAATCATGGATGTAAATAACATCCTTGGCCATTTCCATAGCAGAACTGACAGCCCACATGTAGTCCCTTCCATCGACAAACCACTGAGCAAAACACTTCTCTCTCACTGGAGCAAAACTGCCAAACCTGTGCTCATTAGCCCAGAGCGTATTCTTTTGCATGGCCTGGAGAGAGTGAACCCACAACTTGGCCTGGTTCTCAGATTTGGCTATAACCTTGAGCTCTCTTTCACTATTCTCAAGCTTGATCGTGAAGTGCGGGATTCTCTTGTTGTCCTTCGCTGTGGCATTTGCACTTGCAAGAGACATGCCATCATCATAAAATGACTCGTTATCGTTACCAATGTCATCAATGTTATCAGATCCAGAGAATGTAATCTTGAAGTCCTTATCCACTAAGAAGACTTCCAAAGGAGTTGTCGAGTATATATCAGAGACGTACATGACATATGAGTTTCTCACGAGGAACCACTTGTTTGTGTGTCTTTCGACCATCTGCTTCCAATCACTAACCTTTAAATGACCCACTCTCCATCCTTGAGCCTTGGAACTAGAGCTGACGATCAAATGACCCTGCTTTCCTTGATACCCAGTTTCATAACTCAACAAGACACCTAGAGGCGAAAGTTCAAAGAATTGGAACAACTTATTGGCCTGTGGACGGAGCGAAAGAGCCAAGATCAACTGCTTCAAATAGTTCTCAATCTTGAGTCTGTGTGACTCGGAGAAACCATCCAGGTCATGCTCTTCGTGACGAGAAGATACCATAGATGCAATTTTATGGAGACGCTCTCTGAACCCACCAGAGCCACTAGTACGCAAGGATGTGCTGGATGCGATGCTCGAATGTCTCATTGATCTCGGAACAAATGTGTTTCTCTGAGCTGCGTAGTCATCCTGATCTGGGATTGGTACTTTTGCTGAGAGATAACCATCGTTCAAAGTCTGTGATGGGTACTCTGGTACAACCTGCTTGTCATATTTCGGGAACTTTGGAAGATCAACATTCTTCTGTCCCTTGAAGTTCTTGGACTGGAAAAGAGCTAATTTCAAGCGAGAGTGTAACCCAAGAAAGTCTCTGTGGTCTTTAATGACGGTCCATTTCAGTCTGTTGGTCCCCACGCCATACTCCAAGTGCAATTTATACTTCTTATGACGGCTCCCAGGTGGTGTAGAGTCTGTAACTTCAACGGACAATAATGACAAGAGAAGGGGTGCTCTTCTGGTTCCATACTCGTCATTCAAGAAGCTTGAGGCCATGAACAAGGCAGCAGGAGAACCAGAAAGCAAAGTAGTGATCAAATTCGAAGCTCTGATACGTGCAGCCTCCTCAGACTCATCCAGTGGCTTCTTCTGTTGCTGCTGCTGTGGCAGCTCGTCTTGAAGTGTGTCTTTTCTTCTCCCAAACTTCAACACACGGCCCCAGTCCCTCCAAGTGTCGTTATTGAAGGGTGCTGCTGGAATCTTGGAGAACTTTCTGTACCACGTCGGCGTCTCACTGGGCTCAATATCATCATTGATTCGCTGGCGGGGAGATGCCGCCGGATCCTTATCCACAGCCTTCGCCTCACCATTTGTAGGTGGCGTTGTTCTGTTTGCATGCGGCGCTGTGGTAGAAGAACCCAGCCGTTGCTCATCATCCTGGTACTTGTGGAGGACGTCAGCCGTCCAGCTGAATTTGTTGCCCATGAACTCAGGCTTGAAGAGCCCACCTTGTGAATTTTCATCCTCAATCACCCAATCACCTCGTTCTCTCTGTGAGGGGCTCTTTGTAGTGTCATTGTGTGCCTCTCCGTCATCTTGCGCAGGTGGCTCATCGCCATTGCCACCCTCTCGGCGCTTGGGCGGCGTCCTCATGATGTTTTGTGACACTTCCTCGAGCATTTAGCACTGAATTATCCCGAAGGGGAAGGCGTCAGGTGAAAGCTGTGTGATTTCCCGCAGATTGGATATAAGTGCTCTCTAGAGTGAACTAACCGCCGATCGAGGTGCCTGATGGTCTGGGCTAAATACAAGAGCTCGGGTTCGAGATGGATTATGCAGGCGGCAACCGTAAATCAATGATACAACAGGAAGCCTTGGTGAGCGTTTCTGGGTGAATTTTGATATTCCTTTGTATGCGTTTACTACTCTGAAATTGTGTGTGTGTGTGTACGCGTACTCTGCTGAGGCTATGTAAACTGATGAAAATCCATAGAGGACTCAACCCCACGCTCGTTTCAGTCACAAACTCGTTAATGGTTAGTATGAAACGGTCCAAAAATGGGACTTAAAATGAGGTAGAAAGACAGAATCAGAACACCCAAGATCGCATATCTATGACTATTTTGACCACTTAGTGCCCTATTTGAACCAGAAGTCTCCGACGCGGTATTCCGCCAGCAGAGCTATTACTCAAAAGACGCCTTGGTGTGAAAATGTGCCAGTGTAGGCGCAGCGGTGGAGTAAGATCATGAAAGGGAGGAGAATCTATGATACATAGCCTTCCTCTCTCTTTGAACAGGCTCAGGGTATGATTTCACTCTTCCTTTCTATTAGCCGCCGTATGATTCCTTGTTGTTGTTTTTGTTTGTTTGTTTGTTTTTACTTTTGTTATAGCTGAAGCCATATCGTAGCCATAATTTGCAAACTCCGCTACTACTCATCGCCACTGCAAAAACAGCGTATGCCCAATCACACCACAACCAGCTCCTTTGATCACGGCTAATGACAATCGAATCTGTCTTCAAGGGTCACATCACGGACTTCCATGTAGAGGTAGCGGCCCAGTATGGTGGACTGGGGAAGGCGCCTGCGCCATCTGGCAAGAAAAGACAAAGAGATGAGGTAGAGTGGAGAGGACGGCCCTTGCTTGACGATCTTTCGTACATCACGCTATCTCAAGGCACGATACATTGCGAGGAGCCACTGAATGAGAGTTACAGCGCGTTGGGAGAGGATGGTGAAGTCTTCTCTGGCGAAGTCTCTGCTAAGGTTCTGGACGGACATCGACTGCTTCTGCGAACAAAGAAGAGAAACAAGATGAGGGATCAGGCTCTGGCTACATTGGAACTGGCAGGCGACAAGAAAGAGGTTGACACAGTCATGGCCAACGTGCGGATGCTGAACTTCCCAAAGCTCGTCCTATCATACTATTTCAAGATCTTGACGCCGTTGACATTATCAGTGATCATCAACAAGGACCGATCAACCGTGTCGTTCAGATTGGCGTACAACTATCAGACAATTGAGTCCCTCTACTTGGACAAGGAGATTGATGCCGTTGGACGTATTCAGGATCTCATGGAGCATATTGCCATCTTGCCACAGCAGCCACCACAGACTGTCTCGGAAAAGCTCTTCTACGATACCATCACCGAGAAGACGCAGTCATATCCTTCAGCCGAGACTACCCCAGTCGTATCAGAGCTTGAAACGGATCTCTTGAAGTTCCAGGGAACTACCGTTCGGTGGATGCTATCACGAGAGCACGTCACATATAACGAGGAGACACATCATGTTGATACATTAACTACATTTGCCGACGATGACTACCTAAACGACGATGTGCTGGTGAAGAGAAGACTCGACTTCATCTCACCAGGGTTCTATCTCGTGGAGGTCCCATCACTTGGGCAGAAGCTGTGGTATAATATGTTTTCTGGTAACATCTGCTCCAAGCAGAGTGCTACAGACTTCTTGAAGCGTGAAGGTGCGCCTACAAGGGGAGTGGGCCTTTTATCAGAGGAAATGGGTCTTGGAAAGACTGTCGAGGTTGTATCACTGTGTTTGCTGAACCCTAGACCGCTAAAAGAGGCCACCTCGGTGACCACTAATCTTCAAAATGGGAGAGAGATCTTGAAGGCCAAAACAACTCTGATTGTATGTCCTGACTCTATCGTTTCCCAATGGTATGAGGAGCTGGTTCTCCATGCCCCAGGTCTGACTATCATGATATATGAAGGACAGGGGTCGTTCGGATTGCAACAACCAAGCGAAACGGCCCTGGTTATGTCTGGCTATGACATCGTTATCACATCGTACAGTGTCATCTCCAGGGAGATCCATTACGCCAAATACCGTGTTGACAAGCTCAAAAGAGCTAGAAAAACGACACTGAAGAACACTGAGATGAATGGAGAGAACATCAATGTGCTCTCGAAAGAGGCCAGAGAGACTTTGAAGGAGATGTACGAAGATCTGGGGGCTATCAATGAATCTTCAACAAGCAGTCGTATAGATTACACTTCTCCACTTGTATTGCTCGAATTCTGGAGATTTGTGCTTGATGAGGTCCAGATGGTCGGTAAGACAGTGACCAATGTTTGCTCCACGGCAAAACTCATTCCAAGACACCACGCGTGGGGTGTCTCTGGCACTCCAATCAGAAACGGTCTCGATGATTTGAACTCATTGCTGCTGTTCTTGAATGTTTTTCCCTTTGGTAACACCCGAAGATGGAAACAGCTTCTTACCCACCCTTGTGAGTTTGTTGATATCTTCAAAGAGCTTTCATGGCGGCACACCAAGCCGATGGTTAAGAATGACATTTCGATCCCACCTCAACAGAGAATTCTCCTCAGTGTTCCATTTGGTGCCATTGAGCAGAACAACTATGAGGAGATGTATAAACAGTTCTTGTCTGATGTTGGGCTGGACGAAATGGGGAACCCGGTACAAGAAGACTGGGAGCCTGGCGGGTCCGTAAACGAAGCCATGCGAACCTGGCTGAAGACTCTAAGAAGAGTTTGTTGTCACCCTTCTTTTGGTATCGATGCTGTGAGGTCCTCAAGTATTGGATTCAGAACAATGGACAGAGTACTGACGATGATGATTGGTAACTCTGAGCAGGATATCATGGACGCCGAGCGTGATATTCTCAATGCTCAATTGGAGATAGGCCAGATCCTGGAGTTTGATGAGCTTCCCGGAAGAGCACTTGACGAGTGGATGGCTGCAAAGAAAGGACTTGAAGATAAACTAGCTGATATGCAGAAACAGAAGCCAAGTGAGTCAAAGACTGCCGCAACGAGAACTTTAATGGAACTGTTGCATAGAGCGTACTTCTTTGTCGCATCGGCACACTATCAGCTATACACACCGAAGATCACCAAGCTTGTTCCTGGAATCGAGAAGCAGTTCATACCAGAAGGTGTCGACCCATTAACCTTCGATCCATCTACTCTCGATTGGTCTGAGATTGCAAAGGAGGTCACTGTAGATCGTGTGTTGAACGAGCAGGAGATGGCACATCAGATCGAAGAGCAACAGTTCTATGATAAGGCACGTAGATTGAGAAGAACTCTTCTCGCTGAGCCTACGAAGAATGTGAATGACTCATTTGTGAAGTTGAAAGATGAAACTGTTGTCCCATTCTCTGAAATCTCAGGGTTGCGTCTGGATGGATTCATTTTCCAAGAGTTTATGGCCAAGGTGACAACATTGGCCTGCCAGATGAACTCCCAAGCAGAAGTTTTGAACCAGTGGATTGAGAAGCTGAAACAGCTGCTCTCGACTCCATTGCTGGATACTGTGACTGAACCTAGTGGTGATGAGTATGAGGCTTCGTTGTACAGTCAAGATCACGCTTCTGTGCTTTTGATGTTTGTGCAGAGATGTATCAGAGATAGAGCAAAGATGGTCAATGGAACAGAACAAGGCGTTGTTGAGAACTATGAGACTGTTGAATCCACGGGTGCTTTGTTCGACCAGGAGTTCAGAAGGAAGTTGGAAGCTGAGTACTCTGTTTTCAAGAGTAAGGAATCACTGAGAAACTTGGTCATTGAATCCAAGGCTATCATCAATGATGACAAGACAGCAGAGGGTATGAAATACTTTGTCGATTACGTTATGAGACTCAAGAGAGTATATGATGAGCAGAAGTCGATGAATGATAAATTGAAGAACAAATTCCGCACGTACAACACTGTCTTTAATTTGAAGATCACCTACTTCAGAAGACTTCAGGAGCTTTCAGATAATGTGAGGCCATTTGACAACGTGACACATGGGAACTTGAAGAAGAGCGAGGCATTGAGCAACTTACGTCGTTTGATCTCCTTGAAGAAGTCACAAATTACCCAGAATGCTTCAAGATTAAGATTCTTACAGAGCTTGTCATTAGACGTGGTTGATGAGAAAGATAAGATCTGTTGTATCTGCCGAGGTACCATCACCATTGGTTCCATTACTCTATGTGGTCATCGTTACTGTAAGGACTGTCTTGGTGAATGGTTAAAGACTCGTCATACTTGCCCCATGTGTAACTCGTCTATTGGCAAGAACGAAGTGTACAATTTTACATTCAACAGAGAGGATATCGCTGTTCAATTTGGGCTCGACTCATCCGAGGAAGTATCTCAGGTATATGGCAACATGGACCAGGAGTCATTAACAGCTCTGAAGCAGATCCCATTGAAACACGACTATGGCTCCAAAGTGAATGCCATTGTGAGACAAGTGCTGTGGCTCAAGAGGCAAGACCCGTATGTCCAGATTGTTATCTATTCGCAATGGGGCCAGTTGTTGGATATGATTGGTAACTCATTGGGCCAGAACGGCATCATCACTCTTGGCTCCAAGAACGCATTGGATCGGAACGGCGCTGGCGGTCGGAACGCCCTCAAGGTGAACATCAGTATATTTAAGAAAGACCCCAATGTCACTTGTTTTCTGCTTAATGCTAAGGCTGATGCATCCGGCTTGAACTTGGTCAATGCTACACATGTGTTTTTGTGTGAACCGTTGGTACAGACTGCATTGGAGTTACAAGCCATCAGTCGTATCCATCGTATTGGTCAGAAAAAATGCACCACTGTGTGGACGTTTGCCATCCAGGGAAGCGTTGAAGAGAGTATCTTGTTGTTATCTGCACGGAAGAGACTGGAGTTCAAAGAACAGTTGGAGTCCGAGGAGATGACCAAGAATTCCAAGAAGTTGGTTGAGGCTAGTGGGGAGAGGATAGAGGATGATGATCTGTGGAACTCCTTCTTCAGTCACAAGATTGGACACCTCGTATGATTACAACAGACAGGAAGGTCATGATGGTCGTGAGATTATAATATAGATATATGTGTGTGTTAAACCTGACTTGTCCTTGGACTTGGGTCGTTTCCTATTTGTTGGTTCATGTGTTTCTGTACGGAGTGTCCTAATGAGAACCCTGCCAAGTGTTCCTGGATTCTTTCCAGCTCCGAGACTTTCTGAGGCCCCTCGAGATCATGGATCGTCCTGATGTCAAAGTCTTTGTTGTACGTCCCCTCGGAGCTCATTGTCGTTGTGGCACTGAGTTGTCCTCTTGGTTGCTTAGATGGGTCCACCCAGAGCGACTTTGTCACTTCGGATGACTTCCGGAGAAGACGTTGGAGCCTCTCACTATCAATGGGCTTTCTCTTTGGCTGCTGTGGTGCTCCTTTCTGCTGGGCTGCTGTCCTCAGATCGTTCATTAGTGGATGGAACGGTTTAATGTACTGGGACTCTGTCATTGTTTCATTGGATTTTTGCGACCGCAGCTTCTCAGGAACGATGCCAGCAGTACGTTGCAGGCCCGAGATCAAAGGTCTGTAGCTGAACCGTTTCAAGCTCTGCAAGTCGTAATTCAAAGAGTCCAGCAGTGTCTTTTGCTCGATGTTGGAAAACCCGCTGTTCCACGCCGTGTCGTCCTCTTCGTCCTTAAGAGCTTTGAGAGCGTGGATCCTCTGCTGGATTCTCCCCACAGGCTGTCGTATCTGCTGCTGCTTTATCTGCGGTTTCTCCTTCTCTGCTTCTTCACTATGGGCGTCTGCCATGGGGAATGTTGCATCCGTTGAACTCGTCGTGTCTGTCATTGTGATCGCATTTTCTTGTTCCTCGCCAATGTCCATGTTCATGTCGTCGAAAGCAGGCACAAGGTCACCGCCCATTGGAATCGACACTGATGCTCTGGAGCTTCTCTCTGTTCTCGCCACACTTGAGTGACTGTTTTCGGACGTTAAGCTGGGCCTTTGCAATGTCTGATATTTTTGCTGAAGCATCGACGAGTGGTGGGGCACAATTGTCTCTATGGTGGAATCGGTGGCATATGCGTTCATCGGGTGTTTGAATCTGTTGGCTGTGGCTCTGTGCTTATTCCTCTTGTCATCAATGGTTGTTTGTGAATGAACTGTGTGTGCAGAGGTATCTCTGGACCTCACAAAAGACGGCTGTGATGCCAAATCAGATGAGCTCTGGATGTTTTTGACGAGCTCTGGTGGACGCATGGTTGAGAGCAAATAAGCGTCCCTCATCAATGGCCGACCTCTTTGCTGGTGTTGTACTGCCGATGCGATGCTGTGTCGTTTGCCCGTCTCTGCCTGGTCCTCGCTTGAGCATCTCGTGGCAACCGTCATGGTCGACGGCGTGCTTCTGCTCTTCTCGAGCCGTGGGTGTGTGGGTGTCTCTTTCATCCTGCATCTGCTGACAGGGAGGGGGTAATCTCAATTATATTCTTAGTGAACAAAAGACAGTGTATAAAGCAGAATTGTCCAAAAAAAAACAGAATATTGCCTTGATCCAACTGATGATTTATCAAATCAACGACTTGTAGTCTCCGCCGCGCAGCCGATCATTAGCGATAAGCAATTTTCGCCCAGGAACCTAAACAGCGCCGATTGTTAAACTGCAAACGGCCGCGCGCAGATCACTGATAAGGAGCGGCCAATTACCGCTTATAGTTGTTGTGTTTTTTTTTTCTTTAGTATTCGAATAAAGGCTTCCTCCCTTTTTTTGGAATTTCGTAGTGGCGATTGCTTGGACAATGTGGAAAACAGTACAGTTCTATACTTTTGCAAATGGATCTTTGGCCGAGCGGTTTAAGGCGCTTGACTCAAGATCAAGTATCGTAAGATGCATGAGTTCGAATCTCATAGGATCCATTATTTTTTTTGAATATTGTCTTTGACATCATCATATACGTCATGATATGATGCATTTGCTCGTTGTTAGTTTAGCCTGATGCTGTCATTAATCAAGAAGTAATCAACCAATTATTTAATTAGTGTTTATAACTCTGTGTGCATTTTTAAGGCGCGGGCATAGCCGAGAGCCCAGGCTGATATTGGCGACATCAACAACAAGTTGAAACTTTTTATTCTTCAATTCTTTCTTAAATTGCACATACATTCCAAAGAAAGAAAGAGTCAAAGATGGACACAGCGACTTTCACACAGACAGGCGACTGCGATTTGGAGATCCACTGCTCCCCATTCGGACTTTCGGGGATGTACCTCAAAGTTGCGGGCTTGGATGCTGTGGGTATTGGTTCAACAATGGCTAGACTTACAGGTGTAACGAATGGTAAATTACACTATAATTCGCCACAGGACCTTACAAACACCAAGTATAAGCTCTATGGGCTCGTTGAAGATGATGACATGCTGAGAATTGACTTTGTGAAGATCTTTGTGCGTACTGCTGCGGAGGAGAGGGATGCTAATGGTGGTGTTTCAAAAGTTGATAATACACTACCATTTGAAAACCCAGAAGACGAAGGGTACGAAAAGCCGGATCTGGTGTTTAGAGGGAAAGTTCCTGCAGGGAAACCGGATAAAGTAGAGCCGTTTATTGGAATCTTTAACTTTGAGAAGCCTCCACTTTTATAGCGGCGGGTATTGCCTGCCTATGTACTCTTATGTTATCTTATACACATATAAAAGGAAAAGTACAATCAGCTGAAGTACATGTTTGTCATTGTCTTTGCCATGTTGAAGCCTGACACCAGCGAGACGAGGTAGAGCACACCAAGCACCACAACAGGTGATAATATAAGCTGTGTATGCTCCAAAAACGGCAGGGCGTTGTAGCCATAGAACGTGATGACAAAGTAGTAGCTCAAACTGATGAAATAAAGTGAATTGCCGAGGAATTGGGCAAACCAGTTGTTCATGGTTAGCAATGGTAGTAGGATGAACTGGACCATATATAGCAGCACCCAAATGATCAGGAAGGAATTGCAGTGCACGTCAAAGCAATATGCCCATTCCAAGTCTCCTTCTGTTACCGCACCAATGGAGTCATTGCCACGAGACCGAAAGAATCTATTAGCCAACACCCAGCCTATTGTAGAGATGATCATTCCAATGACAAAGAAATCCACAAACACCATGTAGAGCACAAGCTTAAGAATCGACAGAATTCCGGGGGAATAAGCCACACCCCATGCAATGGCACTCAGAGTCAAAAATAGAGACAGTAATATCACAAATGAAGGATCATCACGAGCCCAACGGTTCTTTGTTTGTTTATGATAGTACAACGATTTGTACACTCTCTTTGGTGATACAATGAGGTAGAAAATTTCCCACATGGCTGTCTCGAAATCGAGGGTCGGTGGCTTGAAGAACCGTTTGATGTAAACTGGCATTTTGAACTGACTCCTCGATGACGATTGAAACCGTGAACTGCGACCAAACATCTTGGTGGAGTTGATGCGTGACGATGCACCGGATCTGTGGGATGCGACCTCGTCGTTGTGAAGGTCTGCTACTGATTGCGGCAGCACATTCACGGGGGCTCCCAAGCCGGGAAGGGTAGGAGTGAACGCTCTTCTGGCCATCTGATTTGTTTACTTCGAGACCAATCGCTAGCCTTTATATATATTGGGCCTTTTTGGGAGAATCATTATATATGTGCACCGCTGTTACTTCGCGAAATGATCGCGCTGACATAAGCAACGCTGTGGTACGCGCACACTGCTCTCTGAATCAAAACAACGAATGAACATCAATTAGTATACAGAAATCATATGCAAAAAAAATCATTAGCTGGGGATATTTTTTATGGAATTCAAAGTCTCAACGGAGGAAGTAGTTGTGCTTGCCCTTGCATGCTCTGTAGTCGTCGCCGTCAGCCTTGAAGTCCCATTCAATCTCAATATCCAGTTCTCTAGGGTTGATCTTGTTTGGACGGTTGGCCAATTTAATGTCGATGGTCTCGCCCTTCTTGACGTCAATGACGTCGTCAAGGTAGAACACGGTCTGTTTCCAGTGTGTGTAGTGGGCATGTGGGCCCGTGGAGAAGAACACCTCGTTCTTCTTGTCACCACATGGGAACCAGTTATCGAACCATGCGACAAGACCGTGGATTCTGTCATCTCTCGTGGCTTTCAATGTCAACTTGGACAAGAAGGCCAAATCCTCCAGCTTCACAGTGTTGATGTCGATGTATGTGAGCTTCCCTGTCGTGGTGTTCACATGGCCGTTATCCACAGTGTCGACCAATGGCTCAGACATGGCAATCTCGATGAATGGCGAGTAGTCAAACCCATAGACGTTCTCCCAGTAGTGGATCTTCTCATCCTTGTACTCACCGTCCTCAATACCAGCAATGTGCATCGACACACGATCTGGGAAGATCAAACCACCTTCTTTCAAGTAGTGGTCTCTGGCCCAGAGTACAGTGTCCAACATGGATTCGTACAACAAAAAGTAGCCCATCCACTCCGAGATGATGATGTCAACTTTCTCATAAGGCAACTTAACATCCTCCAACTTTCCTCTAACAAAAGTGATCTTATCAGAGAACCCATTGAGATCTGTGATCTTCTGTGCCATCTCGATGATATTCGACATATCAACTGCGATGACATGCTTAGCGCCGGCCTGAGCGGCAAACATCGACAGGATGCCGGTACCACAACCAACATCCAACACGATCTTGTCCTTGAACAACTCTTTGTTCTTCATGATGGCATTACGGTACGACAGAGTACGCACTTGGTCTTTGAGCATCTCCTCATGGATCCCAAAGTGGTCATACGAGGAGAAGTAGTGCTGCTCAGAAAACGGCAGCGTCTCCTTGTCGGTGGCTGAGTGGGCGGCGTCGGTCATCTTTTGATTATGTGGTAAACCCAATAGAATGTATGTAAGGATAAACCAGAAAAAGAAAAGCTCAGGATGTGTATATACTGTTAAACCCCTTGGAAATTTTTCATATCCGCGAAACGCACGTTTGGGTACCCTTAAAACTGGCATTTATAGATATTTATAGTGATTATTTAACTTGCAGAATCGGCAAGAATTGGCCGACGATAAGCATCGGGATATCAAATACGTCTCGCTTCACTGTCCATGTTGAAGCACAGCGGATTGGCTCACCGGTGGGGCTGAGTAGTGTGCACTCTGTGATAATGACACCGTTTAAGTCCCCGAATGCTACACTGGAAAACAAGCGGAAGTAATCCAGTGCACTCACGTCGTTCATCAGCTCAATGATGAAGGTTCTCTTGGATAGCATTTCTGTCTTTGTGTGTGATGTCAGCGATGAGAACTCTGTAGACACAGCGACGACTTCGCCTGTTCTTCTCCACATGATAGTAGGGGACGAAGATAGAGAACTCAACGATTCGTATTCCAAGAGAGACCGCTGGAATGATCTCTCGGCAAACAACAGGTCCATCTCTACGAGAGAACGTGTAGCAGCGATGAAGCTCGGTCTGTATGCTGCCATTGTCTCTGCGATCTGCATGAGCTGCTCTTTGTTAAATCGACTCCTTAGGTAGTCCAGTAGCGCATGGTATGCCCTTGGATAGTTGTATGGTTGCAGATTCGAAGTGTAAACGTCCTCGGGCACTTTTATCAGGTGTCTCAGGATCAGTGGGGACGTATAGTCCGGAGCATCGCCACTTAGTAGTAGATTGGGCACTGCGTTCTGTGCTGATCCCGTGGAGTTATCCGATAGCGAGATATAAGGTCGTGTGTTGTTATCGGATTGGAACGCCGTCTGAAACTCCGTATTGTATATCACAGAGCTCTGTGAGGGCGATCTCCCAGTAGAGTCATCTAACAAGTCTGTGAGTTGCGCGTATTCTTGGTTGGCGAACAGCGATGAGAACACATCCGGGGAATCGACAGTGCTCATCCGCTGTTGATGATGGTGATGATGATGCGGATGGTAATGGTGAGAGACGGATGGCCTTTGTGCCGAGTGGGACACTTGGCGTGCCATGGAGTGCGGCGGCAGCAACGGCGGCGGTGGAGTGAACTCGTGTTGGCTAAGTACTTGTTCGTGTTCGGCCTGGTGTTGTGATGTTGTGACCAAGGGCGTATTCGTAAGTGGCGTTGGGTTCCCTGTGATCTCAGCAGTGGAGTTGCCAGCTTCACTATCAGCCGACTCCTCGGACTTCCCCTTCTTTGAGTACTTGGACCGCTTCCGTACAACATCCTCGCACTTTTCAGCAACGCCTCTCTTGATACAGTTCTTGCATGGCCTTGAGGAGTCACACTGCAAGTGCTTCGAGTGGCAGAACACACACGCCCGCTGGATCGGCTTGCGGGAGGCCTTCTCGTGATCCGCAAGCTTCTTTGTCATCGTTGCGTCCTACTTGATTGAGATGATCAGAGCTGCTGGTTTGTGGGGAAAGATGTAAACAACAATGGCGTGGGGGGATAGCCAGGGAAGAAATTGGACAGGCTGTTTTTGGAGCGGGGTTTTCAACAAATAGTAGTGCTTTCTTAGAGAGCGAATGGAATAACAAGGAATCCCCTCAGATTTCCCATAAAAGTTTCCAGTTCAATCACTGATATTTTCCAATCTTTGAAGAAATCGCACGTAAACAGCCGAAAAGGGCCAAAAGCGCCAAATTTTTTTTTTTTTAGACGCGAGCTCCGAGAGCCCTGGGAACTGGGGAAATCCGGCGTTAGGGACACTACTCTGCGGTTAATATAAGGCATCTCATCTCATTCTATAGAACAGCCACCATTTCGTCCAAATCCCGGGTAGTATCATGTAGCTGTTGTACACGGTCATAGGCAAACTCTGGAAAGTTCTGTGTTTGCTCCTCCTCCTCGCCAGTGTTTTTGCCCATATAAACAGGCTTCTCCCATTTCTTAGCGTATTTCTCTGGGTCCCATACTGAAGAATACTCTTCCTTCAATTTGCTCTCCTTTTGGCCTTTCAAGTCTTTCTCCAAACGCTCAATCTCCTCTGCATCCTCTGCATCACTCTCATCCGACAGGTCGATATCCAACGACGAAGAAGAAGAGTTGTTCTTCACCTCTCTCATCACAGCTTTACCATCCTTGCCAA
Source organism: Petasospora taoyuanica (assembly GCA_030567055.1). Lineage (NCBI taxonomy): Eukaryota > Fungi > Ascomycota > Saccharomycetes > Phaffomycetales > Wickerhamomycetaceae > Petasospora > Petasospora taoyuanica. The sequence goes on from JAKUBZ010000010.1 coordinate 135,450, forward strand.
TGGTTATGTCCAACACTCGTTTACCACGACCGCTTAATTCTCTTTCTTTCTTCTCCTGTTTTCTCAGCTGTCTCTGTTGTTTCTTCAATTGGAGGGCCTTCTCCACACCGCTGGACCAGATGTTCAGATTAGAGCCAGTAGGCAATTCAAAGTCTGAAGCCTGATCTATGATTCGAGTACGTTCAGCGCTGTTTGACTGGAAGTTCAGCAAGTTTTCCAGGTTCTGCTGAGCTTTGAGAAGGTCCTCATCCTGTGTCTTCTGGTGGCTATAGAACTGCAATTCTTTATCCTGTTCTTCCACTTCTTTCTGCTCTTTCGCTCTTTTCTTATCAAGTGCTGACTTCTTTGCCAGATCACTCTCCAATGATTTGAAGATTCTTTCTTGTTCATTCCACAGGTTCACACCGGCACCCGAGGATATAGTAATTTTTGCCTTCTTCTTCTTTTTTTCCACCTTCTCTGCTTCTTTAGGCTTGTCTTCTAACTGTTGCTTCTCGGCTTCCAATACCTTCACAATCTGTGCTTTCTCCTCTCCGCTGATCAATTCAGTCCCACAGTAAGAACACGGCCTTAGCCCCTCAACAGAACAGATAATCTTACCACAGTTCAGACAATTAGGTGCGACTTCAAACAGAGGGTGACGAGTCGCCATGCAATCACACGTCTTGGACCCATTCGTCCGTGACACCTCCAGTTGTCTTAGAATAGCATCGAGATCTTGCAATGAGTCCACTTTCCTCTGTTTCTGGCGCTTCTCGGATTGTTTGGACACCTTGGGCTTTGGTGGGTCTAATAGTTGCGACGTGGTAGTGGATCCCACAGCTTTGGACAATCTTGGCTTATTCAAGTTGTTCAATTGCGAGGTTGGAGCTGCTGGTTGGTTCCATGGATTAGCAGTGGTTCTCCTTTGTGGCTGTGCCGGTGATGGTGATCTCTGATCGGAAATTTTCGGCGTAGGAGCCCTGGATGGCACTCTCGAAGGTACTCTCGATGACGAAGACGAACCACTCGCTGTGAAATTGGTTATAAAGTCCAAGGCGTCTGGGCTCTCCCCAAGAAGACCTAGCCAGTATTCAGTAATGGCGGAGTGCGATGGTAACTTCAGGGCATTCTGCACCATTTGTAAAAGAGAATCTTCATCTAGGGGAAGAAGGTCTCCCAGTTGTTTTGCAAGCGTCCTTGGGTCTGCCATTTTGTGCCTTTTCAGTCAGTATGAATAACACATTGAAGTTAGTGAAGAATTGTGTGCCCTATCATGCAAAAAGTTCGAGCGTGGGAATATCGCGGGCATTCAAAAGCCTATGATATGGCTCGATCAACACTTTTTTTTTTGGTTAGTAAACAATAAAATGTGATAGGCATAAGGCTAACCATAAAAATGTCGGATTTATTAGCCAAGATTGCACAGTTAAAGAGTATGTGTGTAAAACCCCCCGTGTGAAGACCCAAGACTAACCGCCAGGCTCTATCAACGAGTATAACAACAACAAGGACAAGGACATTGCCGCCAACACTGATAAGCCATACCGTGCCAACTACTCAGCAACGAGGCCCCACAGAGGTGTGTACAGAGGACGTGGGCGTGGCGGCTACCCTAAGGGACCAGTGAGAAACAAGACGCTCGTTGTGAACAACGCTGTGGACCCGAATGGCGAGTTTGTGTCTGTGAAGTCCGCCAGTGGTTATAAGTTGGTGAATAAGCAGCTATACGAGGAGGAATTGAAAGACAATGCAAAGCACGATGCAGTTAGGCTCGCATTACGGAGGAAGAAGGAGGAGATCCGTAAGCACAAGGCGGACGTCAGAGTTTCAAAGATCAGAGTGAGACTGGATTACTGTGATCACACATTGATTGATGGGCATTTGTACGCAGTATCACGATACGGTGCTAAGCTCGCCCTTCTTGATGCATCCGTCGATGGAAGACGTGGGGAAGTACAGTGGAACGGTTGGACCTACAAGCGAGACAATGCAGGTAACCTCAAACTACAGGGTCAAAAAGTGTTTCTGAAAGAGCAATGTCGTTTCTTTCAAAAGACAGGCGAGTGCTCTCGTGGGACAAAATGTAAGTATACACATAATAAGGAGAAAGTCGCTCTTTGTCCGCGGGTTATTAAGGGGACATGCTCAGGGGTACAGCCAGATGGATCAATTTGCCATTTGTCCCATACCCCATCAGAGTTTAACGTCACATTGTGCCATTTCTATCTGCGTGGCAGTTGCAAAAACCCAGAATGCCCCTTCTTACACACAAACCCTGAATTGGAACTCGTTTGTCGCCAGTTTTCCATTGGTGGGTATTGTTTCCGTGGAAAGCAATGTCAGTTCAGACATGTGCATGAGTGCCCTGACTATCAACTTAACAAAGAGTGCCCTAGAGGGAAGAATTGTCGCTTGACACACTCCAAGAAGGACAACTTGGACGCCAAACTCCAGTTCAGCACGTTAGACACAAGTTATCTCCAACTTCCTAACCTGACTGCCATTGGCGATATTCATACAGACCCAAGAATTCAGCGCCATGAGATCTTGGATACCAATAACGACACAGAGATGTACTACGACACCACAGATGACGAAGAAGCTGACAATGACATCACAGAGAACATCGAGCAAGACAGCGACTCAAACTTGGAGATCGACGCTGACTTTATCCAGTTCTGATCTTTACCATGAGGGACCCATATGAATCTAATGAATTATAATACTACATCCACACTCCAAAGAGTCGTAGCCCTAATGGGCCGGGTAATCCCATCGATCCTAATTTGGAAGGCATTGAAAAATTCTTTTTTTTTTCTTCTTCAGTTCGCGCGCGCACTATAAAAGCGAGCGACGCCGCTCCTAAAGGTGCACTCCACCTTCTTGAACTGGTTTTAAAAGGCTAACATCAGTAGTGGTTATTTACTATCTCAATAGTTATAACATTAACACTATGGGGTGGGGTTAGCGCCCTGCCCCTAGGAACCTAGCACGGGGACAGCGCCCGTTATTGGGTGCGCTGGCCCTTTTTAGTGCGTATCAGCTAAGTCTCCTCTGACTGTCTTAACAGGACGGGCACAGTGTGATACTTCGTTTCGGTTCCTTAGAGTGAGTTCTGGCCCTATGGGATAGCGTATGAAGACGGCTGTGGTGACGGTGTGTAATGCACCGTCCTTGGCAAGCTGTCCTATCCGTCATGGTGCTACATTGCCTTTGTGTATAGCTAGTTTAGCTCTTTGTATAATGCTTTAATGGATCATTCCATACAAACTATTTGAGTGTAGCTGCGCTACTACGATCACCAAAATCACAATTATATATGAAAAGTGTTGCCTATATACACGAGAATAGAAGATCGTTGGATGTAGTGATCGTGATCAACATGAGACGAACCATTGTGTCTGTATCTGGGGGAGAAATTGATGCAGTATGTGTGGATACAATAGAACACTTGGAGTCTTATGTTTGTATATCGTACTATTTCTCTGTTCGCTGCTCCTCTGACGGTCCACTATCCGCTGATTCCTTTGCAGCCCTATCAGCTTCTCTCGCGTTGAGTTCGCTCTTGAGCTTCTCTGCTGCCCAGAAGACTTTTGACTGGATATAGAACGAATCGGCCTTCTCCTTAGAGTTGATGTCGAACAGCATGGAGTACCTCTCGTCGATCTTGTCCAGTGTGACGCTCTTCAAATCAATGTCCAAAATCTTTGCAGATTCATCCAATGTGATGCCCAGATCACGGCTGCCTCTGGTAGCTTGTGTGGCAGACTGTTTAGCAGTCTGTGTAGCGGCCTGGCGGTATGCCTCAACAAAGGCGGTACCGAACACCTTTGCACCGGTGAAGATCACTTGCACAATGAGTCTATGAGCCTGGAGACTGGTTAGTTTGATGATCGTTGGAGCGGGGGGTGAGATCTTGAGCCCTGAAAAGTGCATTTCAGCGGTGGCGAATGCTATACAATTGATCTCAGAGCACACACAGCTGAATACATACCATGTTGATCCAATTCTAAGCTTTAGAGACAGGCCTCTAATCATTAATACCAGAATGCAGGCCGCCATCCTGTGTCATCAACAGCCTTTTTTCTTCGGGTCCTACGAGCCCACCGGAAGTCAGCCACAAAAGCACACCCTCGGAACTCCATGCGATGATCGGCGAAAATCGCGAATTTGTGCATCGTAGCTGGCTCGCGTAGGGATTTCGAATAAAAACACACAGGAACGAGAGCCTCGTATAAAATAAACGAGCGAAGGTCCCAAAAGAATAGGACCCATTAACAAGGGAATCACCCCAGTCATCTCAGTCACGGCGATTGTCGTACAAGCAGTATCCCCTGCTCATAAATATAAGAGTTCTCTGCTCGCCTGTTTATTCCCATCTTTCCTTTCCCCCCAAAAAACAGGAACCACAACTGTCAACAACTGCACGAGAGTCCTTAACGAGCTAACCGCTGGGGTTTATCGCCGGTCTGAGAATTAACACACATACCTACACAGAACAATGGCCAACGAGCCGGCCTCCGCCGCAGAGGCGTCGGCGTCGCTGTTGGAGGACGCCTCTACGCTATTGATGTTCCACAACACAGCAGTGACCGCGGGTAATTCCACAACAACAGGGACTATTGCCAATACAGCGCCAATGAGCATGGCGGTAGCGAGCACCGCCCAAGAACAGGTATCAGGGCTCAACGTACCGTCAAAGTCGCCGTCTCCGGGCTCCGTTGGGTCGTCTGTGCCACAATCAAGGCCTGCTCAGCACCCACAAAGGCAACATCAACAACAACAACAACAACAACAACAACAGAGAACGGCGGCAACAATAGCGCCACGCATGACTGGCATAAGCTCGCCAGGACCTGCGATTGCTGCCCTTGCAGACTCAGAATCGGATGGTTCAGACAAGGATAAGAGCCAGAAGGCCATCGTTGCCGCCGCCGCACTAGCCGCCGCTGCTGGGATCCCACTACCGCTTATACGAAATGCCGCCATGGAGCCAAGTGTCGACGAGGCACTGAGGAACACCATCAAGGAGGCGTCGAGGGAGTCTTCGACTGCTATTTTGAATACATCACAGACAGAGGTGACGAGGGAGCAGTTGGAGGCTTTGCAGGAGCGAGCTGCTATGCTTCGTCAAGCACAGCAACAGCACAAACAGCAGCAGCCAGAGTTCACTGCTAAGGAGATCGAGGACGATGCACGTAGTGACGCTACAACAGCTGAGCTCAACAACGATGACGAGCTAATGACGACTCTCAAGAAAGAAGAGCCCAGTGAAAAGGACACACAGGGCGACGAGACACAGGATGAGAAGCCAGAGAGTGAGACCACCACTACCGCAGCACAGCAGCAGAAGAAGCGAGTGAAGAAGGCCAAGTCAAATCCGGTGCTCAAAGAGTACATTGTGGATCCGGATGCCGGCATCATCACCTGCGTGTGTGGCTTCAAACACGACGATGGGTTTACGATCCAGTGTGACCATTGCAACAGATGGCAGCACGCTGTATGTATGGGTATTGACTCTGATGAAGTGCCGGAGAAGTTCATGTGTAACGTGTGTCAGCCACGGAGACTCGACTCGAAGCGGGCAAAGGCATTGCAGCTGGAGTATCTGGATGATTTAAAGCGTAAGGGTAAAGGCGACGCAGAATCTGACGATAACGACCAAAACGATGGTGAAAAGAACGAGGACGCTTCGAATGCCAATACAAATACGTTCAAGGACTCCAAACCAGTCATCGCCAAACCAAAGCCAAAACCACAACCTACAAATGCGTACGGTAAGAACTTGGAGGAGTCCGACATTCAAGTGCCTGAGTCCAAGACAGCGCATAACGTTGGGTACTACGAGCTTCAGGAGTATGACTATCAGGACAACGACGTCTACCTATTTGTGAGAGAGAACTTAAAGCAGGTCACCACGTCAGAGTTCATCCGTCTCAGCGATGAGGAGTACCAAGGGAAGCAGTTTGCAGATGTCGATGTCAAGCCATACACAGAGGTGAACAACAAGAAGTTCAACGGAATCACGAAACTGGGGCTCTTTGCACAGTCTCATGTCTCCCCAGGTGAATTTATTCAGGAGTATCTTGGTGAAATCGGTTTCAAAACAGGGTACATTGCAGACTCTCGGAACCAATACAGGATATGGGGTGTGGAGAAGCCATATGTCTCATTTGTTCCTTACACATCACTCCTCGTTGACGCCAGGCTCTCGGGTAATTCCTCTAGATTCATCCGCAGAAGCTGTCATCCAAACTGTGAGATTCGTGTTGTGCTTCTTGAAGGCGGTGGCATCAGGCTCGTCATTGTTGCCTTGAAGGCCATTAAAACGGATACAGAACTCACATTGCAATGGAACTGGGACCCACGTCATCCAATCCGTAATATAGTGGAAGGTAACACATTTGATTCCACTCCGGATTCTGATAAGCCATCTTTGGTGCTTTCAGTGGAGTCCATCCTCACCTTCGTCGAGTGTGCTTGTTCACAGACGAACGAATGTGCTCTCTCCAAAGTGAAGAAGGCCAGTGCACATATCTATCGCTCCACTAGAAAGGGCAACTCCACATCAGGACTGAAGCTTCTGCAAAAGGAATCTGTCTATGTCTCTATCCAGGAACGTCTGTTGGCCAAGAGTAAAGCCGCTATCGTTGACTCTGAACAGAGGGCCAAGACTCTGGCACCACTGTTACAAACCACCACCGCTGTGGCAGAGGCAGAGATCACAGTAAGACCGTTCATTTACACATATATGAAGAAGAGGCCACGCACAGCGCTGGAAGAAGAAACCACAGAATCTGTGGCGATTCCACTAGAGGTACTTCCACAAGAGGTATTGATAACAGCTGTACCGGATGCCCAGCCAAAGCCGGTGAAGAAGTTGAGTTTTGCAGACTACAAGAAGAAAAAGAAACCAACTTAAGATCAATCATTATGCACTGTTCATGACCCCAGTTAATCTATATATATATTCGATGACGATCACAGCCCAAATGTACTGTAGATACACGCTACGGTTAAAATCCAGTGGCACCTGCATTCATTATACCCCCAGATCGAAGGTAACGTATTCGTATCATCATAGCCTGAGCCATAAGCCCGGAAGATTCACAGATCATCAGAGTCTGTGCCCGCCTCTCCTGGTTCTCCCCTCAAGTTGAACTTGGAGTACAAGGCCTCACTAAAATTTGGATCCACAAGTCTGTCATCTTGATCATCTCCTATATCCAAATCTGGAATAAAGGGATCGGTTTGGTTCTCCAATCTTGAGAGGAAAGCACTATTGGACTCACTGTCATTTGAGAACCTCGTGTACTCCATCGACCCGTTGGCAACGTCAGTGATAATGGGATTACTGTTGTAGATGTTGCTGAATGTGGAAGGCCAATGTGACAAGCCCTGATAAGTCTGCTCAGGAGCACCCATACTAGGAAATTGAAACACATGAGGGCTGTGGTAATTGGCGTTCAAGTCAACTGTTGAAAGCTGTGCATCATGGTTGAATTGCTGAGACTTCACCGGGTCGATCTTCATTTTATTTGTAAGTGAAGGATCGATATGTGTTGGAGCAACAGCAGCCTGATCGCTGACTTTGTTGATAGAGTGGTAAATATCTGATGTTTTCGTATTTTTCTGATTCTCATTATTAGCAAAGCCAGCAGCAACACCGATATTAGGTGTAAGAATAGGCATTCCCTGATCGTTTGAGAAATTGAAAGAGTAGTCAAAGTCGAAATCACTCTTGTGCGTCTCTCTGATACCAACAATCTGCGAAGATGAGATGCGCCTCATAGAAGAGATCACAGGCTCTGTACAAGTAGTTGAAGCACTCGAGCCACTAGTGACAAGCTCAGGCTCATCATCAAGTGCCATGAGTCGGTGATCCTCCAGTGGTATTGGAATAGCATGTTTGCAACTTTGGGCCGAATGTCTAATGCCAGCAAGTTTTTCACTTTGCTCAATGTCAAAGAAGTTTTTGGATGGAGCTTTGTAGATCTGATAAAGTGGCAAACCATTTTGGGATGCATGGTGATAGTCATCGACGCAGGTTCCCTTAAAAAAGGGCATCTGACAAATCATATCCACAGTGGCACGTCTGTTAGGGTCCCATGTTAAACATTCTCTAACCACATCACAGAGATCTGTGAGAGAAGGTGCACGAACAAATGAGGTGATGTCAATTGCTTTAATATCTGGAAGACTGAGCCCGAGAGAGTGAAATAACTTGGCGCCTTCTGGCCAATAGCCATATTTTGGGATGTAGTTGTCAAGCCCATTTGATGGAGATGGTGTACCCAAAAAGTGCAACACTTTCCAAGTCTGATCCAACTCATCGCTTCCTGGGAAAAGAGGCTTAAACATTGCCACTTCTGCAGCGACGGATCCAAAGGCCCAGATATCCACTGGTCTGGAGTATGAACCTTTTCTCAACAAAATCTCAGGTGACCTGTACCATCTTGTAGATACATACGATGTGTATGGTCTCTTGTTATTGACTTCTCTAGCGAGTCCAAAGTCTGCGAGCTTCACCACAAAGTTCTCCCGGGCCTTTTCCGGGTTGAGCTTTCTGTACTCCGAATCATAAAACCCTGGGGCCAGTGACACTAAGATGTTCTCTGGTTTGATATCACGATGAAAGAATCCATTTCTGTGTATGTGACGAATACCATTGAGCAATTGTGCCAAGATAGACTTCAAAGATGGCTCAGAGAATTTGCGAGATTTTCTGGCTTTCATCAACTGGTAAAGGTTCTGATCCATACACTCCATCGCAATGTGCAATTGAAAGTTCTTGTTGTCAATGAACAACTCATATATCTGCACCAAATTAGGGTGGTATTGAAGAGCCAAAATGAATTTGACCTCCTTCACTTTAGTGTAATCATTCAAGAGATCTAATCTCTTGTTCATCGTCTTGATGGCAACAAGGCGATTCCGCTTGTTGTTAACATTCATGTGCTCATAGTCTTGGCCTCTCTCCATCAACGTTCCCTTAAACTCTGACGACTGGGACCATTGGAGCAAGCTGAATCTACTCTTCACAAGGCAAACGTTTCCAAAGCTTCCACTTCCCAATTCTGCAACAAGGACATAGCGGTCATGAAAACTGCGGAGTGGAATATAGTGCGGCAGGGAATGGATATCCGTTGGTGTCAAATGCTGCTTCTTTTCCTTACTGGGAGGATCGTTTCCCTGGTCTGTAGATATATCCGACATTATTGCGTACTCGAATCGGCAAAAAATTAGTCTTTCTGTTGTCTGTTCAATCAATCTGTGTTTCCTTCTAAGAAGTGAGCGGGTAAATCTGGGGTAAAACAGAGGACCAAAAAAACAAAAACAAAAAAAAAACACAACAACCCCCAGCAAAGGTTGGGCTGGGAAACTGCAAGTTAGTACACTGATTTTAACACGGAGTACATGTGAGAGACCACACACAATGGACCTGCAGCAGGCCAAAGTGTTGCTGTGGTTGCCCTAGGACTCCTAGGTCAAAGGGCAAAGATGATGGGCGGGTAAATCATTACCAGACAGCTGCTGAGAGAAACAGATGAAAAAAAAAGCCCCTATGGATGTTCCAAAAGACCAACTGTGTTGCGTCGACTGAGCAACCTGAGGATCCGCTCTTAAAAAGGGAAGAAAGAGATAGAGCTTCTCTATTTAGGAGTTTGCCGCCGAGATGGGGAAAGGGCAGAAGAATGCGTAGTGTTTTTGTTTTTGTGTTTTTTTTTTTTGATACTGGGGTAAGGCGATGCGATGCCTGTCAAAACAGTACGTGCTGATAAGATTCGCGAGGCGCGCACGCAGCGGGGGTCCACCATGAGGGCCGGGGAAGCGCTACGCACACTTAATCAAAAGTCTGGCCACCTGCACAGTGCAGAGAGAGTCTCGCAGTCGCTCATGGGGTGCGTTAAAAGTTCAAGAAAAGAAAAAAAAACACAGCGATCACTGTGCGGGACGTTAGAGACTAAGTGCGTTTCTATTTGGTGGAGAGGTGGACAAACTTCCTGGTGTAATTCTGTTCTTGTGTCAGTCCGTGGAGCTGCTTAAGGTCATTCCCACATAAACTTGATACAAGCTTATGGGACAGTGCTCATCGCATAGCTGCCCAGGTAAAAAAAAAAAAAAAAAAAAAAAAAGACGCGCTTGTGTTTTCTCCAGCTTGCTCCGTTTAACTCCGGGAGCCTGTATGGAGACGGATCTCCATGACAAGGCAAGGCACATACATCCATAGACTCGAACCTCGATATAATCCACTAGACAATAAACATGACGATCACCCATGGGTCCTCAAATGAATCACGGCTATTAATCTACAAGCCCTGCACTGCACAGATCATAGAGCGCTTCCGGTTGGTGCCCACCAGTTCCCCCGCCACCAAGACAGCTGGCGATGGCTCGCGCCCTAATTAGCATTGACATGCGCACGCATCAAATGGGCAAATTGCTAACTTTGTAAGCTGCAAATCATACTGAAGTACAGACTTGAAAGACTCTTGAATCCTTGCCTTTCCCCATACAGCTGTTAGATCCAGAAGAGAGGGACATCGCACTCGCCAGCTAAGCAGTACTGCCCATTTGAGACGCATCCAGCAACTTATACTTCGGATAGTCTCTCGCTGTGAAAGACTTTCGGGTACTACCACAACCACCACAACTTTTCTTCCCCCCTTAAAAATGAGCTCTCCAGTGTCCTCAATCGAGGATCAAGAGTACTTCCAATCTGTCTCGGGACAGCAATCATCACGGGCATCGTACTCCCCAGGTGGGCAGCTAGCAGTGCCACCGCCAGTGAGGCCATCACTTGCTAGGCTTAACAAGGACTCAGCGGCACACCATTCGTCGCCCAGTATCATGACGATGTCCAAGATGTACCAAGAGCAAAAGAACAACAGTAGGAGTCCTGAAGGATCGCACACCACATCACCGATGCTTTCACCATCGGTGGGGTCATCGAGGAAGATCCGCAGTTTGGTGCCACAAGGGCCATCGAGCATTCAGAGAAAAGTACTAGCTCAGAAGAAGACGGAGCACGACTACTTCGCTAAGTCACAGGGTGGTTCCAGTAGAACTTCACCGGGTAAGGACTCTCCATTGACATCACCACGACTTCCAACGTTCCATTCCAGAGCAGGTATGACAGAGGAACTACTCAATACACCCCACACATCGCTACAATCAAGAAGCCTATCATCGTCCAAGATCTACGAGCGTCGTATGAAGCAACTTAATGAAGACCCTGAAGACGATTCTGTGGATATCGCAGATGAGCAGCTAGTGGATCCGGGTATGGATGAACAATATCATAAGAAACTTGCACAAATTACAAGGCCTTGTCGTCGTAGTAGGGCCAAGCTGGTCCCTGGTGGAGAGGATGACGATGAGGTGGATGAGGAAAACGAAGATAGTGATATCGATATCAACTCTTGTGATGATGAGCACGATATTCAAGAAGAGAAAGAGCACAACACTGAGAGTCATTCTGATGGTACTATTGCAACAGAAGAGCAAAAGAGCAATAATGGATTCCCTTGGTTCTTTGGTAACCAGAAGGACAAAGAAAGGGAGACAAGCGATCGAGATTCAGATCACAAAAAGAGAGGGTTCTTTCATCGTGTTGCCTTTGGGGAAGACGATGAGTTTGAAGCCACAGGTGTGCACGACAACCTCTTCTCTAAGCTTGTCAGTGGCGGTGGTCCATTCGCAGAGCGTAAAGACGGCGAAGAGGATGATGAAGAGGCACAGTTATCTTCTTCCCGCAGACCATCTCCTCCACAATACAGGCCACTTGTTGATACTGATGATTTCAAGAAACAGGCGAAGGAGATCATTGATTTGCACAACCGTCCGTATGCCAAGTCTCAATCGTCCAACAACTCTCAAAACTTTTCGGATGAGACAACTTTGGGGACAGCTGCAAGTTCTAGTAACTTCCTTGCACCAAATCCTGACTGGTACGATGAAGACGATCCGAAGTACGATCAAAACCTGGATAGTGCAGATGCAGAGTACATTTCCCCTCCAGAGAAGGTCCGTGGTGGTGTTTTGTCTTCCCTTTTGAAGCTATATGATACCCCATGGGACAACTCAGTAAAATCCAAGCAACTTTCACCAGATGGAGAGTCCTCACCCGTGATATCTGGTAAGAGTACACCAATGGTAGAGAAGGCTAATGAAAGTTTCCTCAGTGCAGTGAATTCCGCTTTGACACGCAGTGAAAGTAACTTCTTTACACACAGGAACACCGCGAGCGCATCAGAGTCACAGTTGAAGTTTTCCTTGGGTGATAACGGGAAGAAGATTCCACGTACCGGATCATTGACCAACTTACCGACGTTCAACAGGACACAGAAACAGAAACAACACAAGCCAAAGTCTAGAAAGGGCGCTACCGGTATCATGAAGAGCAGGAGGGAGCAGGCAAAGGCCAAGATCACAGTTCATATTGCAGATGTGCTGCACCGTCAGAGATTTATTCTGAGAATGTGTAAAGCACTAATGCTGTATGGTGCTCCTACCCATCGATTGGAGGAGTACTTGACAATGACATCGAGAGTACTGGAAATCGACGGACAGTTTATTTACTTACCAGGTGTCATGGTCGTGTCATTTGGTGATCCGACAACGAGAACCTCGGAGGTGCAGATTGTCAAGTGCACTCAAGGCCTGGATCTATACAAACTACACCGTATCCATAGAATCTACAAGCAGGTGGTTCATGACTTGTTGAGTGTTGATGAGGCTTCTGTTGCATTGGAGGACCTGCTGGCGCAAGCACCTACTTTTTCTCCATGGATGTGTATCTTGTTGTATGGGTTCAGTTCCTCAATGGTAGCCCCATTCGCCTTTGGTGGTGGATGGATCAATTTACCTGTGGCCTTCGGTACGGGTTGTATTGTGGGGTTCATGCAGTATGCCATTGCCCCAAGATCTCAGTTGTATGTCAATGTGTTTGAAGTCGCAGCATCTATTGTGGTGTCATTTATTGCCAGAGCATTGGGTTCTATTTCCGGTGCTGGTATTTGCTTTTCATCTGTGGTACAAGGTTCTTTGGCACTGATTCTTCCAGGTTGGTTCATCATGTGTGGTGCCTTGGAACTACAATCCCGTAACTTGGTCGCCGGATCCGTGAGAATGTTCTATGCAATCATTTACTCATTGTTTCTTGGTTATGGTATCACCCTGGGTTCTGCATTGTATGGGTGGATTGATAAAGATGCCACTTCTGCTACGACGTGCTCCGAAAAGCTGAATGATTGGTGGAGATTCTTGTTTGTCCCTGGATTCACCATTGGGTTGGCGCTTATTAACCAAGCAAGACTGTTTCAATTACCAGTGATTATATTTATTGCTGGTGCAGGCCATGCGGTGGCATATTTTGGTGCAAAGCACTTCTATAACTCTACTGAGCTCACTGCTGCGATGGCTTCCTTTGTCATTGGTATTCTGGGTAATCTCTACTCGAGAATCTTCAAAGGTATTGCCTTCTCTGCCATGCTCCCAGCTGTGTTTGTGCAGATCCCAGCAGGTATTTCCTCTGCCGACACATTACTCTCCGGTGTTCAGAGTGCTAACCAGATTGTCAGTAACACTACGAGATCAACAACTGACCAGGCCTTTTCGAGTTTGTCCGTCGGTATCACACTGATTGATGTCTGTATCGGTATCACTGTCGGGTTATTCGCCTCTGCCATTGTGGTGTATCCATTCGGGAAGAGATCCACGAGTATCTTCACCCTATAGAAGGAGGGGGGTCTTAGGAATTAATTGCTTAATGAATAGATTACGAATTAGATCTTGTTGTACGAGTATAGCATGAGCATGAAGAAATGGCGAAAGCATCCGAATACGGTAATCCTATCTGGCATTGCGCGCCAGTGGCACAAAGCTGTGACACAGATTGGCGGAATCAGCAACCGATCTCGATCGATGACACAATTATAATCCCCTATAGGAGCAACTGAGCAGTAGCTGAAGCCCTGCAAAAAAGGAGCCTGCAGGCTATGCGAACGGTTATATCCATGTGTGGAACCCCAGCATGCCCAAGGATCACTTCTCCATCTCAGCCTTGTGCCTTTGAAAGGGGCCGGACGAGATGTTGTTACTATATTAGGCTCATCTGACTTGACGTCAAAAAGCGCAAACGGCGAGATGACGTTTGTCCGCGGCCTTGATTGCAGACCTTGAAGTGGTCCTTGGAGGAGCTAAATTCCCGGTTCAGACTGGGTAAAGGAAAAAAAAAAAGGAAGGTTGTGTGGTAGGTTTGGGCTCATTTTAATGTCCTAATTTGAGTTCTTTTCCTAATAAACAGTGTCATTAACTTCACAAGATCGCCTTGTATCTCTGGACAGAGCCGGGGCGCGGCTTTGGAAACATCAACAGTAAACCTGTAATTTCTAGCACTTTCTCTCTTTTCTTTCGCAACGCCGCTGGCAAATGCAGTTATATGCTGTTCCTACGTCTGAGCAATTAGAAAACAGATCGGGTCTCTGTGAACCTACGGCCCGGTGCACTATACAGTTAGTAGATCACCTTGATCGCTATATTTCGCTCGCTTTTCCCTTTGATCTCTTCGCTCTTTTCGATTAGCTGCCCACACCTACAACCAGAAGAAACAACGTTGACAACAAATGCCTTCACCACCAGCATCGCTAAAGCACGAGGAAGAGCTCTCACCACAGACAAGCCCGGCAGCTAGTCAGCAGCTTCAGGTGCCCCGTCCCCAGCTCGTCCGCAACGCATCAGACACAGCGGTATCGTCGCACAGCATTATGACGCTATCCAAGATCTACAAAGAGCAACAGCACGAACAACAAAGGAGTGTCTCTCCACCGCCACCGACAGGCTCTAAGGCAAAGGGCAGTGCTCTCAGATCGCTGTCGCCAGCCTCACGCTCTTCCAAGAAACTACATAAGCGTGTGCTCTCGTCCACCTCTGTTGCCTCGAAGGACTTTGCCGCCGCTGTTAACGCTTCTGGATCCACATCCGCCTCAGCACATCAACAAAGGCAGAGTAGAGCCACATCCCCTGGGCCACGACTTCCACGTTTCCAGCGCATTGATCAAAGTACACCAAGCGACTCGACGCCGCAGGAAAGATCCCTCAGCAGAACAAGGCCAGCATTAACGCCATCGCTTAGCGCCTCCAAGATCCACGAAAGAATGAAGCAGTTTGAAGAGAACGCCGACAAGGTCATCCAGCAGGGCATCCTGGCAGGAGCTGATCTTTCGGACGAGCAACTCGAAGACGCAGAGGCTGATGCCAAGTACCAGGAGAAGCTGAGCAAGATGCAGGGCGACAAGAGAGCACAGTTCTACAATAGTGACGTTGAGAGCGATGATGTGAACATCCACTCGGACGATGACTCCGCACCAACCACTGAAGACGCCAATACCAATGAGAAGAAGAACAGCAAGGAGGCTTCCAACGACGACGCACGCTCTACATCATCCTCTGGTGATGACGAAGAGAAGAAGTTCAACGTAAAGAGCCTTTTCAGACGTCTGACGACTTCCCAGAGTCATCCTACAAACGATATCGAGAGTACCGCTTCTGGAGGCGTAAAGAAACGTAACTTCTTCTCTAGAATGGCGCTTGGAGAAGAGGACGAGTTCGATAATATCCCAGAAGACAACATCTTTGCTAAATTGGTGAACATGGGCGGTGGTGGCTTGGCACCTGGTGCCGCAAAGAACGTTGGCCACAAGATCGAGGATGAAGAAGCCGCAATTGAAAACCTGGCCCCAGGTGATATTCCCATGCATGAACTTGACCCTGAGTTCGAAGCCAAGCAATTGCTTGGTGCCCACCACAGTTACAATTACCCAAGCTCCATAGCTTCGTCTTCTAGAGATGACCAGAATACACTGACGGACAGTCTGTTGGCACCAAATCCAGACCTTTACCTCCGTGGTAACGATTCGGATCTCTATGAGGCCAATGTCGACGCTGGTGATGAGAACTACATTGCCCCACCGGAGAGAGTCCGTGGTGGTGTTCTTTCATCGCTTTTGAGGCTGTACCAGAACCCTCAGGAAGCTTCACGTTCAAGGCTTCATCTGGGTAGTGAAAGTGAGGGAATCTCTCCGATCCCATCGAGGTCGACTTCCCCAATCCGCGAGGGCGAGGTGTCACACGACAAGTTTGGCATTGGTAAGAAGCTCAAGGGCTTCGTCCCGGGTGCAGGCAAGAAAAAAGTCACTATTGATGACCACAGCCTTCAAGGACACCACAGAGGTTCAAGTATGACAGACATTTCTACCTTGAAAGACAGTCTCAGACCAAATCTCGGAAAGAAAGCTGGCTCCTCCACCTACTTACCATCTTTTAACAAGACAAATCGACCACCCGGCTCGAAGCAAAACTTGATCAAGGGTGCCAGTGGGCTGATTAAGAGTAAAAGAGAAGCTGCAAGAGCCAAGATCACAGTGCACATTGCAGACTTGTTGCAGAGACAACACTTCATTTTGAAAATGTGTAGAGGTTTGATGCTTTATGGTGCTCCCACTCACCGCTTGGAAGAGTACTTGAGAATGACTGCCAGAGTGCTGGAGATTGACGGTCAGTTTGTCTACTTGCCAGGTGTGATGATCGTGTCTTTCGGTGACCCAACTACAAGAACTTCTGAAGTGCAGATCGTCAGATGCGCACAGGGTCTGAACTTGTACAAGTTGCACCGTATCCACAGAATCTACAAGCAGGTTATCCACGACTTGGTTGGCGTCGAAGACGCCTCAAAGGCGGTTGATGACCTGTTTGCCTCCCCTTCTACATTCTCTCCATGGATGTGTGTGCTGATCTACGGTGTCAGTTCTGCTGCAGTTACACCATGGGCCTTTGGTGGTGGTTGGATCAACTTGCCTATCTCGTTGGGTGTTGGATTACTTGTTGGATTCTTGCAGTTTATTGTGTCACCAAAGTCCAACTTGTACTCCAACGTGTTTGAAGTCGCTGCATCTATTGTGGTGTCTTTCATCGCCAGAGCATTGGGTTCCATTTCTGGTGTCAACATCTGTTTCTCCTCTGTGGTTCAAGGTTGTCTTGCATTGATTTTGCCTGGTTGGTTAATTCTCTCGGGTTCTCTTGAATTACAATCCAGAAGTTTGGTCTCTGGTGCTGTGAGAATGTTCTATGCCGTCATTTACTCCCTGATGCTTGGTTATGGTATTACATTAGGTGCCGCTCTTTACGGTTGGATCGACTCTAATGCTACCAACGCTACCACCTGTTCCGATTCTATCAGTGACTGGTGGAGATTCCTCCTTGTTCCATTATTCACCATCGGTCTCGCCACCATTAACCAGGCCAGACTTTTCCAACTGCCAGTGATGCTGTTCATCTCGTGTGTCGGTCACGTTGTCAGTTTCTTTGCATCAAAGCATTTCTACAACTCTACAGAGTTCACCGCTGCCATTGCCTGCTTCGTGATTGGTGTGCTGGGTAACCTGTACTCGAGAATCTTCAAGGGTATTGCAGTGTCTGCAATGTTGCCTGGCGTGTTTGTCCAGATTCCTGGTGGTATGGCGGCACAGGACGCCTTGCTGTCTGGTATTCAGAGTGCTAACCAGATCACGAGTAACAGTACCACTGACTCTACAAACCAAGCTCTGAGTGGTCTCGCTGTCGGTTTCTCTTTGATCCAGGTGTGTATCGGTATCACCGTTGGTTTGTTTGCCTCCACCATTGTTGTGTACCCGTTCGGTAAGAGATCTACATCCGTCTTCACATTGTGAGGGCCATACAATACAGTTCATTAGATGTCGTGATGTAGTGTGGCGCACATAGATAATTTGCAAAGCCGGAGATCGTGAGATCCCTTCCTATGAAAAGATCATTAAGCTCAACACAGCTACGACAAGGAAGAGTACAAATAGGTAATTTTTTGTGCGTGTATCATAAGACTAAGTTTACTCGACCTGGGCGTCAAATTCCTCACCCTCGACCAACTCTGGGATGTCATCGTCACCAGCTGGGGCAGCACCCTCAGCGCCAGCGGCACCCTGCTGCTGCTGCAACTGAGCGGCGAGCTTAGACAAGATCTCCAAGTTCTCAGCACCCAACTGTGGGATGATGTTTGGGATCAACTCGGTGATCTCCTTCTCCTGTGGGATACCGTAGAAGCCGTAGGTGTTGTGCTGGTTGGCGGCCTGGACACCGACTCTGTTGAAGTGGAGGACCTTACCGTCGTCTCTGAAGAAGTTGGCCTCCTCGACACCTTCCAGGGTCTGAACACCGAGCTTCTGGAGAGTGGCCTGCAACTTGCTGTCATCGGCAATTGGGGCGGCGTTGGACTTCTTGGCCTTTCTTCTGACACCACCGACCTTGGTGTTGCCCTTCTTCTGCAACTTGGCGAGTTTCTCCTGGTCAATTGGCATTTTGTATGGGGGTTTTAGGATAAGGTTCTTCTCTAAATCTCCAGTATGTAAGAGACCTTCGTCGACGTTTTTTTTCACACTCCAGTCCACCTCGCCTGCGGTGAAAAGTTTTGGAAAATTCGCGACCATGTACTAAAAAATCTCCCATGGTGTCTGGGTGTCATCATAGAGCCATCGATCTCTCCAATTTTATATTGGCGGGGAAACTCTTTGTTTGTTTATCCTTTAATCTATTTGTTTACACTTCTTGAGCATACACCATTCCAAGACAATTATAAGTAGGGATGGTTCGCTCGACACAGCGGCTGTGCGCCGACCTCGCCCACAGCTACTCGAAGACGCTGCGGCTGCCGAAGACGAAACTGGCGAAGCGAAGCTCATACGACAGGGCGGTTCAGGACCTGATTCCTCGTTCGTCACAGGAGGTTTACCGGCAGCAATTTGAGACCAGAGAGACCACCGATGATGTTTTCATTCTGCACGATGGGCCGCCTTATGCCAACGGCGACTTGCATCTGGGCCATGCACTGAACAAGGTGCTGAAGGACATCATCAACAGATTCAACGTGCTAAAGGGCAAAAAGGTGTACTACAAGCCCGGGTGGGATTGCCATGGGCTCCCGATTGAGCTCAAGGCGCTGGAAAAGATCAACAAGAAGATGCAAACGGACTCTTCCACGATACTGAACGTCCAGGCTATCAGAAAACTCGCCAGGGATCACGCCCTAAAGACCATCGAAAGCCAGAAGGCCGATTTTAAAGCACTTGCCATCCTCGGAGACTGGGAGCACAACTACAAGACATTGGACCACGAGTTTGAGGTCTCGCAGCTCAAGGCGTTCCAGCAAATGCTGGCCAAGGGGCTCATCAAGCGCCAGAAGAAGCCCGTGTATTGGGGGTGTGAAACGCATACTGCCCTCGCAGAGAGTGAGCTGGAGTACAATGACAAGCACAGATCCACAGCTGCATATGTGAAGTTCCCACTGGTAAGTATGTCTGAAAATTTGTCTTCTCAGTTGTCTCCTTACTCCAACGTCTCGGTGCTCATCTGGACATCGACACCATGGACGATTCCTTCCAACAGAGCCATCTGTGTCAATGAGCAGATTACATATACCGTTATCACATCCTCCAAAGAGTCCCTGTTGGTTTCCTTGGAGCTCTCAGAGTCTCTCATTGCGCTCAACTCAGAGTACTCTCTCACAGGTATTTCAATTCCGGGATCTGTTCTAGTAGGATCCCAATACACCAACAAGAGAACAGCAGGCTCCACTTTCCCAATTCTCCACAGTGACCATGTCACGAACACAGCAGGTACAGGGTTAGTCCATTCTGCTCCTGCCCATGGTAATGATGACTATTTTGTGTGTTTGGCCAATGGCATTGAAGTGTTTTCGCCAGTGGATCAGTTTGGCCAATACACTGGTGAATTGCCAGAAGGGTACAAGGAAATGGAAGGTATGAAAGTCCTAGGTGAAGGTACGCCAACGGTTCTGAGGCTCATGGAGTCCGCTGATATGCTCTTCCATGTGGATAAGAGCTACATTCACTCGTACCCGTACGACTGGAGATCGAAGAAGCCAGTAATCATTAGAGCCACGCCACAGTGGTTTGCCAACGTCGGTGATGTCAAAGGTAAGGCCCTCAACGCTATGGAACAAGTTCAGTTTGTCCCAGAGAAGGGTAAGAACAGACTCTCAGCTTTTATCAAGAACAGAAATGAGTGGTGTATCTCCAGACAAAGAGCATGGGGTGTTCCGATCCCTGCGTTGTACTCCAAGACAGATGAGAACTTTGTGCTTATGGACGATGAGTCTGTGAAGCATATTATTTCCAAGATTGAGACACTAGGTACAGATGCATGGTTTGAACCGGAAGAAAACGTTGAAAGATGGTTACCACCGACTCATAAGGGCCAAGGTGCTGATTTCTGCAAGGGCAAAGATACGATGGACGTTTGGTTTGACTCTGGATCCTCGTGGAATGAGATCCGTAAGTTCTGTGAAGAGAATGGATTACAGAGAGAGGTGTTGGCGGATGTTTACCTCGAAGGATCTGACCAACACAGAGGATGGTTCCAATCTTCTATCTTAATCAAGGTTGCAACTTCCGATGGCCCAAGTCCGAGAGCACCATATAAGACCATAGTGACACATGGATTCACACTGGATGAGAAGGGTGATAAAATGTCCAAGTCTATTGGCAATACCGTTGTTCCAGCGTCTTTGATCAAGGGAACCAGCGAATTACCTGCTGTTGGTGTTGATGGTCTCAGATTATGGGCCGCACAGGCTGACTACACGAATGATATTACCATTGGTCCTAATGTGCTGAAACATGTTGGTGACGCACTGAAGAAACTCCGTGTCTCGTTTGCCTTTTTGTTGGGTAATCTCAATGGGTTCGAGCCAGAGCATAAGGTGGAGTATAAAGACATGCCAAAGATTGACCAATACGCATTGTCCAAGCTTTATGGTATGAACGACGAAGTACTAGCGTTGTACGAGAGTTATAACTTTAGCAGAGCTTTCAAAGTGTTGACCAACCATTTGAATGTGGAGGGATCTTCTATCTACTTCGATATCGTGAAGGATAGGCTATACACTGATTCTGTTGACTCTGTCGAACGCCGCTCCGCGCAGACCGTGTTATTGGAGTTTTTGAAAGTCTATTGCTCTCTCTTGTCGCCTATTGTGCCATTGATTACCCAGGAGGTATGGGACCTAGCACCAAAATGGGCCCTTAAGGACACTTCCAGTCCTTTACTATCGGGTGTTGTTGAGAATGACGCAGAGATGAGAAAGGAACAGTTGGAGAAGGAGTTCCAAGTGTTGTGGACTGTGAAAGATGAGATCTTGAAACTGCAAGAAAAGGGACGTAAAGAGGACAAGACTATTAAGAGTTCATTGGAGACTGATATCTATCTGTATGCCAAACTGGATACATTTATCGGTAGGGTGTTGAAGAAGTATAAAAAGGAGCTAGTTGAGTGCTATCTCGCTTCGGAAGTGTACGTTAACAAGTTGGATCTTCCTGAGAATCCATCTTTTAGATATACAGGAAGGCTCACTTTTGAAGAGGATAACTCCTCAATCGCTATCTCTGTTTTACCTGCTGGCGGCTCCAAATGTCCACGCTGCTGGAAGTATACATCTGAGTGTGAAGATGTGCTTTGTGGGAGATGTGAAGATGTTGTTTCGAAGCTGTAAATATAGAGAGTATACTTGTATATATATAAATGTTTGTATAATTGAAGATTTTTTGTTGCATATTACGTCATGGTTAAGAGCCCTGTGTGCTTCTCCATTAGATCTGAAGAGCGACCACAAGCAATTCATCAATGTTGATCGATATTACTTTCAAATGATTAATCGCAATCCATTTAGTACTTGATTGAATATATAAAGCCAATGATGCTCCTACGATCAAGAATACACCGCTTCCCATCCGCTTTGAGTCCTCTCAGAACCCTCAGATCACCATTCATCAGAGGCCTTCATCAAACACTTATCAAACGTCAAACCCCACAAAGAGACCTATTTAAAGAACTTGAGAAGCAACCGGTGCGCAAAGTGGGGGTCACACCAATGGAACAAGAGAACAAGAAACAATCACGAGTGAAGGCCATTGTGGATAAACTACCGGGTCCATTGAGGAAATATGGTCTGAAGCTTGTGGACGCACCGTTCTCCCATATCTCTTCGTTCTTGATTATCCATGAGTTCACTGCTATTGTTCCGTTCTTGGGTCTATGGTATCTGTTCCATGAGTTCCACTTCCTGCCTGCTGACATCCCGTCGTGGATGCTGGTGAAGTCCATGGGTGTCATTGAGAAGATTGTGAGTATCCGGGGATCATTTTCCTTTGTACTGTGTGTGTGTTTTTTTGCCGAGTACTAACAACAAGACAATACAGCTCGGAGACACCGTTGCAGACTATTCGATTCAAGACCGTACCCGGTTGATCATCGAAGGTGCCACTGCCTATGGTATTGTCAAGGCTGCCTTCCCACTCAGAGTTGTATTCTCTATAATGCTGACGCCGTGGTTTGCTCGTGTATTCGTTGGGCCTGGGCTAAGTGGCCTGGGCAAACTGGTGAAGATGGCAAGAGGAAAGAAATAAGAGCAGTACAAAGCAGGTTGTTATATACTAATACTATACTTACTACGCAAGAATTTGTACCAATGTGTTTGTGTGTACTCTCAACGCTTAACCTCACTCAACACTCCACAATAGATTGATGTTCCCTTGAGCTTCGAACTCGGTAATGTCTCATTGTCAACCTCCACGACTGCAAAGTATTCCATTCTGTGGCTCTTTGCATTCTCTTCTTTGGCAGGACATAGGCCTGATGAGATAACGATCTTAAAATCTGGTTGTACATCTCCTGTTTTGAACAGTGAGGCCAATGTAGCATATGGTGAATACATCACTGATGATTTGGCATCTTCAAAGATATTCAAGCGAACTTGTAGTAGTAGAAGGTTTTTCTTCTCCAAAGCAGATCTTAGTGTGAATTCAGAAGCTTCCCATAAAAATTTTTGAGATGTAATAATCGAATGGAATTTATCCAATATCTTTTGTGTCAACTTATAATCATTGATAGGGAAATAAGCAAATGCCAATTGATATGTCACTGGCTCATAAGCAGGAACAGCAGATTCAAACAATGAACCCAAAACGTCATCATCTTCCAATTTTTCCAATTCTTTGGCCTTTTCTAATAAGAAAGCTCTCACTGCGGCAACGATATCTGCTGGTGGAATATCAGTTGTTGGATCTGTCTGTATGACTTTATAAGGTTCAGAAGCAGATGGATGTGGGACTTCTTCTAAAGAAGGCAATGGCTGTGCGTGTGCAGCTGGAAGTCTCTGGAAATAAGCACGCTGGACTTCCTTAGGGACGTTGTGATCGTCAAATATTCTTTGTTGTGTCATATAAATTATAGTCCTCTTTTGATTGTAGCTTTTCTATGTGGTTTCAATTTTCTATATAGGTTAACATAAAAGAATTATGATGGCCCATATGATGGCCCCCTTTATATACTTTCAAAAGAAAATTACGAATTGCAATCACCTCATGACTAAACGTTTAAGATAAGACGTGTGATCAATCAGATGATTTAGCTGTAGGTTAAAGTCCGATGTAATGCATGTTTGTATGCACGGTTGTGAGCCCTGCTCGATACTGTTACGGTTACGAGCCCTGTCCTTTTTTCTGAACACACAGTGAGTGGGAAGGGGAAGATCACAAGTTGTGATTTTATCAATTGATCATTTGATCATTTGATCAAATATTTCATTATCTTCTCTTGGTCGTATCACAGCATACATAGCACACACATATACACACACACAGAAATGCTTGAGACGAAATCAATAAACAAGATGGTGGTGCTTTGCAGAGTGAGGAATCTTCATACCACCTCCCCTTACTACAAGTACACCCCAATGGCACAGATACGGCAACAAGCCAGAGAACTAGCAGAGTCTCTCAAGAAGGACCCATACATCAAGTTCACCACCAAGGAACTGATTGGTAAGCCAGCCAAGATGGAGATTGTCAATCTGAGGAAACCAAGAGCTAAAAGAACCATAAGGCATAAGAAGACAATGCCTGAATTACAACCGATGGGAGCAACAGAGAAGCTAGGTGATATCATAAAGATGGTGGGTGTGTCAGAAAGTGCTACGAATCTGTCACATCAAAGCATTGATAATAAGATTGAGTTGCTCAGGCAGATACGTCGTAGCATCGACGAGACAGAGAAGGAAAGGCAGATATCATCATCACCGGGTATTAAGACAGAGATAAAGAGAGAAGACCTGGAACATTTCTTACAGAGAGCTAAGGAGATGAAGGATGAAGATGATGAGAACCATTTCAGGGAACAGCGGCGATTTGAAGCGTCTTTGCAACCAACCAGGACTCTCCAAGGGAAGAATTTCTTCACGCCCGTTGATGAGCAGCTGATTCAAAGTGTTAAGCGTACTACGTCAGCGCCACGGTTCATCCTGGAGCACCATAACAATAACAACAACAGAGATGAGCTGTTGTTCCCCAAGGTGCACAAGCCCAAAGAACCCGAGTTTCTGGTTTGTATTGGTGGTGGTAAGCAACAAGTCATTAGTAAGGACAACCCATTGGGCCCACACTACAAGGCTCCGGATTTGGTTTCTCTATTCAAGCAGTTGGATAAATCCGATACAACACTGGCAAATAAGTTAGAGAAACAGCAGTGGCGACTCATTGGTGTGAAGAGCATTGGTGTGACTGTCTTGGTGTTTGAGAGGGCCCTGGGAGATAAGCCAAAGACCAACTGGATACGCTTGATTGGATGGACTACTGCAGTATCGTCTTTTTTGGGGCTTTACGCTATGGGATACACTCAGAAGGGGACCCAATGGGGTGTTGACGTCGACGGTGAGCTCGTCAAGAAGTAAAAAAGAAACTTATTATATTTATATATATACATACTATAGATGCATCATCATCTCCTGATCCTTCTGCGGTAGTGATTCTGTGTTCTCAGCGATAAACACATACTTGAATTTGTTAAGCATTCCCGTAGTACCATTCCATGACCTAAGGAACTCCACTGTTTGTCTATCGCTGAGGTCCGGGATCTCATACCCTGTTTCGTACTCGTGCAACTCGTGCTTCTTCTTGTTCTCCAGTAGCATCTGTCTATTGGAGGCAGGACGGCCTTTACGTCTCTCACTCACCAGTTGGTTCACTTCCTCATCGTCTCTCGTTAAAAAGGCCTCAATGAAGAGCTTCATGTCATCCAGCGTGAATACGTCCTTCTCCAAACGGTTGCTGATGGCCTCCTGTAAAAACTTAATGCGCATCATCTCCATCTCTTTACGCTCCATGTGTACCACTTTCTTCGTCTGAATCTTTTGCTCCCTTAGTGTCGCACGGTTTAACTGTTTGAACTTGCGGCCTTTCGGGTGCATTGCGCCTTTGGACTTCTGTATCGTCTTCTGCACTTTGGACAAGGAGTGTTGGATCGGCATCTTGTTGTGTCTTTTTTTTCTTTTAATCCCATCCAAACTGATAGAAAGTGTATATACTCAAACCAAAAAAAATTTATATATGTATATATTCCATCCCTCATCGCGAATACCCCATGCGGCAATTGCCCCCATTCGTACAATACGCGCACGGAAAAAAAAAATTTCCACATTTTCCACCAAAGTTGGTCGTTTGCATGAAAGTTTATCCCCAAATATCAAAAGCATTGTTAACACATATTGTTACCATAACGGAAGCTTTCCCCCTTAAAAACAAAATCAAACAAGCAAACATAAAAAAAAGGCAGAGGGAAACACAATGGTCTCCTACACAGAAGAACAACTCATCGAGCTCCGCGACACAGCCGTCGTGCCTACCAGATTCGACTTTGAACAGTTCACAAAGAGCATCGAAGAGCACAGACAATTGCAAGAACAACAGCAGGAAGAGCACGGCGAAGGGTTCACCCATAGAAGAAGATCCTCGCACCATGGTACAAGACCACTGTTCAGAGGCTCCAGAATGAAACCAAAAGAAAGAGTCGTTGCCACGCCAGATGAAGACGGTTGGTTCACATTGGGTAAGAAGAAGCAGGGTTCAGTCTCTGGTGAAGATGCTACCCAGTCCAGAGATGAGTTCAGAGATGCAAACAACACAAAGCAGACCGCTGCAAAGGCCCGTCCAAACAACAAGAACATCACCTCGAGCAAGCCAGCTGACGCCAGGGATATCACCGCAGATAAGCCAAAGTCTTCGTTCAACGCTTTCGCTGCATTGGATTCAGAAGAAGAGGACAGCGACTGATTATAGTCTGTCTCTCTCTCTTTCCTTCATACTCCAGGCCAAAAAACGAAAAACAAACACTCTCAAGAAAACTACAATAAAGCAACAAACAAAAAGGGGAATTCCCATACTCCAGTGTATTTCTAATGCTCTTTCTCCAGGGGATCTTGCATTCTGAATAGACACTGCTATTCTCTCCGTATCAAAAATCAGGTAGTACGGCCGTAGTCATTCAAATCATCCCCCAGTGACAAGTCTGCTAGCAACGTCATAGCATCCGTTCGTTGCCTCGATACATCACCGTTCTTGAATTGACCATTCTGTTTGAGAGATACACCCGAGATGGCCTTTCTCAACTCCTGAACTTTAGGGACGCTGAGCTTGCCGATTAACAACGATCTAGCAGATAATGGAGCAGACTTGATGCTGTTAACATCATTAGGAAAGCTCGGATGTAACAGATTAGCCAGGGAGCCGTTCTGTGTAGATGGGTTCAGTGATACAAACGAAGTGTCGTGTGCATCCTCATACTCAACCGTCACTTGTGTACCATTGTTGTAACGATAATGCGTTTTCAACACAGTCTCTCTATATTTTTCCAACAATCCACCTTCTTTAAAGAACTGTTCAACTTCTTCCTTTGTGAATGCAAATTTAGTAGACAATGAGCTCTTCTCCAATGGTAACACCTCAGATACCAACCACAATCCATGGGCCTTACGGTAGTCGATACGGCAGAGCACCTCATCGAGAAATTCACCTTGTTGCAAGCCCTTGACCGAGAAGTATGCAATGATAAACCCAAAGTTATCCTTTAATACCAATGATTTGTCCTGTTCTTCTTCCTGGCTCAATTGCCATTCAAACAAAAATGGAAGTGCATTGATAGTAGAGTTAATACCAAACTTTTCACTAACCAATTCAATCAACGTCAAAAGGGAAGAGCTGTTGGTGTCGTCTGGTAGTTTACAACACTCCTCAATCTGTTCATAGAGCAAGTTGATAACACTCACGTGTGCACCGGAGATCAAGTTGTTGTGATCTGGTAACAGGTGGTCGTCTTTGATGTACTCCAACTTGAGATCTGTGATTAACAGATCAATGTACTTGTTACGCACAAGGATGTTCTCCTCGCTGGTTCCTTCGTTGTAAGATAACAAAGCAAATGTATCACTGAACAACTCGAGCGGCACCATCACCCTTTGTACCGTGGAGTGCTCGTGTGCAGTGACAAACACATTCTTGATGTTATCCATGATAACCATCATAATAGCCCTGGATCTCTCCGTTGGCTTGTAAACGCAGTCCTTTAACTTGATGAGTAACTCGCCAATCATGTCCACAACTTGGTCTGTATAGTAGTAATGCGTGGCCAATGACCCAATGGCATCGGAGAACCCAATGATCAAGTCATGTGGGGTCTTTGGATCGTTCATTAAGCCGATCTGCAGCGTGATAAGCTGACGGAGGTTGTCAATCACAGACAAACCAACCAAGTTGACTGAAGATGTCAAGAGACGGCCCATGATGTAGATATAAGTCAACTGCTCATCGTGCTCACCGTCCTTCTTCAACTGGTTCATCAAGATACTCAAAATGAGGAATCTTAACTGCACAGGGATCCAGTTGGCAACCATCTCGATAACTGCGGCAGCCCAGCTGTCGCTTGCGCCCGAAGTGGCCAAGTACGATGACACTGCCCTTGTGCATGTCGAGAGTTGTGTAGCAGAGGCCGTATGGAAGAAAGCCTTCAATGCAGCAATGGCAAGCTCATCAGTCTTGATCTCCATTGGCGTACTTGGACCCGAGTCCTGTCTCGTCGCTGTCTTCGCTGTATTGAACTTGGAGAGCGAATGTTGCTCCGAAGTGTGAGACATCACCCTCTTCAGTAGATTATCCTCTGTGTAGTCTGTTTGGATCTCATTAATCACTAATGGAATCGCCGTAGTGAGCACTTCCTTGCCTCTTCCCACGGAGATGAACTTCGAAGAGGCAAAACTGGCAGCAGCTTTGAGTGCAATGGCCTTCCACTCCGTAGGGTTGGCCTTATGCTGTATGAGCCCCAAGTTGAGGAACCTCTGCGTCAGTGTGACAAAGCGGCTGACAAACTCCTGGTCACCAGTGAGCAAATCGCCATCGAGTGTCTGGCAGAACGTGTCGTACACTGGGCCACTGTGCTGACAAAGACCTAAGTCACCGGACATCACCACCGAGGTAAGGATCACCACCACGTTCTCGGCAAAGACGTTGACATCATCCGGGCACTTCTTCATGAGAGCATCCACAATATCCAATGTCACCTGCACGTTGCCTGTCTTTCCCCTCGAGATATCCGAGCCGTTCTTCTTCTCGAGGAAACGGCCAACCTTCTCGAGCTTTACTCTTCTGGTAGAGGCGTAGTAGAGCAAGTAGCTCAATTCCGACGAGTTCGGCTTCTTGTCGAAGCCACGGCCCGGCGGGTAGCACTGCACGATCAACTTCTGGTGCTTCGGCTGGAACAATGGCATTGTGTTCTTTGTGTGTTCTTCGGCGGCTGACTCTGGCGGCTATGCCTTGGGATTGTGCGAGCTATTCCGTTCAAAAGAGTGTCAGGAAGAAAGTTGTTCCACCCTTCCGATAAATCCAGCTGTTTTAGAGTGTGCCTGCGTATTCTCCTGCGAACCGCCGTGTTTATTTCTCCAACTGAAGATAACGGTGAAGGTGTCTTTTTGCTTGGCCTGTTTGTTAGACGATTTAAGCCAAAAAAAAAAAAAAAAAAACACGAGTCTCACAATAGTAGCATGCAAAAAAGGGTAAACATCGGCCCTCTCTTTCATCGAATTATAAGGGGGAAAAGGCACTCAAAAGAGCCAATATGGTGCCCGTTTACGTTAAAGGAGGTGCGTGGAGCAATACCGAGGACGAAGTGCTCAAGGCTGCAATCTCCAAGTATGGCCTGAACCAGTGGGCCAGAGTCTCTACACTACTACCGAAGAAGACGTCAAAGCAATGCAGAGCTCGTTGGCAGGAGTTTCTGGACCCAAGAATTGTGAAATCGGATTGGACACCGGAGGAAGATGAACAACTGCTCAACCTGGCGCGTGTGATGCCCAACCAGTGGCGTTCCATTGCCTCGACGGTGGGCAGAACGGCGACTCAATGCGTGGAGCGGTATCAGAGGCTTCTTGACAGAGCAGCTGGTGTACAGGAAGGCCAGAACGAATTTGGGCTCAGCGGTCTCGGTGCTGAGACTCTCAAGGCCATTGGAGCCTCAAGCGATGAGAAAGTCGGTGAATTGAACGTCAACGCAGAGCACAGAGAGGCGATCCCGGATGCTGTGGATCTCGATGACGATGAAAAAGAGATGCTTTCGGAAGCCAGGGCAAGACTCGCTAATACCAAGGGTAAGAAGGCCACGAGAAAGGCGCGTGAGAGAATGCTACAAGAAAGCAAACGTATTGCTCTTTTGCAGAAGAGACGTGATCTCAAACAAGCGGGTATCAACACGAAGCTGAAGGCGCCAAAGAAGAAGTTTGCCACACAGACGGATTACAATGCTGATATTCCATTTGAGCATGCGCCTAGTGGTGGGTTCTATGATACCACAGAGGAGACGGTGGACAATGAGCGAAGCCTAAGGAAGTACCAAAAACAAGTGGACATCTCTGGAGTGAAGGACTCCAAACCAAGAGAGAAAAGATCGAGAAATGAGAAACAATCAGCGCAGACTACGATTGAAAAACCGGCACAGTCACAGGAAGAGCTTGAGCAGCAGATGAAGAAGCGTAAGTTGGAACTTCCAGAGCCACAATTCAAAGAAAACGATCTCAACCATTTGTCTAAACTGGGAGAAGCTGAACGTCTTGCAACAATACAACAAAAGGCATCGTTTGGTAGCTTGGGTGTTGATGACCGTATTAATGCCGCTGCACAGAGAATCAGAGAAGATAAAGCAATACAGTCTGCATTGTTAATCACTGAGGATGATGAGGATGAACAAGGAATTGAACAGAGCTTGATCCCTGATGTCGAGGAAGGGACACCAGCTAAAGTCGATATTAAGTTATCCCTCCGTGATAGGCTCGCTGCTCTTCCAAAACCACAGAATGATTTCGAGATTGTCATTGACGAAGTGGAAGAGGAAGAACAAGGAGGGCACATAGAAGCTGCATCAGAGATTCCAGAAGATGAAGGCGAAACGCAGAGGCTTGTGGCTTTGGAGCAGGAGAAGCAGCGTAAATCAGCACTGCTGAGAAGATCACAGGCTGTGCAGAAGAACCTGATGATTCCTCAGGTCTCGCAAGACCTGCAGCTTTCAAGTTCTAAGGATAAGGTCCAGAACTTGGTGGAGCAGGAGATTGTGAAGTTGATCAAATCTGACTACTCAAAGGCCAACAATGTGACTGTTGATCTACTTGCAGACCTTGACCAAGCTTCCTTCGAATCTGTGAATGCAGAAATTGCCACTGAACTCGTCACAGAAGATCTTGAGAAATTCCAATCCGAGTTTAAAGCTATTCATCGATCTTCGTATAAGTTGCAGATTGACCCATCATCACTCATCTCTGAGTTGCAATCTCTGGTGGCACACAGCAACAAACTAGAAAAGACACTCACCAAGCAGACAGCTGGCTATGTCAGACGTAACGAGTCACTCACAGAGGACGCTCTGAAACTGCTCAATGAGCTCAAGGACGTTGACAGAGCTCTGGCTGCAATGGAGATGCTTCGAGATGGCGAAGTCATCGCTGCCAGTTCTAGAACTGAACTGCTGAGAGAAGAAGTCGATTTGCTGGTCCAAGCGGAGCAGAGAGCACAGGAGCACTACCTCGAGGCCAAAAGACAGCTTCAATTATAATTTAATGACCTGATGACTTTTGAAATGTCTTGTAGTTTTTATAGTTCACACCACATACATACATTTCCCGCCCAAAAGCGGAAATACGAGCCCCCCGGAAGTCGTTTGTTTACATTTCAAACACGCAAACAATTTGTAAACTTTTGCCACATTAACCGCCTGCTTCACTCCATTCGAGTCAACAAAAAGCACCAGAATGGACACAAACTTGCTCTTCGTGCCCTTCCGCAAGACTCAGCGCATTGAACTCGGGCGAGTTCTCCGTGATGTAATCGACCGGGAATACTACCAGTCTCCATCTGCCTTTGAAGTCGATCTCCGAGAGGTTGATACTTTGCGCAATGACATTGTGGAATTGGGCTCCATGACGCACGATTTGGCGCTATTGAAGCGGTACTACATTCACTTAGCAACACTGGAGACCAAGTTTCCCAAGGATGAGGCTGAGTTCCCTTGGTTTGGGACATTGGGCTACAGAGCCACTGGACCTGTAAAGATCAAGTCTTTTACGTTCGAGAGGGTCAACTTGGTCTATAACATGGCAGCTTTATATACACAGATGGGCGTGGAGCAGGACATATCTGACGGTGAGTGTTTGAAGAAGGCATGCCTATACTTCCAGTACGCCGCCTCTCACTTCCAGTATATCAACAAGCTTGCTCAGGCAGACGCGTCTTTAACGCTGCCATTGGATCTCCAGGCAGGCACTATCGACACTTTGAGATATCTCTGTTTGGCGCAGGCACAGGAAGTGTTTTGGCAGAAAGCATCTTCTGACGAAGTGAAAGACTCGTTGGTATCCCGTTTGGCCCTCCAGGTATCCGACTACTACCATTTGGCACTCCAATGTGCCAACAGGAGTGAAGGGTTCAGGACGGAGTGGATCAGTCACTTCACTGTGAAGATGTATCATTTCCAGGCTGCTGCTGAGTACAGGGCTTCTCTTGTAGCTGTCTCTGCTTCTAAATATGGTGAGGAAGTAGGGCGTCTTCAAAGGTCACAGAAGGCCATTGCCAATGCTTCTACACAACTGAAGTTTGTCAGTCAGGCTGTGAAACAGGACTTTGAAGGGTTGAGCAAAACCGTTGCAGAGACACTACGCCGTTCTGAGAAGGACAACGACCTGATTTATCTACAGGATGTTCCTACTGATCTCCCACCAATTGTGAAGGCATCAGTCACCAAAGATATGCCCATTGACGAATTGGAGAAACCATTCGAAGCATTAGGCACTAACAACTACGGGCCACAGTTGTTTAAGGACTTGCTACCGTTCTATGTAATTCAAGTTAGTCATGCATACCGTGAACGACAAGCCGAGTATGTCCAGCAGCATATTGTTACGCCTATCAAATCCTTGACGAAGATCCTCCAACAGTTCAAGTTTGAGAGGCAATTGCCTTCTTCTATTGAGTCTGTGGATAAGCCATTAGCACTTCCAGAGACTTTGCTGGAACATCAGAGAGAAGTTAGGGCTAAAGGAGGTATGGCTAATCTTAAGCGTGTATTCGGTGACATTCAATCTCTAGCTATTGACGGTGAAAGACTACTCCATGGTGCTAAAGACAGACTGAGGATTGAGCAGGAGGAAGACGAGTCTATGAGACAGAAACAGGGCTCAAGGCATTGGACGAGAGTACCATCTCTAGAAGCAGGTGCTGGTTTACACACTCGTATCCAAGAATTGGAAGCTTATTTACAGAAGGCCAAAGAAGGTGATGAAGTTGTGAAAGAACGCATGTCACAAATTGAGGGACCTCTAAAGATTCTTTCTTCGGATGAGAAAACTTTGAAAGAAAACATTCCACATTCGCAAACTCGTCAATTGGATCCATCTTTAAAAAGAGCCATTGCAGATTTGAAAGATGCGTTGAGTATGTCTAAGAAGATGGAACATAGCAGAGAGGAGTTTATCAGTATTGTTGAAGTAAAGGCTGAGCAGTTCAATATCCTACCAAAGATTATTTCGGAGTACAAGTCCATTCAAAGAAACTTCAAGGATCTGAAAGTTGATGAGTCGATATTTGAGCCTGTTTTCTCTAAACATATCAAGAACTTCCAAGGGGATTTGGAGTATATCGAGAAGCAGAAGAACGACCAGAAGACACTGGAAGACCGGATTGACCAGCTAAACCAGAAGTTCATCCATTTGAATCAATCCCAAGGCTCTACCACCGATAGAGAGAAGGTCTTGAGGAATTTGGATGCAGTGTACAACGTATTTGCTGATCTTTTGGATAACCTATCGCAAGGTTTGAAATTCTACAACGACTTCAATGCCAAGTGTCAAGAGTTGTTGCAGGACATTGATACTTTTATTTACAAGAGAAGACTGGAGGCGCGTGACTTGGAAGTTGAGTTACAACAAAAGTTCCAACAGATGGATTTAAGATCACGTTCTGCTTCCCCAAAGAAGTCCGTTATTAAGCAACTGGACATCCCCGAGAGAACAGCATCACCTGTTCTAGTCGCACCTAGGGCCAAACCTGCAAAACAGAATTCTGGGCTGTGGAACCCTGAGAACGGTATCAAGTTTGGTTAGATTGTGATTCCAACCACTTGGTGTATTCTCTTTTTCTTTTGCCTCTGTTCAAATTGGATCTATGTCTGTTACTTTGTAAGTGAATTTCGTACTGCTTGTCACCTACCAGGATGAGCTGTGTGTTGTCTGGGTTTCGGCATACTTCGCATACGTGGTGTTTCCACTGTTTTGGTCCTTCTTCTTCTTCTTCTGCTTCTTCTTCTTTTGGTATTAGGGTAGTAAGCGATTCTGGTATCTGTTTTATCGTTGGTGTCGCCCCACTGAGGAACTGCTCTGCTATCTCTTGACCTCTCTGTGATACATTCTTGTCCCATTGTCCCAAGTCTGTTGCATCCAGGATATGCATCTTCCCACCATTGATGTACCCATGTTTTCCCTCTTTCACCAAATCCGAAGCTAACGAACCCTTGATCCACTTTACTTGTCTCTTTGCATATTGCCTCGTTCTGGTCTTCATATCCTCTATGGACTTCTTCAACAACTTCTCATCACTCTGTCCATTCTTCAACCACGGGAGGAACTCTTTGAACCCAATCACCTGCCATACACCTCTTTCACAATCCGGCTCTGTTTCTGAACATGTATAGTAATCGTACAACTCTTTAATCTCTTGCAAGCCACCCTGGGAAAGCATCTTGTCCACTCTGTCATCCAATCTCTTGTCTAATTCAGGCTTATTGGAATATAGCCAGAAGGGCAATGTATTGAATCTCAAAGAAGATTGGTCTGCTTGTAACTCTTGTTGCTCACTGTAGTGCTCACTCGTCTTCTTATCGGTCAGATAGCAGATTTCCAGAGCTCTTTTAATCCTTCTGGTGTCATTCGGGTGGAATTTGGCAGCGACTTTTGGATCCAACTGTTGTAGCATTGCAAAGACTCTATCCTGTGGGCCATCCAGAATCTCCTGCTGTTGTGGGGTCACTTTCTTGTCCACTTTGATCGTCTTGTTGTTGAAAAGCAAAGAGTTGAGATAGTAATGAGTGCCTCCTACTATAATTGGGAGTTTCCCCCTATTATGGATCTCCCTTATAGCTTCTCCAGCCTCGTGCTCAAACCTATGAATGAAGTACTCTTCATCCCAACCCACATGGTCCATCACATGGTGTTTGATGCCTTCTCTTTCTTCCAGTGGGTGCTTGTTGGTGATTATTGGAACGGCTTTATACATCTGCATCGAATCTGCGTTGATGATTTCACCGTTGAACCGCTTGGCCAGCTCTATACTGAGCTTTATTTTGGGTAGTGTTAGTCACCACACATTAAGTACGTCCATAGTGTTGAGCACAGTAAACTTACCTGAGATTTGCCCACGCCAGTCGTCCCCACAATCACGACAACCTTGTTCGCCATCTTCTGAGAAAGCATCACCAGCTGTTTAATAGTTCTCCAATTTTTGGTGAGTTTAGTAGGTGAAATCTGCCAGTTAAAATGGATGATGTGATGAGCTGTGTCCCCTAGCATTATATTATGTAATATGTAATGGGATAGAGTGTGATTACATAAGCAGATATTACGTAAACAATTGGCATTTATAACGTTGTTGTTGAGATGAGAAGTTGACACATATACATTTTACTTTTAACTTGAACAGATTTGCCACCAAAGGAGACACAAAGATGAGGTGGGGGATTTGGGTCTTCGCTTTGTTTATAGGGCAAGTTCTATGTGACGCTGACTACTACAAAGTCCTTGGGGTGTCGAAACAGGCGTCCGAGAAAGAGATCAAGAGTGCTTATAGACAACTGTCGAAGAAGTATCATCCTGACAAGAATCCCGGGGATGAAGAAGCCCACAAGATGTTCATTGACATTGGTGAGGCATATGACGTGCTGAGTGACGAGGAGAAGCGCTCGACCTACGACAGATTTGGCTCTGACGCTGTGAAGAATGGTGGTGGAGGTCAAGGTCAAGGATTCAATCCTTTTGGTGGATTTGATCCATTTGCAAATATGTTTGGTGGTGGTGGTGGTGGTGGGCAAAGACAAAGGGGCAAACCGAGGGGTAAAAGCACCGAGGTGAGCCTGTCCATCTCTTTAAAAGATTTCTATAAGGGAAGGGAGATTGAATTTGCAGTGGAGATGCAAAACTTATGTGATCATTGTACGGGCACAGGTTCGGATGATGGGAAAGAACACACTTGTAAAAGCTGTCAGGGCTCTGGAATCAAATTAGTGAGAAGGCAGCTGGCACCGGGGATGTTCCAACAGATGCAAACGCACTGTGACGTGTGTAAAGGTAAGGGAAAGACTTTTGCAAAGGCATGTCGACAGTGTGCAGGTCAGGGAGTCGTCCGAAGTAAAAGAGAGTACAAAGTGTGGGTCGATCCTGGTGCTAAGCGGGACCACCAACACGTGTTAGGAGGAGAAGGCGACCAGTCTCCTGATTGGGTTGCTGGTGATTTGATTTGTCGCCTTGTTGAGAAAGACGGGGAAAATATGGGCTATAGAAGACGTGGTGGACACTTGTATCGTACAGAGGCATTGACTTTGAAAGAGGCATTACAAGGAGCTTGGGCCAGAGAGATTCTCTTCTTTGATGGCGAGAATGTCACTCTGAGTAGGAAAAGGGGACAAAGCGTGATTCATGGCGAAGTTGAGGTCATCAAGGGTCATGGGATGCCGCTTGGAGATGACGAACATGGCGATCTCATAGTGGAGTACGTTGTGGTGATGCCCGGTGCACAGGCACAGCGGGACGAGCTATAGTGTGGAGTAAATATAGAGTGCATTTATGATGATAGATAGATAGACTATTAGATTAAAGAGTGGTCCCTACTTGATAAGAGAGACGCCTGCCATTCCCAATACCCACGTCTTACTACATCGTACTTCCCACCCAGCAGCGAGCAGATCCTCTTCCCGCGCTCCTTATCACTCGTCCTGTATATCTTCACCAGTAATTCCAACGCACACACTGATTGGTCCTTGTCGTCTCTCTCTTCTAACAGGGCATCGCCATATTGTAGTGCCAAGGGTTCCAATTCTGCCAAGGGTCTTTGTAATTTATTGAAAACACCAACAAGGTAATTCCATGCACTGTGGTTATGCGGTGCAATGTGGATCTGCTCTTTGGTATACTCAACTTCTCTTTGGATTACCTCTTCGGTGATCTCTTGATCACCTCCAAATACAGCAAAGAACCTATGAGACCATGCACTGTTGTTGTAAACGTCCCTGTCAATGAACCTTTCGACAAACGGTAGTTCGTACTCCCACGTTTGAGTCCATTGGACCACCCATTTCCTATAGGACCATACGTGGTAGTTTTTAGAGTCGTCATCAAGCATGTTTTCTATGATGGGGAACTCTCTGGTAGCGTCCTTAATGCCAGCATGTTGAAGCAACAGCTGTCTGTATGGCCAGATCTGGTAGTTCTTTGGGTTGTCGATGGCGATCTCTTCGGCCCAGTTCAATTCTTCATCAATGTCCTTATTCAATTTCATCACATTATGATATCTGTACTGCCATACGGTATAATGCGCAGCATTTAACTCTATAGCCTCGTTTGTAAGTAGGAGTGCTCTCTCTGAGTATTCCTTACGAGCTTGCAATGCTCTCAGTAGTCCCATTGTGTGTTTGTACTCATCGGTGTACATAATCGCCGAGACGTTGTTTCCCTCGAGCGAGATTGGTAGTGGAGTTATGTCTTCATACTGTATGGTAAGGGTTAGTACATATTATCGAAGCTTATGTATATATATATATAACATACCATTCTTGTCTTTACCGTGGTCTTATGGGTATAAAAAGAAGTAGAAAAAGAAGAAGAAGAAAATTGTACCTTATGGAAGAGAGTCGTGTGTGTGTTTTTGAGGTTTCATATATAAGCAGAGAGTTTTCCCTTTATAGATTGTACAATGGAGAATTAAAGAAATGCGAAGCAGGGCTGCGTAACCATCTGTTATATGCAAGGGCTCATAACCTGGTACGGGCACTTGTATAGGAAATATTTATAGAGAAAGTACTAGTACTAAAAACTACTTAATTAATC
The DNA here is from genome assembly GCA_030567055.1 of Petasospora taoyuanica. Taxonomy (NCBI): domain Eukaryota; kingdom Fungi; phylum Ascomycota; class Saccharomycetes; order Phaffomycetales; family Wickerhamomycetaceae; genus Petasospora; species Petasospora taoyuanica. The sequence continues at coordinate 172,972 of JAKUBZ010000010.1, forward strand.
AATCCACAAGGATAAGATTGGGAAACAAAAAGATGCATGAAGTTATAAACATCTCACTATCTCAAAGATCTAACCATCTGCTTACGCATTTTTACAACGCTCAAGAATCGTACTTGGACTACACAAATCCCAAGAATACACCAAATGACATCAGTGTATTCTTCAAGCCCAATATAAGCAATGGATACATGAGTTATACACCAAGGGCACATCTATGGGAACTACAAGGTGGATTTGGTGCTTTATCACAATATGAATACTTTGAACAGCCCAAGCCCGAAGGTTATAACAGTGTCATCATCAATAGGGAGAGAATACCAAAGAGTACATATCAAATTGCAATTGATCAAGGTAAAACTATGACATTGAACAAAAGTGACACTTTGTACTGGTCTTCTTACTCTAGGGTGATACATAATCCCAATGCTTATAACGTCTTATCAAGATGGGAGTACCATCCGGTGAAATATCCTCAGGGAAGACTCTCTTTGGGCCAAGAAAGACAGTTCAAAGGGTATGACATTGGATTGGAAGAATGGGAAGAGAACGGTACAGAATTCTTGGAAAGCCATTATAGAGCTTCATTAGAAGAGTGTGACTTACTCAATGGGCTCAACATCATAACAGAGATTGACTCTGCATGGGGTGGTTTTACCTCTGGACTGTTGAGTGAGCTAAGAGATGATTATAACCCGAAATCAGAGTTGTTTTTATGGTCTCTGTTTTCCGATCTTGACTCACTATCTATCAAAGATCAGATATCTCGTATAAAGACGTTTCTAGAGCTGAGCAAGAGCTCTTCGTTATTCATACCAATGGGTGCTCCGGGTGGGTATAATTCACTATGGGAATCCAGTGCTTTGCAAAACACGGTGTTTGAGACCGTACAAAGTCTTAATTCTCAACTAGAAAATAGAGCCAGTTTCCATGAGATACAGCAGAGCTTAGCATTGGGCAGTGACAAGAGATTGGTGAGTGGCATCATCTCTTGCTATGATGATAAAAGATATGACTTTGGTGGGTTCTTTGGAGTGGAGAAGAAAGTGCATGAGTTTTCGAAACTCAAGATAGAAAGGTGTACTGGTGGGGAAGGAAATGGAGATGACAAAAGACAGAGATTCAAGACACAAACAGACTTCAAGAGTGAGATTCCATACCCATTGCCAGATTCGTATCCTCCAATCATCAAGAGCGAAGAATTACAAAATGGGATCACTGTTGAACTATCAACTGATTCATCCCCGTACTACGCTCTCAAGCAGATGAAAACATTGGTACACAAAGTGGTTAGAGGTGACGAAAGAGGTGATCTTATCAATGAGCTAGAGAATATCGCATCGGAGTACGAGCATGGCTGGGACAGCGACTATGAGAGCGACGATGACTACTGATTGATAGATAGATAGATATAATACCAATGCTAACCAGTAGCCTATACAACAAGAAACAAACGAATAGAAGAAGAAGAAGCAAATAAAAACAAACCCCAAAGGGCTCACCAGTTGAGCTCATTTGCAAAAGTCTCCGGATTAGTACCCTTACACTCCAAATTCTTACAAATCTCCTCGAGTTCATCGGTATCTTCGCCACCTCTGTCCTTACCGATCTTGGCCGGATTGATCTCATGGCCTGCAGCCTTCTCCAGATTGTAGTGCTCCTTACACATGTCCTTGGCCAAAGTCTGGTAGAAGACAACACCTTTCTCCTTCTCTGGATGGAGGAACCCTGTGGAGTAGACACCTTGGTTCAAATTCTTCTGTGTCTTAACACATAGGTCAAAGTCCTCGATCTCCACTTGCTGGAGGAACTCCACAAACTCGTCCTTCTCCTCTTTAGGAAGACCCTTCTTGGTGAAGATGTCATACTGTAGGATCGTGTGCGATGGAGACACTGGCAGCACTCTGATGGAGTACCACGCTGGCGAATAGCAGTTGATACCATTGGTAGGGAACAAGTACATCCACAGCCCGTCAAAGTCACCACCAACGTTCTTCTGTGCCTGCTCCTCTACTTCCTTGGGTTTCCCAAATCCGAACCAACCTTTGGACTCCTCCACAGCCTTCTTAGGCTTTGGTACGTCCTCGTTTCTCTTGATGTCACAGAAGTGACGAGCATGATGGGATCTTGGCTCCACTTTGTAAGTGTTCATGATGAACGCCTGTGAGAGGCCTGGGTGTGCAGTAGGACAGTGGTAACACTCCATGTATCCATCCATTAGCGTCTTCCAGTTGAACTCACCATCCAGTTCGTACGACATGTGGTATTCGTAGTCCGAGAAGTCAAACTCATGAAACTCTTCTTCCAAGCCTTTGAAAAACTCAGCAAATGGCGTTGGGCCCTCTGGTGAGTTGTCAAAGTTCACAAAGATCAACCCTTGGTCTGTCACATGTGTGTTGATTGGATATAGCGAGTTCTGGGCCTTGTCGAAATCGGCCACGTTGTCAAACTGTGGTGCCTTTGTGAGATCACCGTCCACGTTGTATGACCAACCGTGGTACAGGCATCCAAGCACCACAGAGGATCCCTTTTGCTTTCTCACCACTGGGTATGCTCTGTGGCGACAAATGTTATGGAAGGCCTTGATCTGACCGGACTTGTTCTTGATAAGGAAGAATTGGATGCCCATAAAGTTATAGGCGTAGTAGTCACCAGCCTTCTTGAAAGTAGACGCATGCGCAGTGTATAGCCACGATTTGGAGAAAATAGCTCTCTTTTCAAGCTCAAAGATCTCCTGGGAGAACCACCAGGAAGCTGGTAGTGTATGCGATCCGGCAATGAGCTTCTCCTTAGCTGCAGGTGTCTCTACTTGAGTGGCCATTATGGTGGATTATGTCCTGATGGTTGGCAAAGGCGGTGACTAAGGGGACTCAAAGCCTGAGGGGAGCCATATATATATATACTCATATAGAAAGAGAAAGATATAGATAACAGAGCTGGAAGAGTAAAAATCCCCAGGATCAAGCCGAACTATGGAGGTTATTTACTGTTTGGGTATTGTGGTCTTCTACATTGTGTATGAAATCGCGGTGGAATTTTGTGACACCTTTTCTTGCTTTTTGTAATCTTATCTTTGGTAACTGATATGGTTGTCTTGCTCCCAAAGGCACTGGAATTTTTATAAGGAAACTTTATATGTTATTAAAATTTTGTTGAAGCTGATTGGTAATTGTAATTCGATAGTTGGATGTATATCTTTGTGTATATGCGTCGTATGTCATAGGTATCCTTATAGGCCTATGTCATACAGCAGCGTCATATAAAGCCCCAAGTGTTTGTGTCTTATTGTTTCAGTTGACAGGAGGACTCTAAAAATAAAGATAAACCTGATATATTTCTATGTCTATTATGATCTCTATATCTATGTGGATCTTCTCTTCCTATCTACAGGTTTAGCCGTACCTTACCTTTACAAAGATACGCTATATAAATGCAATGTCCATAATGTCGTAGCGTTGTCATTCTCATGCCGTATTCATACCAAACGGGGGAAAAAGATCGTCCGTACAAAATCAGTGTTTAGGTCTTTTTTCAATTTTAGTATCCTCCACTCTTCTTTTGAGTCCATTTACAAGCAGCTCAGTGTTTTGTCCGTTGGTTATATCATTCGTTATCTCTTGCTTTGCAAGACTTCTATTTCCTTGCTTCATAGGTGATTGTCTCTTCCCATACACAGACATTATTGGCATACTTGGTGGGAATCTATGCTGTATAGATGAACTCATAGTAAACTTATAATCCGATGGTATCACCTCTTGCATATCTCCAGCAAATCCTCCTTCCAGTTCAAATTTTTTGCTCAAAGCCCAGTTTTCCACATCTCCACCATTCTTTATCACATTCACCAAATCGTTCAAACAATCCAAATATCCTTGATGTTTTATTACAGAATGTTTCTGTAATGATAGTTTATACAAACTTGCAACGGATTTGGCAGCCTGCTTGAACTCTTGTGATAAATCCTCTTGGATCTCAGCGAGCGTTGAGTCGTTCACAGCTTTTGTCGGCGGCAGGTTGCTTGATAAGTTAGATATGTCGTCCATCCTTTGTTCTTTTATTATTCCTTTTGATATGCCATATATATATATATAAGTCGATGAGGTCAAAAAAAAGACTTTCGAGAGAGGCACAGGGCTGCGTAACCACCATCGCGAATTTCGCGAAATCTTCATATGGCACAATTCAATTTTTGTGTGTGTTTTTTTTTCCTCTTTGGGATTCCTTTGTAAACAAACCCAATTTGATGGTATAAAAAGTGTGGAGTGTGGATTTATCACATAAGGGGTGTGTGATATTTTATGGCACGTTGGTCTGTTTGTTGGGTTTCATATCTATACATATATATCTTCGATTTTTTGGTTTCTTAAAGCGCCCTGTTGATTGATATATTAGTTCATATTATTTTTTTGCCATACGTTTCGTCTCGTGATAACTCATCAAATATTCCATTGCATTCATTTTGATACCAACCAACCAACCAAGAAAAAAAAGACGGACAAAAGAAAAAAAAGAAGATGCTGTTTCTGGACCATAGCTCGCCCCGCCCGGGACACATGCCGGATACGTGGCTGCTGGAAAGCTCACCGCTGTTCAGTCCATCACAATCGCCATTCCATCATAATCATAATCATAATCAGCATAACCAACAAGCACAGAATAGTCCATTGGGGAAGAGATCCAAGAGAAGGTTGTCGGATGAGTATCAGAGCTACAAGAAGTCATGTGCCAAGTCGAAGGACTACTCAGAACACAAAAATGATTGGCCCGTGTTTGAGCATCCACAAGGTGGAATCGTACAACAGAGTCCATATGGTAACATCAGAGTGATGAAAGTTGGTAATGCAGAGGTATCACTGATTGAGAAGAAATCATCCACAGGGTTCTTTGATGAGAATCCTACAAATACAACACAGAAATACTTTAAATCCCAACAACACCATCTGAGATCGTTTGAAGGAGAAAAGAAGAAAGAAAAGCCACCTGTTACTACTCCTGCTGTTGCTGCTATCAACCTATCACCATCACCATCGGTGGAAGCAGAGGGATACATGATCGAAGGATATCGTGATGCTAAGAGTGATATCAACAAGAGCTATACTGTCCATCAAGAGGAGATCATTAATGTGAACTATTCGCTATATGACCAAAGTCATGAGGATGCACATTTGTACGATACTGATTATGAAATGGGCTACTGATTGGAAAGAAAAAAAAGGATCTATTTTTGCACTCTATTCTATTATATCTAACGCTTTTTTCACGAAATCCACGCTTATGTCTAACTGATTGCATTGGATGTACTCTTTGATTCTTTGCTCTAGATTCTTCCCATTCCATAGATCTTTTGTAAAAATGGGCATCCCAATCTGTTCTATAGCAATACCAGCACCAATGTTACCACAAAGAGAAGCAATTGCCCAGTTCCCTTTACTAAGAACAAATCCAGTTGTGAAAGAACCAATGAAAGTGTTACCCCCGCCTGTTGGATCTATCACTAAGTCATTCACACTGTGATAGGCAGGGAACCATTGGCTTATCCCATTGGTGGTGAGGGTATAACACCCTAGAGCACCACACCGGAGTACAATTCCACCACCTGTATGATACTTGGAGTCGGATGTAATGTATGGTAAGAATCTCTTTGCTAAGGCTTCTAATTCCTCTGTAAGCACAGGTTCTTCCATTCCAAAGAATCTTGCTGCCTCTTCGGCATTCGGCGTAAGAACATTAACAGTGTCTAAAATTTCCAAAGTCTCTTTTAGATTCTCTGGAAGACACAAATCAGGAACTGGTTCCCATACAATCACTGGAGAAGTATTATTCTTTCTGGCTTTTTGTAAAGAATCCAGGATCTGTAAACATCTTTGTGGAGAACATATAAGATGATAAGACTCTGAATAAAGAAGACTTTTATATTCTATCAAATCTTCCACCACAATCCTTTTTTTCCCACTGAGGTATTTGAAAGCTCTAAAGTCTCTATCACCATACATATTCCATCCTCTGGTTGTCAATCGCTCAGGTGTACACCTCCATACAACACCGGTTTCCCAACTCTTCAAGTACTCTTCAACCCCTTGTGGGAAATCACTTCCCTTATCCACAATCCATCCGACTTCCTTAGCTCTCCTTGTTGTGGTGATGATTCGAGAACCAAGGGCTCCGTAGGTACCCCCACCACCAATGACATCATACTGCGATTCTTTACCAGATTCTTGCGGAAAATGGATCTCATCGATGATGAACATCCCCATAGAGGTGAAGATTGTGCCGATCATTTCTTTTGTGTCTTTGAAAGTTTTCAATTGGGGAGTTTACGTCCACACACGCTATAGAATATATCTATATATGGCCTAAGATCACGAATTTGATCTTTTTTTTTTTATCGCACTGTTTCGGAAATAAGCGCCTGCGCTGTTACATATATATATATTGCAATTCCAAGCTAAATTATAGATATATTTGAGGCAAGCTTTTGAATATTTCAACTCAATTCAGCAGGCTTGTGTGTTCTTTATCTGACTACTCAGTACTCTCTTTTGTACTCTCTTTCAACTTCAAAGCGATTCCGTCCAATATCTCATGCATTTTATCGATTCTCTCCAGTGTGTTATCACGTGACATCTCCACCGATCCTAACAATCTATCCAATGTCTTCTCCAATAATTCAACTCTTGCCTTCAAATTCTCAATATCGGAGTACGTATAGATTCTATCACACATCAATGCCTTGATGCCTTGGTAAAATTTTCGAATAACTCTCCATCTCCCAACGAATATCAACACAATGGTTTGTACCACTGCAATACGGAAACACACGCAGGGAAGTTCCACAATGAAAATGTCTAACCCGAATGGCCAACTCGTATGATCAATGATTTCAGTCAACCTATGAATGGTGTAACACGGAATCATCATTGCTGAAAAGAACAAGAAGTCTCCAAATGATTTCCTTGCACTGATCTGACCTCCATTGAGACATTGGAAAAAATCTCTTGTACGAATCAAGAGTAGCCCTGGAAAGAAAATGAGTGAGAATCCATACAAAATCCATACCTCCATGAAGATCAACTTTCCTGTAAAATTCATCTCAATGTCAATCTTCATCTTCTCCTGACCAGATAGACGGTCCGAAAGTTCAGCAACGAAGGTGTCCCAACCTGGACAATAGTGGTGTAGCAGCACTTTTTCAGCTAGTCGCCCAATTAGGAAGCTGAGGCGATAGCATACGATCCAAGTGAGTGGGAAAGGGAGTATGAACATCCCTGTAAAGATGTATATGAAGAATCTGCTTATCTGTGGAAAGGGGAGGAGAAGCTGTTAGTTATATAGCTGCAAATTTCTCATTCAATTGTAATCATATGACGTACGATATCTAACAGTTCCATTTGCTTTATAGCTCTTTACGTAGAGAGAGAAAAAGAGAGAGAGAAAGAGAAAAGGAAAGGAATGGGATTGAGATCTGAAAGCTATGTGTCAAATTTGGCTATGTGAAGTGAGGGGGGGTAGCGCGGAGTAGAAGATTAATGGGTTTATAGCAGAATTTAATGAGGATAATAGGATGAATATGACGTTGAACGTATGATATTGGAGTCTTCTAGTGTCTATATATATAGCTATATATATATATATATAGCTAGCCATGATATGATGATCTGAAGACACATCAGAATGAGCGACTCATTATCTGCGTTTGTAGAGTTACAACATTAAAGTGCTTCAAGTGAATTTAATGGCGTAAAAAAAAATAGAGATATCCTGATATTAAAGTAATACCAGCACAGAAATAGCAACTTATTAAGTGGTAATCCTGAGTATTACAACGGGATTCCTCACTATTTCAAGAGATATCAACAATTTAACCACCACATATATACTTTAAAGTACAAAAAATTGGTGTTTGGATGTTTTATGATGCGAAATTTGAAAAAAATTACCCGCGGTTCAGTTATCGATCGCACGGGCCTACAGATGTTGGAAAAAAGTACCGAGGTGATCTCCTCAATGTTTATTAAATAATTTAGTACACTGATCCACTATCTCATAGAGAGAGAGAGAGAGAGAAAGAAAGGAAGAGATGAGTTCTGTTAGACTACCCAGGGTAGCTGGCTCTGCAGCCAAGAGGATACGCCAGACCGACAGACTCACCACGGTGTTAAAGCATATCGATCCTATTCATAAAGAGATGGTACAAAAGAAATTGTTCGTTGATCAGTATACAAAGGGCAATAACGATCCAGTGGAGATTTTAAGAGGTGTAAATGTGGACCCTGTGCTACGGTTAGAGCTGGAGGCCATATACTCAAGGCAGCCTGTTGTGCAGGTTGACTACAAGGGACACGTGAAGAAGACAGAATTCATCCCAGAGGACGTTGAGAGTGCTATCCTAAAGTTCAAGATGAATGAGATGCAAGGTGTGTATAAGAAGGCATTGGGAATGAATTCCGTGGTTCTGCTTGTACATGATAAGTCAAATACAAAGACGAATCTGATGTATAAGAACAACATCGCATTGGCAATCAAGAAGTTATCGAATGAAGGAAACACAGTGATGACAATGAATATGAATACAGAGGCACTGAGTCATTTGTTGAGGGATAATACCAATGCACCAAGGGTATTAGAATCATTGAGAATGGACCAAGGGATTGTTAAGGCCATTTGCATTCCACAGCTCGCTATACAACTTACAGAGAAGATCTTTGACATTGTCATTGGGCAAACACCACAGTTTGAAGTGAAGTGCGTATTAATCAACTTGAAGAGTTCCTCCAAGATGACAATGGACTTACAGAGGGCTTTTACCACTGAGAAGAATACAGGAGAAATCAACTATGAATCTCTACTAAAGATGGCACAGAGCACACACAAGGCCAAGAGCCCTGCATCTTCTATTTTGACTCGAATCGGACAGGAGGCGTTCCTGGATGTGTGCGTGACCGATCAGTTTGTTACATTAACGAAGAAATGAATGCATCATTATAAGAGATAGTGTGTACCTTTGACCCCTTGACCCCTCGACCCGTTAGTACCAACTCCGACCCCCGCGACGACCTTGCCAAATAATATGTCAGAAAGTTTCCCCGGGCTTTCATTCTTTTTTTTTTCCCCCCCTTGTAATCACATTAGAGCAGAAATTAACAGAACAACCCAGCAAGGCGGATCACCTCAAAGGCAACACCACGGGGATGAAGCCGTACAAAGCTGGCATAAAGGCGTCATACCGCCGTGCGAGAATGTTTAAACTTCTCACTGGCGTGGGAATTGCACTCTTTGTCATTTGGGCATTACGTCGTTTGGGACAAGATGATGAGGAAGATGAGCTCAACAAACGCTTGGAAAAGCTCTATAGCGTGGATATGACGAGCCAGAGAGTTGTATACGACGAGGACAAGGAGGGAATCAAGGCTGCTTCGGTTGAGACGAGGAAGAGGGGGAAGACACGCCATCATTTTTACTCGATGTCCTCTGGGCAGTGTGAGCCTTATAAGGAGTATTCACAAGAGTTTCATGAACCCGCTTCAAATGGACCATTGGAGCTCCCCTTCCAGAGACCGCCAGTGAAATGCAGAACTTTTGTGTCATCTGCAGTGGAGAAAGTTATTGAGGACTTGAAGGAACGTATCGAGGATCCGGATTTGGCAAGGTTGGTGGAGAATGCATTGCCTAATACGTTGGACACAACTATTCTTTACCATACCAAATCCGATGTGGAGAAGAATTCTTTGGCACAGTCATTTGTCGTCACAGGCGACATTCATGCTGAATGGTTGAGAGACGCTGCTAGACAGCTCTCTGTGTATCAGAAGTTAACACCTCACGATGAGGACTTGAAAGAGTTGATGCGTGGCGCCATCAACACGCAGGCTTCTTACATCATTGTGAGCCCATACTGCAATGCGTTCCACCCACCTCCAGGCTCAGGAATCAAAAAGGGTGAAACTGCAATGGACAGAGTGGTACCACAACCTCAGTGGAAGTATGTGTTTGAGTGTAAATGGGAAGTCGATTCCCTTGCGTCGTTCTTGACGTTGACGAATGAATACTACGCCAATACTAAGGATGCATCGGTCTTTAATAAGCTTTGGGTCAACGCCATGCAGAACTTGTTGACAGTGTTAAATAGAGAGTCGAGTCCTACGTTTCAAGAGAATGGCCAAGTGTTACCTATCTACTACACATTCCAGAGACAGACGGATATTGGGACAGAGACGTTGCCATTAGCAGGTTCTGGTAATCCTGTGAACTATGGGATTGGATTGATTCGCTCTGCTTTTAGACCTTCAGATGACGCATGTACTTATCAGTTCTTCATCCCAGGGAATGCACATATTGCTGTGGAGTTGAAGAGGTTAGTAGAGACATTGGACGAAGCAAAACAAGATATCCGAAAGGAACATTTGGAGAAGATCTCCATGATTATGGACAAGTCTGCCGGATTTGCAAAGACCATTACAAATGCTATTTATGAACATGCAGTGATCGACCATCCAACATGGGGTAAAGTGTTTGCCTATGAGATTGATGGTTATGGAAGCACTGTGTTCATGGATGATGCAAATATCCCATCGCTCTTGGCACTCCCAGATATGGGATTCTTGGATGTTGACGATGAGTTGTATCAAAACACAAGAAAGATGATATTGTCTAAGCAGGGGAATCCTTACTACTTGGTTGGTGATCACTTCAGAGGCATTGGCGGACCACACATTGGTATACACAACGCATGGCCTATGAGTCTAATGATGCAGATAAGAACCACCGAAGATGAAGACGAGATTATGGAGATGCTATCGATGGTCATGAAGAACACTGCACAATTGGGACTTGTCCATGAGAGCATCCATGTGAATTACCCTTCGGGTATGAAGTATACAAGACCATGGTTTGCATGGGCAAACTCTGAGTTTGGTAAGACTATTCTAGACATTGCAGAGCGTAAACCGCACTTGATCTTTAAGGAGGAGTACAAGAACTCTCCGTACAAGGTGGAGAACTTGAAGCTTTGATCTCTGTGTCTTTCTTCTGCTGTCTATGAACTTGTGTTAATGAATGGCTATGATATTTGTAATTAGCTATGCCTTAGATGTCTATTGAAAATCACTACCTCGGAACTCCACCCTCTGCTCTTTACCCCCCGGAAAATCGCGGCTATCAACCCGTCTAGAAGAAACATATAAACATTTAAACACTCTTTCAAATCTTTCCAGCAGCAGTTTTTTTTTGAATGGGCCTCAATTGAATTAAAGAGATGATTCCAGAGCTTATTATTGACCCGAGCTTAAAGTATTGGGTGCTTGTGCCCATTTCCTTGGCATTGGTGCTTTTTGGTATACTGAGACAAACTCTCAACGTGGTATTGGCACCGGTACCTAAACTGCAACCGTTGAAGAAACTGAGGGAACAGCAGTACTTGCAGAAGGCACAGCTTCTTAAGCAGAACTTCTGGAACGTCCCAAAAGCGGAGTTCATCAACAGACAGAGCCATATGGTTGAGAAGCTCAACAGTGGAGAGTATCTAGCGGAAAAGCCCAATAAGGACGTTGACATCACACAGAACCCATTTTCGGATGCAGGCGCCTCTGATGCGATGTTTGAGATGGCCAAGGGGTCCTTTGGGAACATGTTTGCGCAGACGGCGATGATGGGATGGGTGAACTTCTTCTTTGCCGGGTTTGTGTTGATGAAGTTGCCATTCCCTTTGACACTTAGGTTTAAGCAGATGTTGCAATCCGGGGTGATGACAAGCGACTTGGACGCCCGCTGGGTCTCCTCCATATCGTGGTATGTCATTGCGATGCTTGGCTTGAACTCTGTATATAACGTCTTCTTTGGAGATGGCAATATGGCTTCGCAGATGATGCAACAACAACAGCAGCAGCCAATGATGCCTATGCTGGGGGGTGCGGGCCCCAAACCGGAGAAGCTGATGAAGAGCGAGGCCAATGATATACAGATCATTCCGTACAAGCACGTGTTGGATAACGTTGTGAAGAGGGTGTTGAAGTCGTATTCTTAGGCATGGATGGTCTCTTATTGGTCTCTTATTGGTGGATGTATGTATGAAACGTGCAATACAAAGTATAAAATGTGTGGTGTAATACATAAAATGAGCCTCTCTAGAGTTGTGCTACCGTATAAAGCAATTGGTATGTATTAGTTTCCCGTATAGTAATTTGTAAGCTATTAGATAAAAATTGGATTACGTAACATTGATAGGAGGCACATTGTCAAGGGCAACATCATGGTAAGGTATCAAAATGTCAGGCTGGCTTTTTTTTTTTTTTACTATAAAGGCCTTTAGACTCATTTGATGTAGTAAAGTGTTTCAAATGACTACAAAATGAGCGATACAGAAACGGGTACACCACAAGAAGGCTCTGATCAGCTCAGCTACAGTGACATTTGGGCATCACACGAGGAGTTCGAGACATATGTGGTTGCAGATGACGATGAGTTTTATGGAGAGAGAACAGAGTATAAAGAAACTGCTGAAATTGCAGCTTTAAGGCGAACGCATGGGAAACAGGGGTACTTGGACGGATTGAGTACTTCCAAAGAAGACAGTTTGCAGAGGGGATTCGATGACGGATATCCACTAGGTGCACAGTTGGGCGTTCAAGTTGGACAGATCCTGGGGAAGTTACAACTTTTGGCTTCTCTGGATAAGGGAACAAAAGCCCATGAGTTCTTACAAAGAGCCAAGGAGGAGCTGCAGATAAACAAAGTACTCAGTGCGAAGTTCTTTAGCGACGAGTTGACTTTGGAAGGCCCACACCCTCTCATACAAAAATGGGAGGATCAAGTGGCTCAGCTACACGATGACATAACGAAATAGTAGTAATAAATGTATGTACCCATTTTTACATAACGACATCACCAGAAGGAGCACCAGCCGATGTAGTGTTGACACAAGTTCTCCACTGAGGTTGCCTGCTGGATCAGTTTGTCGACCTGGCTTGGGACGTTAAGGTCCTTGAACCGGCCAAAGTCGTTGCCTGTCAACTTATCGGTGATTCTCTTGAGCACGAGCTTGGCACGTGCATTTCTGATCTCAATCTTCTGCTGGACCTCCAGGCGTGCTGCCTCTTGCTCGTCGATTTGGCCTCTGCGTAAAAGCTCGACAGTGTTCACCTGCTGGATCTTTATGCCTGTGGTGTCTGCGATGGCCTGAGTCGGGAGGTCGAACCCCCAGTTGATGAGTGGGTCGTACGCAAAGGCTTCTAAGATGGCCATCAGAGACTCCTTGTTGTCACGCAGCACCCGCATCACATGTTCACACGTAATGCGGAAAGAACCTTCAATTCCACTCACCTCCATCGCATACGTTAACATTCTTGTGAGTCGGAATGGGACCTTTTCAGGATACTTTTCACGTAGAATAGCAGCCTCAAAGCAGTCACCAAAGTCAATATGGATGACCTTACCGGAGATTCTGTCAAGCATCAAATTGGAAGGATGACGGTCGCCAAGACCCAAGATATACCCAACCATCGACATAACAGCCAAAGATCTCGTATACGTCGTTCTTCTGTCCAACCAAGACTCTGAAGAACGAGACTTGAGCCACAGGACCTTGTACAAGTCTTGACCTCTGGTGTTATCCAACGCATAGGTGAAAACCTCCACTTTCTGCAACAGAGTCAAGTTGTCGTAGTCAGGGGCCATCTGAAGCATGATACGGTGCTCAATGTTCAGTATGATGTTGCGGGACTCGCGATATTCCCTGATCAGCACATGGAAAGTGTCGGAGTTTGGCACCCATCCCAAAAGACCAGCCTTTGGCGATAACGGAATGGCAGAGAACTGCTGGATATCCAAATGCCTCTTGAAGCATTCAGGGTCGTTCAGCAATAATGTATTGACAAGACCAAACAGCTGCATGACCAAGTTGTCCTGACGAATGTCCTCGTGGCCCTTGAGCAAGTAGTAGTACTCTTTACCGTCACTTCCCTTCATACCACAACGACGTGGTCTCTGCTTAGACGAGATCACACTCAAGATAGGTTCGAAACTCATGATACGCACAATAGGCATCCCTGGCCTATAAGTACCAGGAACAGCGAGTTCCAAGTCATGGACTGCCAAAAGCTTTGGTGACACATACTGCAGTTCCAGCTGTTGCAACTGTGGCAATTGTCTTGTGATACGACGGAACACATTATAGTAAATGTCCCACGCCTGGTTCAACTTCGAAATATCATTGGTTCTCTTAAAGGCCAAACACCACTCATACGCACTGTCCAGGTCTCTCCCGAAAGTGGTCTGGAATGACGCCTCTTTCAAAGTCTCAGCACCACGCTCAAGCATCTTGTGCAATGGATCCAGCACCTGGAACATCTTCTCCGTATTCTGCTCACCAAAGAACAGCCTCGATGCATCTTCCAATCCTTCGTGCCATAGCTCATGCCATAGCACAGCAACACGGATCAACTCGTTACTCACCAGCTCAGACTGCGAGATCAGTGTAGGACTGTGGACTCTCATCTTATCGATAATCGTCAGCGCAGCTCTCTGTCTCGAAACACTATCGGACTTCACAGCAACGGCCAATGGATACACCAGAGCTTGTGGATGTACTTTACCCAATCCGGTCAATAAACCATGCAAAGATCTGCTCACAGTCTGGTTGGGCTGGTGGATACGTGAGATCAACTGTGGGATGACCTCCAACCAGGTGTCGATCTTCACCATGTTGAAGCCCTCAGTCATTGCCTGCGCGGCCTCTGGAACACCACCGAATGTAAACCATAGAGTCAGCAGTCTTAGTGTGTCCTGTAATGGATTGGAAGCTGAGAGGGAAATGGAGTGGAAGAAACCCTTGATGGCTGGGATAACATGCTGTTGGATCAACTCTGGCGAATACTGTGAGTCGCCCTCGGTGTTAGTCTCACTGATGGTGCTCTTCGACGTCAGCAGCGAGATGACTTCAAAGTTGGCCAGTGCCCAGTTGTGCCACGCCTTGTACCACTTACTGTCAAAATGTGTCGCCAACAGGAAAGAACCTAGGATGGTCTCTGAGTTCTCGGTTCTCCAGTTGGTCTGCAGTGCCACTTGCCACTCACCTTGTTTCAGGAAGCAACGGGCCAGTAACTTGGTATACTCCTCAACGTTCTTAATACCACTGTGCGATGGTAATGGCTGCGTGATCAGATCATTAGGGTTCAAGCCCAAATCATGTGACATTCTCGATGTAAAGTCAATCAAGTGACTCAGTGCTTCTCTTCTTGAGCCCGTGGCCCACATGTACTTCAGCTGAGCATACACGACCTGAGGTGGTGCTTTCGAAGTGTTTGGATCGTCGCCTTCTTCCAACAACGAATTCAGTGCCTTCTCGGCGAGACCCAGCCTTCCAGATTTTCTGCACAGGTTGGCAAACTTGATCCACATCTCCATGTCCTGCTTCGGCTTGATCACAAGTGTACGCACCTTAAGCATTCTCTGCCAAATATCAACGTTTCTCTGACATCCAAGCAATCTGGCGTTCCACGTCTTTCTCATCACAGAACGTGCTTCCGAGACCTGTGGTAGGTTCTTATACTTGATGATTTCCTCCAGCTCCGCAAGCATCTGCACTCTGACGACAACACTGTAAGCACGGCTATAGGACTCACTCACCAACGCTGTGATCTCAGTGACTAACAAGTCTCTGGCCTTGACAATGTGCTTCGACGCCTCGTCAAAGTTGTTACGATGCAATCCCAAAATGGCATTGAAGAACGCCCTGTCTGGAGACTCTGGCTTCATCACAGTGATATAAGTGTCCATTCTCTCCCACTGGCCCAGACCCCACGAAGCAGCAGCAGCCAATGGAGCCACGGCTCTCTTGATATCCGTGGAAGAATTTGTCCACTTCTCCTGTGCCAGCTGGGACAGCTGATCCCACTCGCCAAGGGCGTGTAAACAACGCATCTTACCCATCGTGGTCTCGATCGTGTCCTCGCGTCTGTCATTGTATGCCTTCAGTGCGTCCTCCCATCTCTGCAGCTTCTCATACCACGTCTCTTTCAGTTGTAAGTCGTGATGCTGTTGAGCGTGCTTGAGGATACCAATAGCGGCATCGGACTGTTGCAGTTGATTGTTGATACTGATTAGTGCCTCAATCGTAGGTGTCGACGGTTCCTGACTGAACTCCAACTCCTTGTAGTGTAAAGCCTTAGCGTAAGCGTGACATCTCTGAGCATACTGACCCAACGTTGAGATGTGGATAGGCAATGGTTTATCGTCATGTTCCATAAACTCAGCAAGATTCAATAGTGTTTGGTAGATCTCTGGTGGGTTGTTTGGAGATGACAACGCAACACACAATGACTGAACAAGTTCCTCTTGGTGCTGTGTGTACAGCTCAGACCAACAACTGGCGAAACTGGCATTGAACAAGTCCTTGGCCAATGGGTAGTAGCTGCTTGCCAATGCAGAACAAGCTCTGAGTGCATGCGATGGAGATTCTTTCAATAATTGAACACTTAGACGCCTGTTCCACTCCTGCCAGTCTTCCTTTGTACGACACTGGGTACATTGCCATGCGTTCTTCAAGACCTGCTGATTCACTGGAAGCTTCTTGGACATCTGTTCGATTGGTTCCGATGTGTCATGAGCGTCAGCTTCTTTGTCGAGTACCAAGTTATGTGGCAATGGCTCGTCATTCAACAGTTTGTTCACCAACTGATCATATACGGCGGACTGAATCTTGTACTTTACAAGCAACTTGTTGACCACTGGAACAAAGACGGTAAATTCAGTACCCATCTGCAGCAAGAGGAAGCAAAGTGTGTTCATTGATGCGTGCGTGAGCTCATCGTTACGACTGCTTAGGATTCGCAACAAAGAGTGCACGATTCTTGAAGACATGTCGTTGAGATTCACAGTTCTCGAGAGTCTCCCAATAGTAACGATGGCGGCCTTTCTCACATTCTGAGGACCATACTCGAACAGTCTGACAATGTTTGGAATGATTAAATGGATGTACTCCTCGATATTTGAACCAAACACCACGAAGGCTTTGAGAACACGGAGCAAGACATTTGGCAGTTTTTCATTGGACAAAGCGTCAAGAAGCATAGGTAGCACTGATGTCAAGTGCATCTTAAACTCACCACCGAGAGCCTTAGCAATTGACTCTACCAGCGAGACAATGGTCACTTGCAAGTTCTGTAAATGAAAGAACTCTTTAATCACCTCAAACACTTCACTCAAGTATGGCCTAATGTGTTGCTTCACAATGGTGATCAAAGCACTGAGCTGCTGGAAGTAGAACTCGAGCATCGATGGGGGACAGGTATGCATGACGCTGATGATGGCGGAAATCGTGGTACCTGTGAACTTGAGACATGTGATGGTGATAGTTTTGAAGATCAGCACGATAGTTTGGATACAAGACGAGTGGTACGCAGCCAACGATGAGTCTTTCAAAATCTTCATGAGTGTGCTGATCACCACCGTTGGGTAGTACTCCTCATTCGAAGGACTCATCCCTTGCATCAACAATGCCACATCTGTTGGAGGACCTTCAACTGCAATGTTTTTGGAGTTTCTCTCAACTTCCTTGTGTTTGTACGGATCCAAAGCACCCAAAATACCCACGAGCCTAACAGTTTCCCTGCGGATCGCTGGCGAGTTCTCTGACTTGAGGATATTCACCAAGATACCTAACAACTGTGGATAATCAAGCAACGGTTGGATGACATAACCCGAGGATCCAGCCAATTGACCCAAGGTCTTCAGCGCAGCGTCTCTCTTGAATGATGAACTCTGATCCTGGAAAGTCTCGAGAATCAACGGCATCAAGTCTGGAATAAATGGTTTGATGTCTTCACCAGCAACCACCGAGAGCTCACCGAGAGCAGAGATAGAGCTCGATGCCACTGATGCGGACTTGTCTCTAGACTTTGGAAGCAATATATCCACAATTGGTTTGACGTATGGCTTTGCCACGTTCTTTGAAGAGTTGATCAGCAGCGAGAGCAAGATTGCACTTTCCTCTTTCTTCCTGCTCGCTGTGGAGTACTCGAGTTTCGTCAACAGTTGGATGAGTGTCTTTCTTAAGAACGGCACGATATATGCTGGGTTGATCGATGAGAGTCTTCCTATGATATTGATGGCAACTTTCTGGATAGCAAACACCTCATCGTTCAACGCCATGAACAACAGTCTGACGTTATCAGCTTGTGACAACTGTGGATCAAAGTTCTTCCCAAGAGAATTTAGTACTTCGAGTCTTATATCGGCCACTGGATCTGTGATTGCGATGGTCAGAAGCTTATCCAATACCTCTGACACAGCATTGAGAGAGTAGCTAGAGGTTTGGAAACACACAGAGTCTCTGAGGAACAACTCGCACGAGGTCAATGCAGCAATCTTGCGCACTTCTGGGTTCTCATGCTCAATGTATGTGATTGTGCAGTATCTGACAAACTCAAATAACGACTCGTTCTTGAAATTGAAAAAATTGAGGATCTTCATCGCCTGGATGATGATTGTATCGTCGTTTGTCATTCCACTGCGAGCACTCATGGCCTCTCTATAGTGTCTGGCCTGTTGAGCGTTCATTCTGTTCTTGGAGTTTGGAGCGCCTGGCTGTGTGAATGAGTATCCGGAGAGACAGAAACTGAGCAAATTGAGGATCTTCTGGTTGATGAGCTGTTCCAATGGCGGAATCCGCTGTGAAAGCGTGAGGAGACATTCCCTCATGTGATCACTTAGCGAGCACGATAACAGCATATCGAGGATGTCTCTTTGCAAGTGCTTTGTCAATGCTGGACCGACTGCGAACGCCAGTTTCCCCACACAGTAGAAGATCGCTGGCTCAATGTCTCTGCGAGTCTTGGCCTTAGTGGTGAGTCCCTCACGAATGTTGTCCAAGATAGCATCGAGATAAGTTGTGATTTGACCCTCGACTTCAAATGCAATATCACCAATGGACACCAATATCGACGCTCTTTCATTCTCCTCTTTCAATTGAGACAAGTAGAACAATAGTGTGCGGTGGAGGTATCTGTCGACAAACTTCTGTGAGTTATAGGCTGCCAACAGCGGGATGATGTGTGTCACCTCTTGACGGATGATGTTGTACTTGTGTTCTCTGTATTTGAATGAGGTCTCAAAGATCGCGTCATACTTGTCCTGGATGAACATGCCCCCTTTCTTGACGAGTTCTTTAAAGACCAGCAACGAGCCGTGGATCGACTCACTGGTGTTCATCTTGAATCCGAGCGAAGCGCCCTCAATGAGCTTGTTGAACCAACTCTTCTTCAAGTTAAGATCACGCTCGTAGATGACATCCAGACACTTTTCGAGCGCATACGCAGCATCGATACGAATAATCAGCTTTGAGTCTCTCAGGGCAGACCAAATGTTCTCCAGGATGGTATTCACATAGCTGTAGAACAGCGTTGGCGAGTTCTCTGCGATCGAAGCGATGATCAACACCGCTGCATGTCTCTTGGCCTCGTTTTTCTCTGTTTGCAGGAGTTCAATGGCGTTTCTTGTCTCGTGGTCCACAAAGTCCGAGGTCAGGGACCCGCCTGGGATCGCCAGCTTACCCAGAGTCTTTGCCGCCATCTTCATGATCTCCACATCTGACGATGGGATAAGGAATCTAAGGTAGTTGGCCAACCGGGAAGTCTGGTTAGGCAGGTCCTCGCCGCCAAAGAAATCAATAAGCGTGTCCACCGCGAGGATGCCGCCAATGTTCTCCGACGCGTCGCTTCCATGGATCAACTCGAAGATCTTGTTGTTGATTTCGTTGTTGTAGCGTGTAAACTGCTCCGACGACACTTCACGAGCCGTTGTTACCAAGTGTGCTCTGAGTTCAGCCACTGCTGCCGAACGCTCTGCCGGCTGCGGGCTCCGTAGCGCCTGGAAGATGCCCTGTAGTGCGAACGTATCTGTGGGCTGTGACATCGAGTGGCCGCAGTGGTGCAATTGTCCTTTGTTCTCATTTACATTGTTGGATTAGGAATATGTTATCAAAGGTCATTTGTTAGGAGAGAGAGAGAGAGAGAGAGCAGGGCTCACAACCGCTTATGTAATGGAAGATCGCGAAAGTTTAATGTTACCCGGTGCCGGGCACCCTCTCCATCCCCCTCCTCCCTCCACCGCCTCCTTTTTGACAATCTTAGTGGCTGACTTTCACCTTAAACATCAATTGGAAAACATTTCAATTCTGTGAGATAATAAGAGCCATTGAATTGCAGTAGACAATGTCGTTCACTTCTACTCCTGCCGTTGTCATGGGTGAGTTCCTTTCCGCATCTCAATTCTCCTCCTCCGTAGAGCCCGAGTTACTAACGCACAAACAGACAAGTAAGTCATCCATATCTTTCCATTCAAACTACAAGCAAATCATCTACTAACAACCCAACAGTGGTACCGGCCTGACCAAACTCGGATTCGCCGGCAATGACTCTCCGTCGTATGTGTTCCCTACTGCGATTGCCACGCGCTCGGGTGTCGGCGCTAAGGCCCCGTCATCAAAGCCGTCATATCTCAGTGGTGGTGGCTCGTCGCAGGCCCAGAGCTCTAATCTCTCATCAAAGCGTGGCACCGAGGACTTGGACTTCTTCATCGGCAACGAGGCCATCGAGGCATCGAACACACAGGCATACTCGCTGTCGTATCCAATCAGACACGGCCAGATTGAGAACTGGGATCACATGGAGCGTTTCTGGGAAAACTCGATCTTTAAGTATTTACGCTGTGAGCCTGAGGACCACTACTTCTTGTTGACCGAGCCTCCGTTGAACCCACCGGAGAACAGAGAGAACACTGCGGAAATTATGTTTGAGTCCTTCAACTGTGCCGGTTTGTATATCGCCGTCCAGGCCGTGTTGGCGCTTGCAGCCTCGTGGTCTTCTTCCAAGGTTACCGACCGTTCGCTCACCGGTACTGTGATTGACTCTGGTGACGGTGTGACACATGTGATCCCCGTGGCGGAGGGTTATGTCATTGGCTCTGCCATCAAGAACATCCCAATTGCCGGCCGTGACATTACGCTTTTCATCCAGTCGCTGTTAAGAGACCGTGGTGAGGCCGATACCTCCCTCAGAACAGCAGAGAAGATCAAACAACAGTTCTGCTATGTCTGCCCGGACATTGTGAAGGAGTTCAACAAGTTTGACCGCGAGCCAGAGAAGTTTGCGCAGTACGTTGTCGAAACTGCAAGATCAAAGAAAGTGGTGGATGTCGGTTATGAGAGATTCCTTGCCCCGGAGATTTTCTTCAACCCAGAGATTGCCTCGCCAGACTATTTGACACCACTCCCAGTTGTGGTTGACCAAGTGGTGCAAGCTTCGCCAATTGACGTGAGAAAGGGTCTTTATAAGAACATTGTGCTGTCTGGTGGATCGACGATGTTTAAGGACTTTGGCCGTCGTTTGCAAAGAGACCTCAAGAGCATTGTCAATGAGAGAATATCTGCTTCTGAGCAGAGCAGCCACGGCACGAGATCCAGCGGTGTTGATGTCGAAGTGATCTCACACAAGAGACAACGGAACGCCGTGTGGTTCGGTGGCTCGTTACTGGCGCAGACCTCGGAGTTCCAGTCGTACTGTCACACGAAGAAGGACTACGATGAGTACGGGCCAAACATTGTGCGTAACTTTTCCCTCTTTGGCGTGCCATAGATCTGTTAAGCACGCATATATATATATACACACTACGGCTCTTCTCATGACATGTGTAATTCTAGCACTAGTACTCGTCCTTGCCTGAGATGATCACGTTGTTGATCTTCAAGATCATTCTGGTGAGCTGTGTGGCCAAGAGGAGCTGCTGTTTCTTCCCGATGAGCGGGTCCACCACGAACAGCTCCTTCATGTCGTTGGAACCGTTGCCCAGACAGTCGACACCCAAGTGCGAGTTGTTCTCCTTCACCTGTCTACTCTTGACGTTAGCCAAGGTCTCAATAGGATCCAAACCAGAGTTCTCCGCAAGGGTCATAGGGATCTGATCCAGGGCATTGGCAAACGCTCTAAAGGCGTATTGGTCGATGCCCCTTTGCTTGTCAGCAGCATCCGACACGGCCAAGGAACACGTAATCTCAGCGGCACCACCACCGTACACCACTCTCGAGTCACGGATCAAGTTACGCACCACACACAAAGAATCGTGGAGTGCTCTCTTGGCCTCATCAACGATCATTCTGTTCGAGCCTCTGAGGAAACACGTCACTGCTCTCGAGTTAGCACACTCCTCAACAACGAGCATGCGATCCCTTGTCGTACCAAACTCGAGCTCGTACACTTTACCAGCGTATCCGAGCTTCTCAGGTGTCAGATCTTCAAATCTTGGGACGATACGTCCGTTGGTTGCAATGGCCAGCAGCTCGAGTTCTGGACCACCGACCCAACGCACAGCTGGCAGTTTGTTCTGTAGAAGCAAGTGGTTGGCCTCGTCGTCGAACCCCCACTGGCAGATCACCAGGTTAGCGCCAGAGTCTTTCACCTGCTGCACCATTTCCTTGAACTTGTTCTGCTCGTACTCCTGCAGGTTCTTGAACTCCTCAACGCTCGAGATGTCCAGTTTGTGCTTCGTCTTTGGCTTTGGAGGCTCGAATGGACACGTCAGAATGGCAATCTTAACGTCCTCAATTCTCTTGGGCATCTGTGGGTGAGAGAAGTCCTTGTCGAGGATCACACCTTTGATCAGGCGGGAATCTTCCAAAGATCCACCGACTTTACCCTCCACTTTGATCAGCTCAAAGTCCACATCTTTTCTCTCCTTGTCCGCCACGGAAAGAACAGCGTCGACGGCAATCTGGGCGAACTGCTCGTGTGCCTTGGACACAATCTTGGATCCCAGGGAGGTCTTTGCAGCCCTGAGCAACACTTCAACGTTGTTCTCAATGTCATCTGCCACGGCATCCAACTGCTCAATGGCCACTTTGCACGCCTCATCAAATCCATTGGCGATCTTGATGGGATGGATTCCCTTGTCAATGAGCTCTAACGCCTGGTCCAACAGCGCGCCGGCAAGCACAACAACACCTGTGGTTCCATCCCCAATCTCATCATCTTGTGACTTGGACAGTTCCACAAGCAGTTTGGCGATTTGGTTGTCCAAGTCCATCTGTGTGAGAATCGTCGCACCATCGTTCGTGATGGTAATCTCTCCGTCGGGCGAGATCAAAATCTTATCGAGCCCTCTAGGCCCCAGCGACGTCTTAATCACAGACGCCACAGCACGAGCCGCCAGGATATGGGACTTTTGTGCTTCGATGCCGTGTGCTCTCTGCTTGTTGCCCTGGTCCCTCACCACGATCAGCGGACGGCCCATGTCGTCCTGCATCACAATGGCGTTGGACATGTCGGGCATCTCCATCATCTGCTGGCGCGACATATTCTTTTGGTTGTCTTTATTCAGCTCACTCACTAATTCAATACAAAAGAGAGAGAGAATGTGTTTGATTCTAACCAACGCGTCCACTGGGCAAAAAAAAGCCCATCGCGTATATAGGTGGCGGAAGGCCGGGTAATATTTTTAAACCTATATATATATATATATATATGTCGTGTAATACAGAACGTGTTCGCGACATCGGTGCGGGCCACAACCTTGGAAATTTTTGAGTCTAATGCGCACAGAGCTCTATGAAAAGAAGAGGATTTATGGAATTAGATGAAGAGTAACAACGATATAAAAAGATGAGTGTTGTTGGCTCTCTGATCTTCTGCTTGGACTGTGGTAATCTGCTGGACTCTGCCGCTAACAAGAAGACGCTCACGTGCGGCGACTGTCACAGAGATTATGACTCCAAGGATTTCTCTGGTATCAAAGTTGTTACCAAATCCGCTGATGATGCATTCCCATCTGCACTTAAATTGAAGAAATCCGTGGTGAAGACCACGCTGAAGTCCAACGACATCGAAGAAGGTGCTACCATCAAGGAAAAGTGCCCACAGTGTGGTAATGAGGAGATGCAGTACCATACATTGCAATTACGTTCTGCAGATGAAGGTGCTACTGTTTTCTATACATGTACGAGTTGTGGTTACCGTTTCAGAACAAACAACTGATATTTTTGCTTACTACTCATACATCTCACGGGCCCCACGTCATTGCATTATTTCTCTTCTCTGTGCTAATATTTTTACCATATGCCACGCGCTTCTTTATAGAATCAGCCGTAGATACCTTCATCAACACCCACTGGGATAGGTCTGTCTCCATAGGCACCACTCCATGAAACTGGAGCTTGCCAAGTCTCAGGCTTGTGTAGTTCCAGAATCGTAACGGCTTCTTCGCTCAACACTTGAGCGTCAAAGAAGTTGTCTCCTTCATATACAAAGATCACCAAAGATTGTACCACAAGTCCATCCATTTGCTCCAATTCTCCAACCAGAGCCTGAGTAAACCCGGTGAATGCACTCTTGAGTGTGTCCTGGGAATCAGAAGACGTCACTCTTAGAGACTTGAAAGAATGAGCCAAGGAATTAGAGTACAATTCCAATGGTCTCTCAATGTTGATATCACCTCTCATTGCAGAGTCGTTGGAGTCCAATACAACAACAGAGGAGAACTGTGCTTGACTGATGAACTCGGTGAGATAATCCAAGAAGTTCTTAGCGTATCCTGGCAAAATAGGCGATCTTTGTTGTATAACAGCCAACTTGATCTTTGCGTTGTAGTACAACTCGAGGGCAGTACTAACACCACCTTCACTGAATTTCAATAATTTTGCACTTTCTAAATGATCAATTGGGGCTGCAAACGGGTATAGCAGTGTAGAGTCCAATCTAGCAACTAGTTTGGTCCCCATGTTGTGTAATAACAAGTCAATGGACAGTTGTGGGACATTACCGATGGAGATGGCTGGGATTACCAACTTGGATCCCTTTAAAAGATCCATAAGGCTTTGCTGTGTCTGAGACTTGTCAATGGGGAATATGTTCATCTTTGGGAGTCCTTTTGTTGTATCCAAGTTGTCGATGCTATATATATATATATATAGACTATCAAGTTGTTTTAATTATACAAATTCTTATAATGGCTTGAGGAGCGAGCGATCGATTCGCCTCTGAGGTTTCCAACCTCCGCCAGCTGATCTTTTAGATAAGATCTATATATATATGAGGATCTTAATAGCAGGTTTATTGGGAAATTCTGTGTATATTAAACAGTAAAAATAGAACCATTGGGGTCTTCATAACATATGACACACATAAACATCAAAAATTACCAACTTTTTAACTGTATCTCTGGGCCCCTCTCAATCCACCACTATATATCTCTTTATATAATATGACCCCAAGCTGTACTCAAACATACGCAGAACACCCCATTTTACACTCTTAAACATGCCCGGATATACGCATGCCGATGGCACATATTCTTAATTTTTTTTTTTTTTTTTTTCATTTCCACCTCGTATAGACCACCTCATCGCATCTTTTCTTCTCCATATCCGTACATATTTGTATCTATAAAACTACCAAGATGAGCGAACCAGACGTTGACAACGCATCTCTCGAGCAGCTCCGTGACATCCTCGTGAACAAGTCGGGCGAGGTCAAGCTCGCACCAAGATTCAGAGCTCTGTTCAACCTCAAGTCCATTGGGTCCGAGTATGAACAGGATGCCGAGAGGGCCAACGCCGCTTGCAAATATATCGGCGAGTGCTTCCAGGATGAGTCCGAGTTGCTGAAGCATGAGGTTGCCTATGTGATGGGCCAGACGAAGAACCTGACGTGTGCTCCTATCCTCAGAGCGGTGTTGATCGATGACGAGGGCCAGCAGGTTATGGTCAGACATGAAGCCGCTGAGGCTCTTGGTGCTCTTGGAGATGTCGAGTCGATGCCACTGCTAGAGAAATACCTCAAGGAAGACCCACAGATTGAGATCAGGCAGACGTGTGAGCTCGCCATTGAGAGAATCAAGTGGGAGACGTCGGAAAAGAGAAAGACGGAGAACTTACAGACGAGCGCATACTCGTCGATCGACCCTGCTCCACCGTTGGCCATCGACCAGGACTACAAGATCGAGAAGCTGACGAAGATTCTCAACGACCAGGACACACCGCTGTTTGAGCGTTACAGAGCCATGTTCAGACTCAGAGACATTGGCACCGACGAGGCCTGCTTAGCATTGGCAACGGGCTTTGACGATGAGTCTGCTCTTTTCAAGCACGAGATTGCCTACGTGTTTGGCCAGCTGAGCAACCCAGTGACAGTGCCAGCTCTTGTCAAGGTGCTCAAGGACAAGAGAGAGGCTCCAATGGTAAGACACGAGGCCGCAGAGGCTCTGGGTTCCATCGCCACAGAGGATGTGCTTCCTGTGTTGAAGGACTTCTCCACCGATGAGGATATCGTTGTAAGAGACTCTGCTATTGTCGCCTTGGACATGTACGACTACGAGAACTCGAACGAGTTGGAGTACGCTGCTGTTTAGAATGATGTTATATAAGTTAGCCTTGGGAATTGTTGATGTAGCGAGCAATGTTCTCCGCTGTCTTACTGGAGACATCTTTAGCGGTGCTTTCATAGGCTTCCTGGTAACGAGCCTGGAGCGCAGCATTGGACTTGTCGGTGACCTCACCATCCCTATCTTCGGCAAAAGTGTACATTCTGTGCGTCTCTATGCCCTCGTCTTCGTCATGGGCTACCAACCCGTCGTGTTCTCCTTCTTCGATGCTCTCTGTGTCTGAGATCACGTCGACTTCAGTCTTTTGTTGGTCTGCAATACCTAAGTCGTTCATCAGGTGTGATAGAGACTTCTCTTTGCGCTTCTGCTCCTTTAGCTCTTTCTCCTTGAGTATTCTTTCCCTCTCCGCCTTATAGAACTTTTCGTACTCATCCACTTTGTTATCCACTGCACTTAAAAACTCGTCAAACCCATCACCGGTGAAACTCGACACCCCGACAACGTCCAGTTGCGAGTAGAACTCCTCAAGCATCAGAGACATAGAGTTCACCAGCGAGTTCATGTATCCACTTCCAGAGCTCGTTTCCTCTTCAGTTTCTCTCAGCGCCTCTTGGAACACTTCGAAATCTGTCATCCATTTCTTGGCGAAATCGGCCTTCTGCACATCAGTCTTGTTAAACACAACAATCATTGGCAGCTTGGTCTTATACAGGATAGAACAGGCGTACAGCATGTTTGAAATGAATGTAGTTGGCGAAGTGTTACGTGGAGTATCCACAATATACGCAATCACCGTAGGGAAAGTCGATGCGAACGCCTCCGTGATGATAGCACCCGAAGCAGACCAGATGAAACACTCAATCTGTCCCGGAGTATCGATAATCACGTTCTGGAACTTGTCGGACTTCTTCTCCACCAATTGAATCACTTGATCAATCTTGGTGGAGAACAAGTTCAAAGAGGTGACAATCGCACCGTTAGGACCCAAATTGTAGTTCTCCATGACTTTCTTGTACTTGACAGAGTCACGGATGTCGATGTTACACCCGAACGGCACTTTCAACACCGCTGGGTCCAAGTTGATGACGTATGGTGGTGTTTGCTTCGAATGAAGATGGGAGTTAAGTCTCTGCATGAAAGTGGTCTTGCCAGAGCCTTGTGCTATCTGTTAGTTCTGGTAAATATGCAGCGGAAGGGGGGGGACGATATATATATAGAGGATACATACCGGCCATGCCAATACAAATCACTGTTTGAGGTGCCATCTTGGTGTGCTTTCTATGTTGTTTGGTCTTTCCATTGGTAGGCTAAGAGCTTTGTAAGCTTTCTATACATGGCATATTTTTTTTCCCGCGATGGGCCTGAGGTGGACTGTAAGGGACTAGAAGTATATAGACTATAGATCGATATTTAAGATTTTAGTGGGCCTAGACTATGGAGTGTATTGGAGACTATTGAATGCAGACTCGTATTTGTCCAATCATTAAAAGTAGACTAGAGGACTAGATACTAGATTATAGAAGAGACACACACACACAGATCATACCTGAGAAGACTCCGTGCCAAAGTGTAACACCAATCTGGCAAAGTCCCTGCTCACTATTTGTACGAATCTTGGAATCAGCTTGCCATCTTTCAACTGGTTATACTCATGCGCTGAGACAAAGTAGACATCATAGATATCATCTTCTCTATGCTGCACTAACACTTCATGCAGTCCACCATTCATGAGTCTCCATGGGTATCCATACGACGCTAGCCATTCAAAAGTCGGGACCAAGTGTGTACTTGAATTCCACCACCATTTCAACACAGTGCTTTCATATGCTCCTGTGATTGTATGTTCCAATTGTTTCCCTTGTAATGTAGCAGATCCATGGTCACTTGCCATAGTCTGTAGCGTAGGCCACTGCAACACCTTGTTTGTGATTGATTCCTTCGAACTTGATCTCACCGTTGCCTTGAACGTATCACAGTACGCTATATATTGCCTACCATTGGGGAAGTGCTTCTTTATATGCGAAGTGTTCGGAAGATCGTAGTGTGGGATGTCTGGGTATTTCTTCTTGAGCTGGTGGTGGAGGAGGTAGTACCCACCAAGGGAGAATGCAAGAGAGTATGCGGAGATCCTTTGAAACATGCGGGAATATTCTTCTGTTCGGAAAGAAGAGACAAATTTATATCACTAAAGATTGGCTTGGATTAAAGTAGTGACTCCTCGTGCATTAGTACATAGTACTCATACTTGCCTCCATGTCTGCCATGCACACACGGGTTTTCTCGAGCGCCACACCTCCGCACCTCTAGCGGAACACCAGCCACAGGGGGAGGAAATTGCGGCCACACATGATAGGTGAAATTTTATACCTCTACTTGTCGTTGTATCTGTGTACTATCAGAGACAATAAGAAGTGTCAGAAGAACATGTCAGAGGTGGACAGCATCCAGCAGGTCGATTTGGGGCAGTCGCAGGCGTTGCAGGTGTCCGAGGGACCAGTGGAAAGTACCATCCCCAGCGCCACACTTCACACTACCACTGCCACTATAACATCAACAACAACAACAACAGATGATCTCAGTGATGATGACGAAGGCGAGGAGGATGAGAATGGAGAGAAGAAGTACAAATGTACACACTGCCCACACGCCTTTACGCGCAAGCACAACTTGAAATCGCACTTGCTGATACACACGCAAGAGAAGCCATTCAACTGTCCAATTTGTTCATCCAAATTCCGTCGTTTACACGATTTGAAAAGACATGAGAAACTCCATACGGGGGAGAAACCGTATTCGTGCAAGACGTGTGGCCGGAAGTTTGCTCGTGCTGATGCGCTAGCGAGACACAACAACTCTCAAGCCGGGTGTGCCCTGTTAGTTGATGGTCCATTACCTGAGGGAGACCAGCAGGTGTTTCATGAATCGATGGCTAGAGCTGTTGTTGGACACGACACGACGACGACATTCTCGAGATCTACGCCGAAAAGACCGTTTGAAACCTCGAGATGGCGCCTGGAACCACAAGAAAAGCGCAGAGACACAGAGACGATACAACTCCCAAGCCCTATTGTTGCTAATGCCTCCACCACCCCTACACCACCCGAGTTCAACTTACTACCATACGTACGCCTATTGGAGGCACGTGTTAATACACTGGAGAACAAACTGGCGACAGCCGAGGACAAAATTACCCAGTTGACGTATGCGGTTACTGGCCGGAAGTAACTTCGGGAAAAGGATTGGCTCTAAGGATCGGGTGTCTTGGGCTCTGTATAACGCATTCAATTTGTATGTGATTGAGCGAGCTATATATTTCGCCCTGTACCATATAGATATAGCCCTGGGGGACGTATGTGTCTACAGAGTCAGAGTAGTACGTATATACGTACTCCAACCAACATTCTACATATGGTGATCCTCTGTGTACCAGTTTATATGGATAGCAATAATTAGACGGAGATTTAAAGCATACCCCACAATCTTACAAACCTGCAGGGCTGAGTGTCAGGTAGATCCCGTGCTCCGTTAGAATCATACGTACTTAAGATAAAAACCCGCCTGGGATACTCAGGCTTGGTATACGAAGTGGAGATATATAGTTTTTGCCCAGCACTGTAGCGGGTCCGATATCTGGGATCTGGCCGGAAATGGCCAATAATTATTTTGGGGGGTAGGGCCAGGGCCAGGGCCAGGGGCAGAGGCAGAGCTTCAGAGGGGCAAGGAAACCCCCGCTAGGACCAACGGCTCACAGGCTGTAACCCCATACGCCCTACCCAGTTATACAGCCAAGACTTGACACACCGTCAGCCGTCAGCCTGGAACACCGGAGGCTATATCATATTATTAGCGGCTATCTCTGCTGGATACGGTTCATCTGGGGGAAGGGTACAGATAAGGATAGTGGTGTATTTAATGGAGTAGTTACATAGTAGTGTATGTACATTCACTAAACAAAAGCTGAGGACCCTGAGAATATATACGAAGCGATGAATATCTATAACAAGTGCGGGGCGCGGGGTGACACAAACTTTTCTGCAAGCAGCCCCGATTTTTTTTCTATAGGCCCAGCAGTTGGCATCCCCACAATCCTACATATTTGTACAACGCGCGGGCAATGGAAAGATCTTGGTCATTGTAGGCTGCTATTGCCAAATTAGGGCGGAGCCCTTGGGCCATGGGGCCATACTTCACTTGGCATAGGGAATCAGATTTGGAAACGGCCAAGCGGGGTCCCCACCATGGGCTCTGGGGGTATGGGGATAACTATATATATATATATATGTATATAAGCACTGGAGCATCCTCTTGTTCCCTTCTTCAGACGTAACCCACTTTTGACCCATCACACTTCAAACCACAAAGATGGAGAAGAAGATGAGTGCCTCACGCTACCTCGCCACGCGTATCCCAACTCTGCTCAAGCCACCGGGCACTTCGTTAGCCTGCCTAAACCCTGGGCCTGGTCTTTCTCTACTGACCAGATCCGATTGGAACTACTTCTTTATGGGATACATGGCTTGGGTCATCGATGCCTTTGACTTCTTCTGTGTGAGTGCGTGTGCCCCGGCGCTGGCCGTTGCGTTTGACCGTTCTGTCCATGATATCACATGGGGTATCACCTTGGTGCTTATGACTCGTTCGCTTGGTGCTGTGATCTTTGGTTCCATTTCCGACATGTATGGAAGAAAGCCTACATATCTTGCAGTTATGGGTCTTTTCTGTGTCATCGAGATCGGCACTGGGTTTGTCCAAACTTACACACAGTTTCTCGTTGTTAGATTTATCTTTGGTATCTGCATGGGCGGTTGTTACACCACTGCCTCTGCCACTGCACTTGAGTCTCAGCCCACCAGAGCAAGATCATTCCTCGGTGGTATCTTCCTCCCAGGCTACAACTTGGGATACATCCTTGCAGTGGCCTTCTACAGGGCCTTTGAGTTCACAGAACACGGCTGGAGAGCGCTATTTTGGTTCTCCTCTGCACCACCTCTGCTGCTGTTTGCCTGGAGATTGTGCTTCCCAGAGCATCCACATTTCATCGAGCATAAGAAAGTACAGAGAGAAAAAGCGTTGTTGGACGGTGCCGAAGGTAGAGCCAAGTCTCCGCTTAAGCAGTTCTTCTCAGATTTGCGCATGGCTGTTTCTCAGAACTGGCTGATGTTCTTGTATTTGGTTGTTTATATGTCGCTGATGAACTTCTCATCGCATGCATCACAGGACTTGATGCCTACGATGCTTCAGGCACAACTCGAGTTCAGTGCAAATGCCCGTACGGGGATCATGGTTGTCGTCAACTTTGGTGCAATGGTTGGTGGTCTTGTCGTGGGTACGTTGACAGAGTATACGGGCCGTCGTCTCGGTGTATTCCTCTGTGCCGTCGGGTCATCCGCAATGATCTACCCGGCTTTCTTCTCCACCACCATGGGCGGGCTCATGGCTGGCGGCTTCTTCATGCAGTTCTTCGTCATGGGATGCTGGGGTGTCACCTCCGTGTACATCATGGAGTTGTCGCCACCTGCGTTCAGAGCGCTGTTCGGTGGTCTTGCTTATCAGCTGGGTAACTTGGCCTCATCGGCCTCGTCCACCATCGAAGCAGACATCTCTGCTGCGTTCCCACTAGAAGGCGGGCTGTTTGACTATGCCAAGTCAATGGCTCTCTTCATGGTGGGAGTCAACGTTGCGCTATTGGTGTGCATCACGCTGGGCCCAGAATACTTCCACAGAGACTTTAGTGCGCATGCAGAGGCCGAAGAGCTCGGTGTTGATGATGTTGAGAGTGCTGGCTATGTTGAGGCTTCGTTCGATATTGATTCAGAGAAGGGCAATGTGCAGCATAGGGAGCATACTACAAAGTAGCGTACCTTCTTCTTTTCTCTATTTCTTCTGTTAAATAAATGCTGTTAAGATTACAAGCTTAAGCTAACAATAGAGCGCTTCCAGATCTCCTTGAGCGCGTCGTTGAACACATCAATGTTGTAGTCGACAATGGCCATCGCACTGTCCACGTCTGTGTCCTTTATAAGTGCCACCAATGCTAACCCACGGATCATTTTGTGGAACGTAAGTATGTATCCGTTTTGCAGCACCGACGAGCATTTCAGCTGCTGTACGTCCTGCTTCCCTTCGTACAGGTCGTTGAGGTCCACGGTGACGTCAATGAACTCTGCACACACCTCGTATGTCTGGATGTCCACTGGCGACGAGTCTGTAGCCACGTAGATCTTGGAGTTGACGTCGAACAGAAACGCCTTCTCGATCTTGGAGTGCTGTACCAGATTATCCAGCAGCATCTCCAGCGAGGGCAGCTCAAAGATCAGCTTCTGCACAATACGGGAGAAGGCTTCGTAGATGCTGTGGTCAAAGATCGAGGTGAGGTGGAACGACACCTGAACGCCCTCAATGCCCAAGTCCAACAGCTCGTCTCCAATCCGCTGCATGATATCTCTTTGTGTGTCGAGCCTAAAGTCCTCGCTCAGCCCATCGACTTTGTGTATGAGCACCTCGATGTGAATCCCCGGGTTCACCTTGTACGCGTACTCGATGATCATCGCAAGATTTGTCAATGCGTTCAAGTATTCATCCTGAGAGTCAATGACGTATACCAGCGCACCAACGCTCTTGAACAGCTTCTCGCTGTCATAGCTCGGCTCAAAGTAGTTCAGCTGCCCGGGCAGCTCCATCACCGCGAGGTCGATCAGTGAGGAGTAGTGCTCTGTCGTGGGCTTAGAGGTGGATTCCAAATAAAGAGTGTCCAACGGCTGCATGTTGTGGAAGACGACTTTACAGATGGACGACTTGCCTCCCCTTCGCAGCCCCATCAGCAGGATGGTCGCTCTCTCCGGATCATCGGTCTCCTCCAGGCGTGGCTGCTCCATTTGGTTGGTGTAGAAGTGGTTGAATTGATAACGAATAGTGGGTATGAAGTGGAGTACTTATGGTACAGAGATAAGTCTCTCAATGTTGACATGTCGCGAAACGTGACCGCGAATAGAATGGATTCGCGGGCGGTAGTGGTACGGACACTGCGCTGTACCCGTGTACTACTATAATAATAATAACAACAACAACAACAGAACGACGTCATTAGATTAGGATTATATAGTATTATAGGACAATGAAGATGGATGTTGCTAAGGGGATCTCCGATATGAAGGAGACACGCAGACTGCTTGACAGGCAGATAAGCAGTGCGTATCTCGTTGACATCTCTACACCACTAAGAAACCACACACACACACAGACCACTAACGACACAGATCTTACAAAGATACAGAAGGAATACGAAGAGATGAAGCAACAGTTGAAGACTAAGGATGAGATGATAGAGAGATTGACGAAAGAGAGACTCACGAGCGAGGAGAGAGACTACAACGGACTGAACATCAAGTACAACAGACTCATCATAGAGAACAACCAGTTGAAAGAGAGAATAGACCAATTGGAGAGAAAGAAAAGAGTCCCGCTCAGCTCACAGCCGATTACCTCCAACAGGCAGAACATCCTGACGATGATGCGTTCGCCAATAAAGCGCAAGGAGGTGGAGTTGGAGCACAACCACAGCTCGGACATTGTACCGACGCAGATTTCACAGTATGGTGGTGCGCCTATGGAGAACTCCATGGATGACAGTACAATCGAGGAGACGATGGTACAAACACTTTCGCAGCAGATACACAGAGAAGCAAAAGATTCACTGGACTTGGCGCAAGATAACGCCAGACTGCCGTCTTCGATGCCGTACGAGGACTCGGGCTTGAGATACTCACAAAGCACAGACATCTCATCGAGTCCTGTCAAAGTGAAGAAGGAAGAGGAGGAAGAGGAAGAGGAAGAGGAAGAGGAAGTGATTAGTGACTCAGATAACGAAGTGCCGATTCTACCCACCCCACAGCTACATAGGGTAAAGAGAAGTTTCCTACCGACGCCCAGCGATGTCACCCCCTTAAAGAAGTCTCGGATGAAAGAAGAAGAGTCAACGCCGAGCCAAACGTCGTGGAACTTGTCGAGACACCCACTGATGCATAGACCATGGATCCCCGAGGACTTCAAAGTGAACCCGGATAAGAACCAAGGGTTGGACTACGCCTACCACGTTGTTCTCAGAGGAGCGCAGCGCAAGTGTATCCATGGTGAGACGTGTAAGGACTGTGAAAAGTTTTATGACCAAATGGGCCATATCCCAAACAACTATAAAGGACCACAGTGGAACTCACAGACACCACCATTTGATATTGTGAAAACTACTTCGAGACACAGAGATCAATGGAAACCCGCTCAGGAACATATGGGGTTTGCGCAGTTCGAGTTCCCAACAACGCAACAGACTAAAGTGATCAAAGAAGAAGCACTTAAAAGAAAACTAAAAACTGCATATGAGAGACTCTACTCAGCCACAACAAACCAGAAGTATATCTTCAAAAACCAGCAGTTCAACTCGGCTATAAAACACAAGAACTACACGATAGACCAAAAAGTCTACCTAGAATACCTCCAGCAATAAGATGGTAATAAATATGGTCATCATTCATAATATAGATCATTTACTTGCGCTTCAAGTCGTGGTAGAACTTCTTATAAACTTCGTAGTCGAAGTCCTGGAAGTTCGGATCCAAGTCGATAAATGTCTTGGAGATCTGGCACGATTTGTAGTAGTAGTTCAAGTAGAACCTGTTCTTCATGTTTTCTGCAACGGAGTCGTTGAGGATCTTGGCAGTGCCCTGTTGCCCTTGTGGATTAGAATTCTTCTTGGAGCTTAAAGTCGATGCCAACTGTGCTGGGGATTGTGGTGTTTGTTCAATATTTTGCAATCCAGAACCGTGCAATGGGAAAAGAGATTGGAAGATTTCATACGCAGCCAATGTGAATCCAAACTGTGGTGAAGATCTGAGCACACGAGCAGCTCCACCTTTGAAGAACGACCGTGCCGATTCTTCTTTCAAAATAGTCTTGAAAGCATGGAAGATACCCCTGTACTGCGTCTCACCAGCTCTAGCGGCAATCTGTAGTCTCGTCTTGATAACGTCACAAGGAGTAGTCAAAAAGGCTGCAGGCATACCAGCCAACCCACCAGACACCAACAACTCCCACGTCTTGAGCTGATGTCTTTTGTTCTTGTTATTGGGGTCGTAATTGAACATGTCCTTCTTGATATGTGCATAAGTCGGGAAGTAGATAGCACTAAAGGGCACGTCTCTGAGCAGGCATGCGGCAACACCCTTGTACAACCCTGGAAGCCCAAGCTTACGGATAATACCCATTGCAGTTTCACGCTCTGCTGGTGCATAGTCTCCTTGTACTTGCAATCTGATCTTGACAATCTCCAGTGGGTTAGTGAAGATCACTTGGCATGCACCTGCAGCGGCTCCTGAAGCAACTTCCAATGGCCATTCGATCTTCTTTGTGATTTTATTAGTAAAGAACGAACGGGCCATGTCGTTAACAGTGAGTTTGATAGCCTTCTCTGGTGCAACACCAACAAGCTGCGGTCCAAGCCCTGAATACAAGCCTCTGAGACCCTCTTTGGAGAACACCTTGATGGCACAGTCAATTGAACTCTTGTAGATCATCACACGCTGCGCTTGCATTCTCGTCTTGATCAAGTCGATAGGGTAAACGATAGTAGCACCAATAGCACCTGCGATAGAACCCAATGTAAAGTTATAGATAGAGTCAAACACTGGGTAGAAGTAATAGCTCGAGTCGATGCGTGGCATCTTGGCCACCTCTGCTTCGTACACCAAATCGTTCAAGTAATTAGGATTGGTGATCTTCATGAAATCTTCAATAGTAAGGGTACTCGACAACTTCTCCGGTTCAAGCAGGAACTGTGGTGTCTCCGGGGTAGACAACTCATCATAGTGCTTCATGAAATCACCATACCGTTCCTCTCTTTTCACCAGCTTGGATGCTTCTTCCTGTGTGACTCCATTCTCTGCCATAACCTGTTGGATCCTCTTCTGGTTCTGTATCATGCTTCCTTTGAAATTAGCAACGATGGAGAAGAGCAAGTTGATTTGTGCGGGGGAGAACAGTAGGATGTTGTTTACCTTCTGGTGCTCATAGTTTAGGAAAGTGACAAGGTCTTCCTTTGTGATGACAATGTTTGGAGACGTAGCATTGGATACCTGACAATACTTGAGCAAGATCTGATTCACAAGATCAAAGTTGGAAAAGAGATAGTGTAGGTCTTTTAAAACCGAATACCCAATGGTATTATTCGTCGACTTAATCAACTGTGCGTTCGTCAAGTTGAACGAGTCAAACACCTGGTTAGAGACCTTATGGGAGTACAAAGACTTGAGGATATACGTCAGTTGACTCTTGGAGATCTCTAGCCTCTCTGACAATGGGTTGAAAGTGGCCATCTTGTCGAATGCCCTGGCGAGTCTCTCATTGGCCAAATCTGTCTGTAGGATCGTAGCCACTGAATTTAGCGAGATGAACTGGTCCTGTGACTTTCTTGAGTTGTTCAGGTGTATATTGTGCCCTGGGCCTGTGGAATAGAACTTGAGCCAACTAATAGAATCCCAATCCAAATCGAGCCCTGCTCTCTTGACGAAATCGTTATTTGTATAGCTCTGGACCTTCTTGATCGTGGACTTGAAATCATCAAGGGTGAGTAACAATTCGTCAAACGACACAAACTTGTCATTGAAGTTAATAGCCTTGCCTGACGAGTTGGAATCAAACTTTCTGAAGAACTCATATAGGATGATATAGTTGTAGTTCTTATTCTTCAACACATTGTTGAAATAGACCCAGTCGCTGACACTGAGATACCCCTTTGTATTCTCATCCACTGCTAGGAAGATAAGACCAAATGTCTGCGGATCGATCTGGTTGTAGTTATACCCGTGGTCTGTGAATTTGGAGTATAGCTTGGTGGAAGATGAGATGAGCTTGACAAAGCTCTCATAGTCGAGGATGAGCTGTCCTTGCTTCTCGTCGTAGCGAGCATACTTGCGGAAGATCTCCAGCTGTTGCTTCTTAGTCTCTGTGATCGAGCTCGGCAGTTCCATCTTGTATGCTGTATTGTATGATCTAGGATGGTGCCGTGGATCAGGAGATGAGCTTGTTTTCTGGAGTAGTGGTGATGGGCACTAGGTATAAGGGGGTGGGGAGAAAAAAAGGCAGATATGCCAGGGTGATGAGATGATGGATGGATGGATGGATGGAGTGATTTGACGATGACGACAAACAAGTGATCACAAGTCCATGTCACACCAGCGGTGTATATCCTTCAAAAATATACCTTTTCTTTCACCGATGACAAGTTCAGTACGGCTTCGCGGCTCGGCAAACTTCCCCAGCTAATGTTTGAGGGCACCGGACGGATGAGCGGGTTTCTGGAAGACAAAAAAGCGCAGAAAAAAAATGCACAAAATTGCGGTGCAGAAGATGGATGATGGAGTTGGAGAGAAGCAGCAAAAGAAAGCGCCAGAAAAGAAAAAAAAAAGGACAACACACAAACCCTCCCCTAATAAAACGGCTTCAAAGCTATAAGCGTCAAAAAGCTCTTTTGCGCCGTGCGAAGGGCAGAAATAGAGCCAATAGGGCGGCTTGCGAATGTCAGAAAAACACAAAAAACCCGCTGTGCAAATTTGGCGTGTATCTGTGTATGTGTGTATGTGAATGCTGTGGCCTCTGTCTGCTTTGTGAAGTTGTGAGTTCAGCCGCCGGTTTTTTGTATCCTTGTCTTCTTTTCTTGTATTAACCAGTGAATGAAATCAAAACAAAAACAAAAGCTTTGCCCCCCCAGCTTTTTATATCCTTTTTTTTCCCTCTTCCCGCCCCTCAGCCAAATAAGGGAAGCGCGTGCCCGGACCGCGTCTTTCTTTGAAATTTCCCCAACTTTCAGCGCTCGCCGTGGGTAATTTTCTTTTTTTCTTTCTTGTTTTTTTCGCCTCTAACCCGTCTTTATCCGAATTGCGGGGAAAGACCTATCTTTAGAATAATAATAATAATAATAATAATGATGATGCTTTTATTTCTTCACTTTCTTAAATACCTCATCTTTAGTTCCAATACAGCCCAGGCCACCAATCTGTAGATCACCGCAATACACCCAACGACGGCCATGTCCACCGCATAGTCGCTTTCCAGCTTGTATTGTTTTAGTACCTGCTCTCCAGTGCTCAAGGTGCAACTGGTGCCCTGGATACACTCAAAGCTTTGTCCTTCGAACCCAAGCTGAGCAAGAGCCAACACTGCCCATTTCAAAGGAGAGATGTAGTTGAATGCTCTGAACAGTACTGGCATGTTCAACGACATTGTGCCACCCATGAAGACCGCCACCACCACGAGGTTGCCTAGGAAGTTCATCGCCACGCCAACGTGATCAAACACCGTGTTGAAGATGATTCCGATGGACTCACCACAGTTTAGACAGAGCATACACATGTAGAACATCGTAAAGAACATCCGTGCGGTTCTTGGCAGCCCGATGACCAGCACTGTGAAGATGCTGAAGACGAACGTTGGGGCAACTTCGAATGGCAGTTCGGTGATCAAGTACACTGCCATAAACACTCCAGGAGAGTAGATGTTATCTTCGTATTCTTGGTAAAAAGTCATCTTCTCGCCAGGGTAGAAAGCCATGTTGTTGAACAGCCCACTGAAATACATGTTTAACACCTCCTGAATCAACCCCAATCTGTTGAGAATAGAATCGGATGAATTCTTCAACGGGGCAAAGTACAAGGCGTGTACCACACCAAGAAGTAACAATTGTACCACACGGGACATTACAACGTCTGGGCTTCTCATAAGCACTTTGCACTGTCTTTGGAGCACGGGCTTGAAGACTGTGTAAAGGGACTGCTGTTTCTTGTACAAATACGAGAAATCCATAGGCTCAGCCTTTGTTTCAACTTCCTCTGATGGTACCCAACTGCTAATAAGCCTATCCATCGTCTCTCCTTTCGCTGTGGCAATGGTATCCAACACATAATCAGCCATATTCGCTTTATAATCAGGTTGGAATCCGAGCTGCGCAAAATGATGGATTAACGATGCAGGAGCGCCATTATAAAGCACATTACCCTCTCCTAACAGTAACACATTGTCAAACTGGTTGAACAGTTCGGACTTTGGCTGATGGATCGTCAGGATGATCGTCTTGTTCTCCTGCTTCGAAAGGCCGTCCAATAGTGTGATGATCTGGTTGGAAGTGAACGAGTCAAGCCCCGACGTTGGCTCATCTAGTAACAACACTTTGGAATTGTTGAGTAATTGAACTGCAATGGACACTCTACGCTTCTCACCACCGGAGATCCCCTTGACTGTGGCATCGCCAATTGGAACGTTCTCCACTTCTAGCAAACCCATCTTGAGCATCAGATCGTGTAAGATATGTGGGATTTCTCCATGCTTAGCAGGTGGGAGCCTCAGTCTTGCCTGGAACTCAAGAGTCTCATACACCGTAAGCGATGGAATGAGGACATTGTCGTTCTGTACGACATACGATGTGATCTTGGACAGAGAAGACACGGGGATCGGATGTCCATTTAATAGCAGTGCACCAGTGATAGAGATCAAAGATGTACGTGTACGACCAGTGAGGAAGTTCAATAATGTAGTCTTACCCGAGCCAGAGGGACCCATTATGGCATTGACACCTGGTTGGAATGACACATTAACTTCATTAAGTAGTGTCTTGGGGGAAAATTTGTGGAATGGCCTTTTTTTAAGTTCCAATGTGATATCCTTAAGAGAAAGAGTAACAAAGGACTTGTCATTGTCAAACATGCGTTGATCCATCGGAACCAACGCATCCTTTGCACGTCTTTGCTTGACAACTTTCACACTGCTATGACGCTCTTTGTACCAAAACATCACACCACTGAATGTGTAGAGCCCAATGTACCAACATAGGGAAACACATAATGGAACAGTGAACCAATGACGTCCATACCCCAAGTTTTCTAATACAGCTTGTCCACTGTATTCAAAACATTCCTCAGCAGATCCAACACAATCGCCTTCAAACGTAGTGAACTGATTTGACACCAATGACCCAAAGTTGTACCAGAAAGATGCAATGTATTTTGTCCATCTGACATATACGGGCATCGTACGTGCACTGATAAAGTAGCCACAGGCGGAGTTCTGTATCTGATAGAAGACACCAGACATCAACGAGGCAGTTGCAAATTTGTATCCTCCCATTATGAAACAGAGATGTGCCATTGCAATGCCGATCATATACAGAAACAGGTTGTTGATGAAGAAGATTCCAAAGTTCCCACCTAGGCCCCACATGAAGTACGTGATCAAAGACCAAACAATAGTGGCTGGGATGTCTTCCAGTACCATCTTGGCCAATCTTCGACCAATAAACCAACCAGTGATGCTATACATCCCTTCTTTCTTCTCCCTGATCAGAAACTTGCCATCGACAGAGCACAAGCGTTCGACCTCGTACATCATCGGTGTAAAGCCGAGAATTTCACAACACACATACAGAGTGGAGGTGATGGAACGGATGCCGGCAAGGGACCCATCAGGCTTGTAGAAGACCCAGCCACAGATAATGGAGAGCGTCAGCAGGGTGCCAAACATCATGATGACAGACTGAAGGTCTCTGAGCGTCAACAGGGCGGTTCTATGTGTCAGGATCCACACTTCCTTATAGAGTGGGTTCAACTCTGGAGACTTGGACCATGAAGACCCAAAAGTGTCACAGAACTCCACAGAGTCCAACTGGTGGTGTGCACGCCACTCAGACACGAGCATATTCACTCTCTGTTGGGTCTTGAGCTCAACTTCAGCACTCATAGTCTTCTCCACTGATGACACACTGAGCATAAAGTCTGCAAAGTTCGAGTCTTCGCCCTGAATTCCCAGCTGATGGAAATATTCGACTCCCTCGGCCAGAGAGCCATAGAACATCAGATTCCCACCCTTGGCTAGGAGAAAGAGCTTGTCAACGCACTCGAGGATTTCGATTCTCGGCTGGTGGATGGTCAGAATGACAGTGATGCCAAACTGCTGTGCCAGGGACTTGACTGTCTGGACCAAGGAGATGGAAGTGTGTGCGTCCAGCCCAGTCGTAGGCTCATCCAAGAACAGCACTGAGGGCTTCGTGAGAAGCTGGATAGCCAATGAAACACGTCTCTGCTCACCACCGGAGAGCGTACACCGGGACTGGAAATCACTGATGATAGTCTCGCGGGTTTTCTCTAGTCCCAGGGTCCCAATCAAGTAGTCCACAAGCTCTTTCCTCTCTGCAGCGGAACTGCGTGGGAGCCTCAGTCTAGCGGTGAAATGCAGTGTCTCCTCCACTGTGAGACCGGGGAGAAAGACATCCTCTTGTAGCAGATAGGAGATGCTAGGCCTCTGTTGAGAGTACTGTATCATTCCACTGAACACGAATGGGCCATCCGCAAGAGTCATACGGGCACTCAGCGTATTGAGGAATGTGGTCTTCCCGGAGCCAGAAGAGCCCATGATGGCCAGCACTTGGCCTGCCTTCAGGTCCAGATTCAAGCCGTTGAGAATAACCTTGGGTTCAACAGATTCGTCATCAACCGGGTTTTTCTTCTTTCTTTGCCACCATCGCTTGGAAGTCTCAGATGGCGGCTTGTTTAGTGTGACGCAGAGGTCTCGCACACATAGTGAGACGCGCTCGGTCTCTGGAATAAGCAAACTCATTCGTGCTGCTCTCCAAACTTTATACGTGGGTATTATTATATAAAGATTTATAAAGAAAAGGGTCCAAAGTTCATCGCGCCGAGGCCGCACGATGAGGTGCTGCGCGAACCGACCGGATAAGGCCGATAAGTAGAGCCTTTTCGTATACGTTGCAAGCGATTAGATATTAGATATATATGGACATAATACATATCTATATTATATATATATATATATCACTCTGTTCTTCTCTTCTTCGCCCTGTCCCACGCACTCTTTGGCTTTGATCTCTTTGAAGAGCTCCCGTGATCATCCCTCTTGTTGTTGAAGATACCCCAGTCTTCGCCAAAGAACGTATCCTGTTGTCTCCGCTTCTGTGCTGCTTTGTCCTTCTTGGACATGTTCGTGGACAGTCTCGTGAAGTTGGACTCTTCGTATCTCTTGACCTCCTCTTCTTTCTGGCGATCACGCGCCGTCTTGACACCACCACGGCCGTGGTTTATAATGGTGGAGCCAATCGAAGCTTCGGCCATTGGCGCATCGCCAGTCTCCATAAGGTATTCTTCCATACTCTGTAACTTGGCAGTGTTCTTTGGCTTGCTTCTCTTGTCTTGGAATTCCTGTGGCGGTAGTGCAGCGGCGATCTTTGGTGGTTTATACTTCTCGTTGGACTCCTTCTTGGACTTGCTCTCATTGGCAGTCTTCTGCAAGGATTCCACCAGAGACGACGCGTCTGGTCTGTAGTTCAACTCATCCTCTGCCTCACTGTCTTCATCCTCATCTTCGTCTTTATTCTCACTGTCATCGTCACTCTTCTCAGCATCTTTCATCTTCTTCTCGACGGCATCCACACTTGAGTCCTTGTCCATCTTGTTGTAGTTTCTCACCATCTTATCGAGCTGGTACTGCAGCTTCTTCTCCAGTCCTTTGACACCTCTCTCCATCACAACTCTTTGAGTTATCGTTCCCTTGATAGCCCTGTTCTTCCACTGTGTGATCTTCTCTGTATCATTCGTCTGTGTCTGCTCCAAACGGGACAGCAGAACAAGCGCCACGTTATTGATATATGAAAGCATGCTGGTATTCTTCAAGTCGAGCAGAGAAACACCTTCTGGAATATCAATGCCCGTCTTTTGCATAAGGTCATGGATCAACTCAGGGAGTTCCGGTGCGGATAAATGGGACTCAATAGACTTGAGAGCCTGTGTAGTGGCATCCGCAGAGCCCGCTATATCCCTTAACAGGGTATTTATTGATTGTGTCATCTTTTGTTCCCTTTTGTTATCCAGTTGTGTATTAATGCATTGTAGTCTGTATTAGACTGGAAAGTTTTTTTTAAAGCCTATGGAGTAGTGTGCGTACCATTAGATTTTGACATATTGCCATACAGTTAGGCTTTTATAATAATAAGTTCACTCATATATATTACATTTTGGATATGGTATATATATATATGTATGTATGTATGAATTGTATATCATATATATATAGATTACACCATATATCTAACATACATCCACTCTACAAGAAAAACCGGTTACCCGGCCGGCATCGCCGGTTCGCGCACTCCCTCACTTATCAAGCAGAAAATTTTAAAATCAGATTTCATTTAGGAGATGGACTTTGATAAAAAAGAAGGGTGGAAACTATATCAAAAAAAAAATGGTATGTCATGATGAGGGCAACGACGTGGATTACACGCACAGCTACTAACACACCTCAAAGCCTCAGAACGAGTATATCGAACAGCATATCAAACAGCACGGTCGTCGTCTGGACCACGAGGAGAGAAAGAGAAAGAAACTGGCACGTGAGGGACACAAGATTGCCAAAGATGCACAGAACTTGAAGGGATGGAGAGGTAAGCAGTTCGCCAAGAAGCGTTATGCCGAGAAGGTTGCCATGAAGAAGAAGATCAGAGCTCACGAGGAATCCAAGGTGAAGGGACCACAGAAGCCAGTGGAGGACGATGGAGAGGCCTTACCTACATATCTGTTAGACCGTCAAGAGACAAACACCGCCAAGGCAATCTCTTCTTCGATCAAGCAGAAGAGACTGGAGAAGGCCGATAAGTTCTCTGTGCCGCTGCCGAAGGTGCGTGGTATCAGTGAGGAGGAGATGTTTAAGGTGATCAAGACAGGGAAGTCCAAGTCTAAGGCATGGAAGAGAATGATCACAAAGCATACGTTTGTCGGTGAAGGTTTCACGAGAAGACCTGTGAAGATGGAGAGAATCATCAGACCGACGGCACTGAGACAGAAGAAAGCCAACGTGACACACCCGGAACTAGGTGTCACCGTGTTCCTTCCAATTTTGAGTGTCAAGAAGAACCCACAGAGTCCAATGTACACACAATTGGGTGTGCT
The DNA here is from genome assembly GCA_030567055.1 of Petasospora taoyuanica. Lineage (NCBI taxonomy): Eukaryota > Fungi > Ascomycota > Saccharomycetes > Phaffomycetales > Wickerhamomycetaceae > Petasospora > Petasospora taoyuanica. Next base: position 217,323 of record JAKUBZ010000010.1, read on the forward strand.
GACAAAGGGTACAATCATTGAGGTGAATGTGAGTGAACTGGGTATGGTGACTGCTGGTGGTAAGGTTGTTTGGGGTAAGTATGCGCAGATTACGAATGAGCCTGATAGAGACGGATGTGTGAATGCGGTGCTGCTGGTGTAATTAAGGCTGTCGAAGACAGGTATATGGTATATATCATCGATGTATATATCTCAGTTAACTCAGCATACTACTTATAACGCTCAATTTCTTAAAGTCACGGGGATCGATATATGATTTATAGTTATTACAGTGCTCTGTAGCAACGCAGCCCAAGTATAATATATGCACTGCTGGGGTGCATACTCTTTGTTTTGCTTTCGGAGTTTGGCACTGTGATGCAGCGGTCAATTGAAAATGTAACGTGATGGTTCAGATAAACCTGCGTTACAAGGCGCTCTAGAGATCACACTTTAGTGACAGGTGAAGCAGTGATGGGTTTATTGTATGAGTGATAGCAGCACTAGATGTTATTGCAGCATAAAGGAAAGCCCAACAGCTCCGCTGTTAGTGTTGTCCGTAGCTCGCTCTCTAGTCTCTTTCCCGACGGAACCATAGCCTCTCATACCCCCAGAGTCTTGCAGAGAAAAAGACTCCCGATCATGCGGCTGAAGAAGTTTTCCCAGGGCCAAACGAGACAAAAAAAATCTTGTCCGCTTCTACTCTGTCGAGCACGGAGGCAGGACTTGCTGTACGTAGTGCAGCGGGGGGGTTTTATCAGGTGGTGCTTTTCTGTGGTGCCACATATATGTATAAGGGCGGTCTGGGGCCAGGGGGGGCCATCGCCCCTTGGGCCACGGTTTATTGTAGTAGGACACTAGCCGCAGGGCCACGCACCGCGCTACTAATAGTAGGCCAGCGCGATTCCGAACTTAACGGCTGATTCCTTTTTCCCCCCGGGGTTTAGCTATGCTAATGTGGGATGTGGGCCCGCCCCAGTACGGGCCCATCACTGGCGTGAGAATGCTGTGAGTGTACAGCTGTGCTGGGACGGAGAAATCTCTGGGCCTCGGAAGCTGCAAGTATTTATTCCGGAAGGCTCGCTGTTTTGTGGGTTTTTATTAGTTACATCGCCAAAAACTCTAGATAGAGAGATTAAGATTAAGTTAACACACAGACGGCGTACAGAACACCGATCCCGAGCCCGGCGTGTCCCGAACCGAAAAAAAAGCATTATATACGGGTACAGGTCGGAGATTTTTTTTTTGGAGCTGTTGTTTGGGCTTAATAGAGAAACTAGCATACGGAGGCCAAAGAAAAAGCACCATATAGGGTGGTCTTTGGAGAGCCACTGATCTTGGTTGTGACCAAAAGAGAAAGGCCCAACAAATCAAATAGAGAGAAAGAGGGAAATGGCAGACGCGGTGTACGCCTCGCCTAGCGCGCTGATGAAGACCCAGCCGGAGTCCACAGAAATGACGATGGAGAATTCGACGGGGACGATGGACTCCCTTGTGGGTGGCGTAAGCAGCCTGAGCAGCAGCGGCGGGAGCCCGAGCTCTGAAGGCGAGTTCGATGACGAAGGTGACGAGAGCACCCCGGCCTCGTCGGTGAAGAGCGGAACAACGCCCGCTTCAACTGCACCAACTGGAGCAACCGATACGTCAACAACAGCATCTTCATCAACAGCAACACCGCGCAAGACGTCCAAGAAGAAACGGAAGAGACGCCCTACGGGGATCTTCCAGTGTGACTTTGACGGGTGTGACAAAAGCTTCACCAGGCAAGAGCACCTAGCACGTCATAAGCTGAACCACAACCCGACTGTCATTTACGAATGTACTTGGGACGGGTGTGAGAAGTCGTTTGTGCGCAGTGACCTGAGAGAGCGCCACGTGAAGAGACACGAGACACGGAAGCTGAAGGAGGAGGCCAAAGCCAGGAACGCACAGCTCAACGGGACAAAGAGACGTCGGACCCGAGCGGTGAAAGCGGAGAAGCCCATGGTGGAACATGTGATGGAGGAAAACACAGAACTGGTGCACAAGAAGACGCCGATCAACTCCTTAGAGTCCATTATTCTGCCTAGTATCGAGGAGGAGATGTACGGGGACCAACCGATGGCCGAGATAGATGTCTGCAATGACGGTGAGGGAATCGGGATGATGCGGTCCCGCAGTGGGAAGCATATCACCACCATTGTCTCCAACTCTTCGACGGCACCCTTTTTAACTGCCCCACCGACACCACCACCACAACAGAGCTCCACATTAACAGCTGCAAATGCTCCTTCGCCTGCCAGGTTGATAAATTGGCTGTTTGACGAGCAGGCCGGGTCCGATTTGGGTGGGTTTGAAGTTCCCCCACATATGAGCAGTGGTAACTTCTTCAACCCGGAGGATGATCCGTTTGGATTATCATCCGACCTTTTGGGTGACATCTTGGTGATGCCACCAAACTTCCCAACTCCTGATCAGCAGACCTCCGTGACGCCCGAGATCTTCCAGTCTTTGATTTCGATCATCCCAGCGATTGCATCGCATGACTACGTACAGAACATCGACGTGTTTCTCGAGACGTATTGGACGTGCTTCCATACGCAGTACCCGATCATCCACAAGCCGAGCTTCTCGACAGAGACGTGTCCTCCTATTCTGTTGCTCTCGATGGTGATGATCGGAGCTGCTTATTACACAAGCAATCCGGACAGCATATTTGAAAGATCGTCGAGAGAGTTTGGGGACTTGATTGCAGAACCTTTGAGGGCGATCATCTTCCTATCGAAGGACTTCCAACCACCTTCGCGTATCTGGATCATCCAGAGCCTACTAATGCTTGAACACTACGAGAGACTCAGTTCGAATCGTAAGCTCCACGAGAGAGCGTTTGTGCATCATGGAACTGCCATCCAGTTGTTGAGAAGAACTCCAGGACTCGGAGGGAACCCAATGCACAACAAGTTGGACTACGATGCGAAGCAATCTGCTACGATCTGGGAGAAATGGATCGAGTTCGAGACTTGGAAGCGCACAGCGTTGTTTGCCTTTTACATCGACTCTACACACGCCATTGTGTTTGGATACCAGCAGATGCTGTTTACCCACCAGATCCAGCTGTCTTTGCCTTGTGACGAGGAGTTGTGGGAGTCCTATCTCACGCCTAAGGAGATCCCTAAGAAGAGTGAACAGCTGCCATTCTTACTCGGTGTCAAACGACTTTTAAACAGAGAGCCAGTCAAGACGAGTCGCTTTGGCAAGAAGATCCTATTGTCTGGCCTGCTGACCATCATGTTCCAGATGCAACAGAGAGACCTTCAGGGCTCTCTACTAGAGTGGGGGCAAGAGAGAGACGCATGGAAGGATACGGTATCTTTGGCATTTGACTATTGGAACTGTGATATCATGGACGGCTGTTGTAACGTGGTGAACGCCATTTATTGGAAGGACGATGATCGGAAGCATGGCTTGCCATTGACCTTGAGAGGAGATGACACGCGGTGCAAGTTCCCCGTGTATCACATGGCACAGATCACATTGAGAATCCAACATTATGACTACTATACCTATGCTGGTGCTCCCGTGCGTATGAATGTTGAGGCCGAGGCTTCAGACTACGAATTGGTGGATCGTAAGATCAAAGAGTGGGCTGGCTCCCTCAATGGTAAGGTCTCAGTAACGTATGCCTACATGTTCATGTTTGAGATGTTTTTGTCTCCACAGGATTCCCAAAGACATTTTGAGTACAAGTTCCATTCGAATGACGAAGCTGTATGGGAGAGGCTCAACGTGTTGGCACTTGTGACATTACTGATCTGGTCTTATAACTTCAGCACGGATGGGCCCGAGTCACGTGTTCTGCTCCACAATCCGAGAGAAACGAGACTTGTGCCCAAAGAGAGTGGGCTTGCTTACTTACGCCGGATCAGGGACGAGTTCACCAAGTACAACGGCGAGTACGTCCACTTGACTCACCCGGGGGACTCTGTCAAGTACAACCAGATGGTCCGTAATCTTGCAACAAAGTTGCCACAGATTAGAAACAAACATCATATTACCGGGTTCTTGAAGATGATCTCAGAGGTGTTTCTGGGTAACTACTGGGAGCCCGGTGATGAATTCTCGAGACTGATCCGGAACTGCTACAGACGGTCATTTGGGAACGCCAAGGTGCGCTGTGACGATATGTACAAGCACCACTAGTATATTTATGCGCTTGGGCGCCAATTAATGAGTTTATGATAGAAGATCGCTTTTTAGCTATATAGGAGAAATCAGTTCGCGATATGCACTTAGAAGTCTGGCCCCATATTAAGTTGCCAAAACATCTCTATATGTATATAAGAGAGAGATATAAGAACTCCACCAATGCTCAGACTCCCATTAAGACACATCAGAACAATGGCATCCTTCCAGCGTATTCCCGTACAACTGAACTGTCTCGCCGATCTCTGTTTGGTTCCAGTGAGTCCTTAGACTGCATATAAAGCTCACGAGAGTACTAACACACACTATGGATTGGCAAGGGAACTCCCTCCGTCTCCGATGAGGTGGCCAAGATCGAGTTGAAGATCCAGCAGTCGGGGCTTAAGCATACTTTGCACTCAGCTGGCACGACCATTGAAGGGCCTTGGGATGACGTTATGAACCTCATTGGCCAGTTGCACAGCTATTTGCACGATGAGGGTATACTGAGAATCCAGAGTGATATCAGAGTCGGGACGAGAACTGACAAGTCCCAGACCGCACAGGACAAGGTGGATGTGGTGAATGAGAAGATGAAAAGGGGCTTCTGAATTTATTAGTGTTTTAGTTGGCCATATATTATAGTCTGATTCTACGTATTAATATCTATGGCACTTCATGCCTTGCAATTGCACAAGTATTATAAACAATGCAAACCAATGGATCCCTGCCTTCCAAAGTTGTACTTCCCACCAAACATTCCGAGATATAGCGGTGTATATATTCTCCTCCATTACTTTCTCCAGAGCTGAGAGAGAGAGAAAGAGAGAGAGAGAGTACACACAGCGCTGACTAAGCACACGAGTTCGCGAAATCTTCAAACTAACAGCGAAACCGCAGAAACCAAACAAAACAAAAAAAAACCGTCTCCACAGAAGGGGTCTCTTAGCAGCCACAATTCTACTTTTGATAGACATTTTCCAGCTCGTTTTGAAGGTTTCACTTTTTTTTTGAGGGTCTGGCTGCTTTCAATTTTTGCTGTTCTATTGGCCTTTCACCTTATCCAGCCCCCCTACTTTTGGCCCCCTCCCCTCTCCTGTTCTCCTTGGGCGCACCTTGTGGTAATTCTCCATTTCGCTATCGCACACAACACAACACAACACACAGACTTCGGCACAAACATCACCAAAACACAACGGAGAGAGAGAGAGAGATATATATATAAGAATGGCACAGGACAAGAGTCTGCTGACGCCCGGGTCACCATCGAGGTCCACTGCAGCGCTGAGCAGCACTCTGCTGCAGCAGTCGCCGCGCAGGAAGAAAGTGGTGTACAGCGACCGGTACATCCCAAACAGAAGCGGTGTGGACTTACAAGCTGCCTTTACACTAAGCAATAACGATATGCTGAGGAGGCCCCAGAGCTCTGCGGACGCATCCGACGTGGACCACAGGAAGGAAGAAGAGGCGAACAGAACTTTTTCCACGGTATTGCGCAATGAATTGTTTGGGGATAACATTCCACTGACTGGTGGACCATCATCCAATGCCGATAACCTCGCAAATGCTAAGGAATCTGGGTTGCAGATAACACCGCCGAGATCGTCATCGGAGAATACCTCGGCGCAGGCGTCCGCCACACAGAAGACGCCGAGACACTCCACCAACTTGTTCTCCTATCAGTCGCCGAACAAGAGCAGGCCGACATCAACATCGATTGAAAATGACTTGTACTCGTTGTCACCGGTGCGAGTTGACTCCCAGAGACTCTTGCTTTCGCCGTCGAAGAAGCCGCGTGCCATCTCGAAGGTTCCGTACAGAGTGCTCGATGCTCCGGAGCTTGTGGATGACTTTTACCTCAATTTGCTAGATTGGGGGTCACAGGACGTATTGGGTGTCGGGCTCGGGTCAAGTGTTTACCTATGGAACGCCAGCAGTGGCTCTGTGGAGAAGCTATGCGACTTGGGGAGTGCAGATAAGATCACAAGCTTGTCATGGATTGGTGCTGGGACACATTTGGCTGTCGGTACAAACAACGGTGCAGTACAGATTTGGGATGCTACTTCGCAAAAATGCACGAGGACAATGACTGGCCATACTGCGAGAGCGTCTTCTCTTGCATGGAATGAACACATCTTGACCTCTGGGTCCAGAGACAGAACAATCCTACATAGAGACGTGCGGCAGCCGGAACACTACATGAAGGTGATCAATTACCACAAGCAAGAGGTCTGTGGGCTCAAGTGGAACGTGGAGGAGAACAAGTTGGCTTCCGGTGGTAACGACAACAAGCTGTACGTGTGGGATGGGCTCAATGACACGCCTTTGCATAAGTTTGAACACAACGCCGCCATTAAGGCTATAAGTTGGTCTCCTCATCAGCGAGGGATATTGGCCTCCGGTGGGGGGACCACAGATAGACGCATCAAGATCTGGAACACTCTCAATGGGAACAAACTCAGCGATATCGACACGGGATCGCAAGTGTGCAATTTGACCTGGTCCACCAATTCGGTAGAGCTCGTGTCCACTCATGGGTACTCGAGAAACCAGATTATGGTGTGGAAGTATCCGCAGATGTCCCAGGTGGCATCGCTCACGGGGCATACCTACAGAGTGTTGTATCTTTCGCTTAGCCCGGATGGGCAGACTGTGGTGACTGGTTCTGGCGATGAGACGTTACGGTTCTGGAACGTGTTTGAAAAGAATAAGCATGATTCCGGACCACAAAGTGTATTGTTAGATGCATTTACTCAGTTGAGGTGATTCCATACCCACCTTCATTTTACTATACGAACGCTATCTGTTGTTGTTGTTGTTGTTGTTGTTTTGTTTTTCCGCAATTTAACGATAATCATGACATATTTCAATTATCCAGGCGCATCGGCTTTGTATATGTAGTCCCCGGGTGCTGCAGAGGATTCCCTGTCTCTACAGGCCGAGCGATTTGTGCCTCTTGTAGTTGTCTCTGTTTTTGAAGCTCCTTCTTGACCAGATGTGTGTGTACTAACGCTGCATTTCGAGTAGAGCATCCGTGCAACCAGGCCAAGAGACTTCCAAGAATAGGTGGTAAGGAGATCAACAGGTCAAAGAGGATATTACCGTGCATCTGAGCAACAATCTTTGGTGGGAGTTCGAGATCCCTACTTGCTATTGTGACAAGTCTTCCATGTATTGCAAACATTAAAATTGGACCCAACACTGGTATTAACGATAGCAAGGGCCCCATTCCAAGTCCCAAATCCACAGGGTAACATCCAAAGAAGTTGCGGTCATCAAACCATGCTCTCTTCTTAATCCTTTTCCACGCTTTCTGCTCTTCTTTGGAACAAGTCTCTGGTGCCTTGCGTCTTTTCTTCTTACCGTGGATTTCGACATAGTATGGATCCTTTGTCTGGTACTTTTCCCCCGCCTTATCGTTGATCCAGTCCATTGCCGTGTTGTACCCGGGCACTCCTTCGAGCTGCTCAGCGAGGTTATTCAGAGTGTCCATAATTGCAGTTTGTGCTAGCTGAATTTGCCTACCAGCTGTTATGATCACCACGTCTTGTGGCTCGTCTATTTGGGCATCATTAATATATATGCATAAGCACAGAAACGGAATCCCGGAATCCCGTTTGTGCCGGTGCTCGGAGTAATGTGTTCGTCTATCTCGGGCAACACGGGAACTCGGAGTTTGCTCTGCCGACGGCCCTGCCTTTCTTTGATATGTGAAGCTTTTGACGGCTTTGTAAGGCTCGCAAGGTGTTCACACAACCAGACTCAAAAGGGGGCACTACGCTACACAGCCCATGGGAGAATCACACTCTTTTTACTGTACCTGAAGTGCATACTTGTATAACGGTGTGAGCTCCGAGCCCCACAGTACTACATAACCACTCGTTGCTGAGGTTACAGAAAGCGCACTCTTTCTGTTTATTTTTTTTTTTTTTTTTGGGGAGGAGGGGGGGGTTTTCGCGAATGCACTACCACTTTACAGAGATGTTTTTGTAGAGCCATCGCTTTGCATCAACAGAATATAGGATTTGTAGCAGAGAGAAATATCGGCGGTATCGGAAGCCAGTGGGGGAATTCAAACATCAAGTTGGCTCAAAGGGTACACAACTTCACAGACATTTTACCGCCCTGTACCAAATTCTCATAATTGTCGGCAAACTGCTCTCCATATCTCAGATACAAACAAAACAGCCAGCCAGGCAGACAACAAGCAAATTCGACAAAGAACAAGGAGGATCTCAATGTCAGGGTCGGAGAGTAAGACCACCAAGGACCTCCTGCGAAAGATCGAGCAAGATCGAGCATCAGAGCCGCTCATACAGCCATCTGGTGGCTCGCCGCCAGCGTCACCATCAAGACCGATCAGTAAGACTGCAACATCTTCTCCGGTGCATTCGCCTTCAAGATCGCCGGGGCCAGATGGGGAAGTAAAGAAAGTGAGGTCGTTTGCTAGTTATATGTCCAATGTGAAGCAGCGGCAAATTGAGTTGGCGGAGTTGAAGCGGAAAGAGGCACAGAAGCTGAAAGATGAACAGGAAGAGGAAGAGCAGAGGAAAGAAAGTATAGCCAGAGAGGAGCAGCTCAAGCTGAAAGAAGAGCAACGTAAGGATGAGGAGCTGCTTCTACTTAGCCAGGAGAAGCCAGCGGATGATCTCCAACAAGAATACAAAGAATCCAAGGAAGAAGACACAGAGATGAAGGACATGAATGGCACCCCAACACGGCCCAAAGAGGACTACGACGCCACGCCTATCTCCAAGAGACTTTCCAACTTGTCTTCTGAGCTTTCACCTTTGCCCTCGAGCGATGATAAAGTCGAGTATCCACCAACGATCCCAGAGAATGAAAAGATGGACATCACACCAGAGAGTACACCAAAGAAGAGTGATAAGCCAATCGATGAAGATTCAGAAGCAGAGACCGTTATCGGCACGCCGCCTCGTAAGAGAGGTCGTTTGATTCGCAAGTCTGAGATCTCCAAACGCAAGAAAGTGGTTGACTTTGATACTGATGAGGATGAAGACGAGGCTGATAATGAATATAATGACGACTATAACGAACGTGGTGAAGAAGATGCCATGCCGCAGAGAAAGAAAAAGACGTATGGTGCCTTACAGCAACGTGATTCGAGATCTTCATCTCCTGGCAAGGCACTCGTGAAAAAGACGAAGGCAGGGAGAGACCATTCTGGTCGTAAGGCCTTGCAGCGTGTGTGTGAAAAGGGCCATTACGAACAAGCCAAGGAACTCATTGAGCAAGGCGCAGATGTCAACGATCAGGACTATGCTGGTAACACTGCTTTGCATGAGGCTGCTCTTTTGGGTCATACCGATATTGTTCAGTTGTTGCTTTCAAATGGTGCGTCTGTTGATATCCAGAATGGTGAAGAAGACCTTGATACCCCATTGATTGACGCTGCCGCCAATGGACACGTTGAAACTGTGAGAGCACTACTCAAGTACGGTGCAGACCCAAGAATTGAAAACGCTGGTGGTCAGAACGCACTTGATTCTCTGGAAGACGGGGGTGCCGCTACTGAGAGCTTGAAGAAACTGCTTAGAGATGCTACTCTTATACTTGCTAAAGAAGGCAGGAAAGTTGAGTCTGGCCACAACTCTGATGTCGAAGAAAGATCCAAGTCAAGGCCAAAGACAGCGCCAAGTGCAGGTCGTAGGGTCACAAGTGCACGCTCTGATTGGTTATGGATGGACTTTAAGAGTAAAAGCGGATTGGAAGAAGTCTACAAGAGATCCAGTGAAGGTGATTTGGAATTCGTTGGACACTACTTGCAGAATGTTCAGAAGCCAGATGCAGAAGCTCTCGCACTTGCTGCTAAGTTTGGGCATACGGATGTCGTCAACTTGTTCCTAGCATTTGGTGCCAAAGTGGATCTGCCAAATGAATCAGGCCAAACCGCATTGATGCGTACTGTGGGGCGTGGTCATTTGGAAACTGTCAAACTTCTTTTGGATGCTGGCGCTGATGTTATGAAAGTCTCAGATGATGGCAAGAGCGCTATTTACTACGCAAAGAATTCTTTGTTAGTAAACGAAGATGAAGTGGAAATGTTGCAGAGTGCCATGGAGGGTAAGCCATTGAAACAGGTAGCACCAAAGCCACAGCACAGGCTGAAGTCGGAAGAGCCACATGAATCCAAAAAGGAATACCAGCAGAAGAAACGTAAGCTGTCTACAAAGGAAGACTCTGTGGAGAAGTCGCCTGACTTTAAGAAGAAGAAAGTCGCCAAGGTAGAACTTCCAGCCGAACCCAAGCCATCAGATATTGTCTCTAGCAAGCCATTGGAACACAAAACTTCGTCCACATCTGTTTCTAATACCACCAGATCAGAGGTAAAGAGAGTGGTCAGTGCACCTAAGTCAGAAACGAAGCCAGTTGTTCAGGAGCCTGAACCACCAGTACCTCCACCGCCAGAGACTGAGGAGGAGAAAGAAGCTAGGGTTCAGAAGGAGATGGAGGACCAAAAACGTCGTGAACAGTATGAAATGGAAAGATTGGCTAAGCGTAAGGCCCGTGAACAACAATTCTTGAGTAACTTTGAGACCGAGGAGAAGAAGAAAGAAGAGGAGTTACGTAAGCTGTCACAATTGGACCAAGAGCGGAAGTTAAAGGAAGCCGAGGCTGAGGAACAGAAGCTCATTGAACAGCAGAAACAGAAAGAAGAGAAGATGAAAGTGGATGATGTCGAGAAGAGACAAAAGATCCGTGAGTCTTATCCTTCGGGACTGAGACGCTCCACTTTTGGCTCAGAGGTGCGGTCCAAGGAAGAAGCACTGAGATTTGTTCCGTTGTACAAAGTTGTGATCAATGGCGAGTACTGGGTGCTTGATCTCCAGGTGATCATGGCATTGGGCATTGAGGGGTTCATCACGAAGTACCAGACTGACCTCTACTCTGATGCCACACAGTTGACTAAAGAGGAGAAGTCGAAGATGTACAGATTTATGTATCCATTGTTGGCCAAGCGTGGCATTGAATCAACTGCGAAGATCATAGAGAACTACCATGAAGAATTGCTGAAACTGCACCGCTTGAAAATCTCGTGGATCAAGTTGGATAGGCTCATGGATGTGATTCAACGGGACTATGCTGGGTTGTATGCCTTCTTAAAGGCTCATACCACGGAGGTGTTACTCGATGATGTCAAGGTTGCAGATGATCAGATCTTTGTTAAGCCTCCGCAGCCAGTGGGGATGAAAAGAAGCGTTTCTGGAGCTGTAACTGAGATACAGAACAAGTTACCCTTTGCTCTCCGTGTGCGCTCTGCTGTGGGGAAGACCCTCTCTAGGAATAAGAAGCTGTGGTGATTTAATTTTATGTCTTTATGATTATGAAATGTAGCTTTGAGAATACAAGAAGCAGGTCGTTAGATATATATATTAGGCAAAAACAGATAGTCTATACGAATTGATATAGCGGCCGGCGTTAGAATTTCAAAGCGGGTATAAAAGAATGAATCCCAAAACAAGAATCGGTTTCGTTATGAGCAGAAAAAGTTAAAAGATGTTCAGAAGAACAAGAATGGGAGAGCCAAGACGATGGCGGAGGCACCAGCGAAAGCAGCCTTACCCTCGTAGGTAATCAAAGAGGAAGAGGTCTCGTTGGTAGTGGAGGACTGCTCAACAACGGAGGTAGAGACCTCGGTGACAGTGGAGGTGATTGAACCCTCGGTGGACTCAACAGTCTCAGCAGTGGAGGCTGGGGCCTCAGTGGTGCCGACGGTAGAAGCTGGGGCCTCGGTAGCGGTGGAAGCTGGAGCCTCAGTGGTCTCAGCAGACTCAACAGTAGACTCAGCCGTCAATGGGCAGTAAGTGGTGTACTCGGTAACAACACCCTCGGAGGTGACGGTAACAACAGTGACACCGGTGGTGACGGCGACCTCGGAGCAGGCGTTGTCAGAGCAAGAAGTGATGGTGACAACGGTGGTGGAGTTCTCGTCAACAACGACAACGGAGGTGGACTCGGCACCGGAAGCGGACTCAGTCACAACGGCGGACTCGGACTCAGATGCAGAGGCCTCAGAAGAGACGGCCTCGGAGGAGACGTCAGCAGCAGAGGCAGAGGCAGAGGAAGAGGCGGAGGCGGAGACGTCAGCAACAGAGACAGCAGAGGAAGCGTCAGAAGCAGAAGCAGAGACCTCAGCAGCAGAAGAAGAGATCACGGAAGAGGAAGCGTCAGACTCGGAAGAGGCCAAAGAAGTGACGGCAGAAGCTGGGTCCTCAGAAGCGGAAGAGGACTCAACAGCGGAAGAAGAAGCAACAGAGGAAGCGGCGGTGGTGGTGGTGGCACAGATGGAAGTTGGGCCGGTTGGCTCAGTAGCGAGAGTAGTACAAGCCTCCAAAGCACTGGTCAAGTAGACCCCGTAGTATTGCCAGAGGGACCAACCACACTGCATACATGAGTCGTACTGACCCATGAAGGCGGAGTCTGAGGAACACAAACAAGTGGTGTTGTATGGACCAACGTCACCACCGCTGTCGGCACACTCACGAGCGTAGATGATCATGTAACCACAGTCAGCGTGACAAGTGGTGACATCAGCACAGTCGTCAGTAGTGGCAGCCCAGGCGTAAGCGACTGGGTCTGGGTGTGCAATGGCAATGGCCTCAGCGTAAGCGTCAGCGTAGGCAATGGCCACGGCCTCGGCCTGTGGGTTGGCCTTGGCCCAACCGAGGGCGTCTGGAGAACCAATGGCGATAGCAGAGACCTGAGAGGCAACGGCTGCAAGGAGAGAGAAACGAGAGAACTGCATTTGAGCTTGATGGGTTTTAAAAGAAAGTCAGAGAAGGATAGATCGGGAGAAGAAAGAAAAGTGGGAGGCAGCACGCCTTTATAGACAATGCTTCCAAGTTCCCGCTCACTACGCGGACGCGTTTGGTTTCAGCCTTGAGGAGACTAAAATAAACACCCGTGAACTGGTCTGGACTCTGGCCACTAAGTTTTGCGGGAGCGGGCCGTTGTGTCCGAGGATGCAGAGTTCTGCATATCTTTGCGCGCCAGCTCTGTTTGTTTTTGTGGAATAAGTGCGTCTGTGTGCATACTGGAACCGTGGAAACGGAGACTTTTGAAGCACGAATTTCCATGCCACACGCAGATCCGTACTGACAGGTGAATGAGTTGCTCCGAAACACAGTACAAAGTATAGGCAGTGAGCGAGTAGTAGGGGGGGGGGGGGGGCACCTAGGAAGTATTTCGAACTATTACTAAATGGTGAGGGGG